>CAJQUN010000379.1:0-551793 GCA_907163345.1 Haberlea rhodopensis | reverse complement strand
CAGCTTGCCCATACCTTTCTTTCCTCATCTCCCACTCCACCTTGTCATAAGCTGAAACCACTCCATTCTCTCCAACTTTTTCGTCCAACATCTGGTAAGGGAAAACAAGAGGAGATCCACCATTTTTCTTGCTTGGAAAGCTTGCAAAAATCGGAGCCAAAAGGGGTGAGGAACCATTTCTGGGTTTTGAAGTTTTTTGTTGTTTGCTTCATACTTTGTTTAGTGTGAAAATGGCATGTTAGGTTAGGTTTTGTTAAAACTTTCGATTCATGTTCATTTATGGTGTGTTTATGAAGCTTCCAGTATTTTTCCTTGAGCACATTACATGTTTATGTGGTAGAATTTAAGCATGTAAAGTATGGTGTTCGAAATCTGGGTAGATATTTTCCCCTGTTTTTTCTGGAAATATGTGATCTGGGAGTGAATATTGAAGGGGTGGTAATATGCATGTTAGAAGGGTTTTTGAATGAACCTTCGATGTGAAAATATGCATGGTAGTTGATGAAACCCTTAACATTTTTATTCGAGCAATTGCATGACTTATGTGGTAGATTTCGTTGCTTGAAAGTGTGTACTCAAAAATCTGGGCAGGAAGACAATGCCTGTTTTTCAGAAAATGTTGAATGAGTACTGATGTTCATGGGTGATTTTTAATGCATGTGGGTTTGTGGTTGGGGTACAATCTTGATGTAAATACACCAGAGTAATGTGTTTTAAATACTAGCATGTTAGTATGGCATGTTGTATGTCTTACATGTTAGAAGGAAAGGTGTGATTATCGGTGTTGAACATGCTGGAAAAATTATCGCGCACAGACCAGGTGGCGATCGATCGCCACAAATGGCGCGATCGATCGCCGAGGTCCAGTAGCCAAATCAAAGCCACGCGATCGATCGCCATGAAAGCGCGATCGATCGCCATGGGACAGTGGAGTTTGGCGATCGATCGCCAAGGGTAGCGATCGATCGCCAGAAGCAAAATCTTGAAATATTGTTTTTTTGTTGGATTTTTGATTTGGGATCATATATTGGCATCTAATATTGTGTTGTACACTGGTGTAGAGCCTTCACAGACGGCTACAAACGCACAGGGGATAGAGTCCCACCACACACTACTTTTTGGAAAGGTACGTAAGCGACGTACGGGCATCCCAACGGTAACATGTTTTATTTTTGTTCTGCATGATGAATGCAATGTGATGCATTATTGAGTTGATACATGTTATTATGCATTGTTGTTGCATATTATGCATTGTTGTTGCATATTGTGATGTGGGATAAAGAGATGTATTCCACGAGTCAGGGCGATCACGGTTAAGGTGTTAATGCTTACGCTTTACCGCTAAAATGTGGAGCGGAGGGGGGAGGCTCGCTTGCACATGGAGGCGGTATATACTATACTGAGCGAGGATGAGATACCGCTAGTATAAGAAGCGAGGATGAGATACCGCTTGTTTTGAATTAAATAAAAGCGGAGAAGTATTAAAAATAACCGATGATGACTGACTCAAGAAAAAGAGAAAATGTCATGACATTCATTTGTGAAACCATACATTCATAAATGTGTTATATTATGAATCATGGTACAGGGACAACCAGTGGGCATTGTAATGAGATGGAAATACAGGAAGTGATTTGTTTTTATGATTGTGCATTTACGCCTTATTTTCATATTATGTTGAATATGAATTGTGATATGCTCATGTGTTGGGGGTTGTCTTTGTAGGTGCTTTTGATGTTGAGAACCAGGTCGGGGTTGAGAAGCTGAGCTATAAGGAGAGTTACGGGATTAGCTACAAGATTTGAGAAAATTTTATATAGCTTCTACTTGTGGTAGAATAAGACTATATGTAGCACCTTTTGTAGGAATATTGTGAATCCCTTTTGAAACTTTTCTACTGTATTCCTTAAGCTCAGGAAAATCAACATGACTCTTTACTCTGATTTATTCATATGAATGTTTAGTTCTCTTAATCACCTATTAGTATATTGAGATATCGGGTCTCACATTTAGTGGTATCAGAGCAGTGTTAGATAACCAGGGAAGAGTGAAGGGTAGCCTTTAGAGACAAGTTGGCTAGGTATTCATTGTTGGGCATGTTATGCATGTGATGCATATTGTTGTATAAGTATTATACTAACATGCTTTTGGATTATACTCTTGTTATCTAACGGCTTATACTATGAACTACGCTTTTGGTATTGTTGTTAACTCTTGTGTTGCAGCATGGCGGCTATTAACCCGGAGAACCTCAATGAAGAGGTAGGGGATATGGGCAGTATGAATGCTAGTGTTGCTCATGTGAATCCTTTACCGCCACCTGCTGTGGGATAGAGCCCAGTGCACAGATGTTATTACCCGGGGAGCTCAGTTTGACACAGTTTCTGAATTTCCGTCCACCCATGTTTGAGGGGACCGAATCTGGAGAAGGGGCCGAAGAGTGGCTAGAACGGATAGAGCAGATACTTGTGACTGCGCCCTGTGCACGTACCGCATGGCTGAGGTTAGCCGAGTTTCAGATGGCGAAGAAGCCTTCTATGTGGTGGAAGACCACTGTGGTGGAGCTGAGAGCTCAGGGCATGGTAGTAGACTGGACTGTATTCAGGACCCGGTTTCTTAACCGGTATTTTTTCTGCCGCTGCTAGACAAGTCAAAGAGGACGAATTCACTAACTTGAAGCAGGGAACATGTCAGTTTCAGACTTTGCCTTGCAGTATTCCTCACTGTTGAGGTATGTCCCCCATATTGCTGTGAGCAGCCATGCAAAGATGAGGCATTTCATGAAAGGACTCAGGCCAGAACTATTTGACCGGGTTATCTCCAACAACCCTAGCTCTTTTGATGACGCCCTGACACGGGCAGAGTTAGCGGAAATTGCAGTGGGAGCATACAAGGATGTTGTACCCCCTCCAGTACCATCACAGAGGCCTGTTGTTGATAGTTGAAACCACGAGGAGATCAGTTCAGACTCGTGGAGCCTCATCATCTTCCAGATTAGCGGGAAGAAATCTCAGAGTCAGAACAGAGCAATCGAGGACCTACACAGGGGAGTAAGGCAGGAGGGGACAGGTGTGACCGCTGTGGAGGATTTCACTTGTCACGTGACTGCCGAGGCTGTTATGTTTGTGGCAAGGTGGGCCACTTAGCTAGGAACTGTCCCAATCGGGCAAGTCAGACAGACTCAGGGCCGAATAGGCCAAGATTTGATGCTGGGAGGGCACCACCGAGACAGCAGTTTGCGCCTCGACCGCAAGGAGGTAGGCGGGCAGGACCACCGCAGGGTCAGGTGTACGCACTGACTAGGGAGCAAGCTGAGGCAGCCCAGAGGAGGTCATTGCTGGTACGTGTCATTTATTTACGTACCCTGCATTTATTTTGGTAGATACAGGTGCTTCTCATTCTTTTGTGTCTGTTGCTTTTGTGGAGAGACACCACTTGTGCTCGTCTCTGTTACCCACGCCTCTCATGGTCTCGACACCCACGGGGAAGCATGTGATTGCGGATCGGCTGTGTCTGATTGCCTCATTATTTTGAGGGCAATGATCTGAGGGCTGATCTGATTCAGTTAGAGATGGCAGACTTTGACTGTATTATCGGCATTGATGTGTTGAGCAGATACCGAGCTGTGGTAGACTGTCGGCAGAGGACTGTTCGTTTTCTATCTGATCAGGGGTTCCAGTGGACTTTTTATGGGGACGGCTCTCGGTCCAAGGATTCCAGTGATCTCAGCGGTTAAGATGTCGCGGTTATTGGAGCGCGGCCACACCGGTTACATCATTTATGCGGTGGATGTATCTGAGGAAAAAAGAAGTGAGAGCCGAGGACATTCCAGTTGTGGTGGAGTTCATTGATGTGTTTCCCAGATGAGATTCCGGGATTTCCGCCTGTCAGGGACGTTGAGTTTGCTATTGAGCTGTTACCGGGGACAATCAGCCATTTCTCGTGCCCCATACAGGATGGCACCGGCAGAGCTGAGGGAACTAAAGGTACAGTTACAGGAGCTCCTTGACAAGGGATACATTCGTCCTAGTGTATCGCCTTGGGGTGCACCAGTCTTGTTCGTGAAAAAGAAGGATGGATCAATGCGTCTGTGCATTGACTACAGGCAATTGAACAAGGCTACAGTTGAAGAACAGATATCCACTTCCGAGGATTGATGATCTGTTCGACCAGCTTCAGGTACAGAGGTGTACTCTAAGATAGACTTGAGGTCAGGCTATCATCAGGTGCGGGTTAGAGCTGGTGATGTTCAAAAGACGGCTTTTAGAACTCGATACGGACACTATGAGTTCTTGGTGATGCCTTTCGGTGTAACAAATGCACCTGCAGTTTTTATGAGCCTGATGAACAGAGTATTTCAGGAGTACCTCGATCAGTTTGTGATCGTATTCATTGATGACATCCTCGTCTATTCAAGGAGTGAGGAGGATCATGCCAATCATCTGAGGATAGGTGCTCCAGATCCTCAGAGATCATCAGTTGTACGCTAAACTCAGCAAGTGTGAGTTTTGGCCTGAGCAGTGTTGCATTCTTGGGCCATATTATATCACGAGAAGGGATATCAGTAGACCGAGGAAGATAGAGGCAGTTATGGATTGGTCTACCCCTACTTCAGTCAGTGAGATTCGGAAGTTTCTTGGGGTTGGCTGGCTATTATCGACGTTTCGTCGAGGGGTTTCTCAAAGATCGCCAAACCACTTACACAGCTGACTCAGAAGGGAGTCTCTTTTTGTTGGTCAGAGGCTTGTGAGCAGAGTTTCCGGGAATTGAAACACAGACTGACTACTGCACCAGTTCTTGTGATTCCCAAGGAGAACAAAGGATTTGGTCCTTTTATACCGACGCATCGCTACAGGGCTTAGGATGCGTACTGATGCAGGACAGACATGTTGTGGCTTATGCTTCGAGACAGTTGAAGCCACATGAGACGGGTATCCAGTCCATGATTTGGAGTTGGCAGCTATAGTTTTCGCCTTGAAGATATGGCGACACTACTTATACGGTAACCATCATTCACCATCTTCCACTGATCACAAGAGCCTGAAAGTTCTTGTTTACACAGGCTGAACTGAAACATGAGACAGAGGAGATGGATGGATCTATTGAAGGATTATGATTGTGAAATCCTATACCATCCCGGGAAAGCGAATTTGACAGCCGACGCTTTGAGTCGGAAGGTGAGGAGCACAGCAGAGGATGCCATGTACCTATCGGCTATGTTGGGCTCCTACTGCCATTTGGGATTCGATTACGATGTGTCTACTTCACCAGTACAGGTTTTGACCTTGCCTAGCTGAGCCGGTTATTTATGATCACATCAGGAAGGCTCAGGGGACCGATGCAGAGATTCAGAGATGGATGTCAGTGGTCCATTCAGATCAGCCATCGAGATTCAGAGTGGCTGAGGACGGTTCTTGCGACTTGGCGACAGATGGGTGGTTCCAGATACACCCGAGTTGCGCCAGGGTAATCTTACAGCGAGCTCATTGCAAGTAGGATGAGTGTTCACCCAGGCGGGAAGAAGATGTATAAGGATCTACGCAAACCAGTTCTGGTGGAGGCGTATGAAACAAGATGTCACCCTCATTGTCAAGCGCTGTTGATTTGTCAACAGGTGAAGGCTGAGAGGCAGAGGCCTGGAGGTGAACTAAGGAGTTTGGAGATACCCGAGTGGAAGTGGCAGCACGTGTCGATGGACTTCGTGACCCACTTACCGAGGACTGTTTCGGGTTTTGATGCCATCTGGGTAGTCGTGGACAGATTGACTAAAGTGGCTCATTTCATTCCTTACTGTATGACATATACGCACTTGAGGATGGCACAGTTATATGTCAGAGATATAGTGAGACTACACGGGATTCCTGTTTCGATAGTGTCTGATCGAGATCCACGGTTCACATCTCACTTTTGGGAAGGTCTGCAGAAAGCTCTAGGTACGGAGTTGAGGCTGAGCACAGCCTATCACCCTCAGACAGACGGACAGACTGAGCGTACGATACAGACGCTCGAGGATATGTTGAGAGCTTGTGTGTTAGAGTTCGACATATCATGGCAAGGACTTGATAGCCTTGGTAGAGTTCTCTTACAACAACAGCTACCAGGCAAGTATACAGATGGCTCCTTTCGAGCCCTCTATGGTAGGCGTTGTAGGTCACCCTTGTGTTGGGATGACTTGGACCGTAAGTCGGTTGGAGGACCAGAGTTGGTTCAGGAAATGGAAGAGAAAGTTAAGGTTATCAGACGAAAGATGAAGGCAGCTCAGGATAGACAGGCAGCATATGCCAATCAGCGGCGGAGACCGTTGGAGTTTCAGTTGGGCGACAGAGTTTTTCTGAAGATCTCACCCTTCAGGGGTGTGGTACGGTTTGGTATGCGGGGGAAGTTGTCTCCTAGATACGTGGGGCCGTATGAGATCTTACAGCGTGTGGGTACTCTGGCGTACCGTTTGGCCTTACCGCCTTCTCTGTCGGGTATACACGATGTATTCCATGTGTCTATGCTGAGGAAGTATGAGCCGGATCCTTCACATGTGTTACAGCCTTCTGAGGTTCAGATTGAGTCCGATGTTTCCTATGTGGAGCGGCCTATCAGGATTTTGGATAGGGCAGATCGCAGACTGAGAAACAAAGTTATACCTATGGTCAAAGTTCAGTGGGATCGTAGGGGTGTCGAGGAGGCCACGTGGGAGACGGAGCAACACATGGTGCAGCACTACCCAGAACTGTTTTCTGGTATGTGATTTACGTTTCATTTTATTTTGGGTAAGTGCATGCTGATTTCGAGGGCGAAATCCTATAAGTAGGGGAGTATTGTGATATCCCCGAAATGATTATGTGTTATTTAAACATTATCATTGTTGTGAAATTTATGGTACTAATTCTTGTGATGAATTAATAATATTGGGCGATGCATGTAAGGGTGCATGTGTTACATGTTGGGGATTTTGGGGATTGTGGCATGTTTAATTTGGGGTGTGTGTTAATCGTTTTGGTAAAGTATATTTTAAATAAGAATTGAAGTATTTTTAATGAGAAAATACTATAAAATATCATGTGAGGATATTTTTAATACATCGTGCGAAATACCGGGACCAAAACATAACACATCACATAAACCCACCACAAACCACCCCCCTTGACCCATACCCTGCTGCCAGCTGCAGCTTGCCCATACCTCTTTCCTCATCTCCCACTCCACCTTGTCATAGCTGAAACCACTCCATTCTCTCCAACTTTTCGTCCAACATCTGGTAAGGGAAAACAAGAGGAGATCCACCATTTTTCTTGCTTGGAAAGCTTGCAAAAATCGGAGCCAAAAGGGGTGAGGAACCCATTTCTGGGTTTGAAGTTTTTGTTGTTGAGTTCATACTTTGTTTAGTGTGAAAAATGGCATGTTAGGTTAGGTTTTGTTAAACCTTCGATTCATGTTCATTTATGGTGTGTTTATGAAGCTTCCAGTATTTTTCCTTGAGCACATTACATGTTTTATGTGGTAGATTTAAGCATGTAAAGTATGGTGTTCGAAAATCTGGGTAGATATTTTCCCCTGTTTTTCTGGAAATATGTGATCTGGGAGTGATATTGAAGGGGGTGGTAATATGCATGTTAGAAGGGTTTTTGAATGAACCTTCGATGTGAAAATATGCATGGTAGTTTGATGAAACCCTTAACATTTTTATTCGAGCAAATTGCATGACTTATGTGGTAGATTTCGTTGCTTGAAAGTGGTGTACTCAAAAATCTGGGCAGGAAGACAATGCCCTGTTTCAGAAAATGTTGAATGAGTACTGATGTTCATGGGTGATTTTAATGCATGTGGGTTTGTGGTTGGGGTACAATCTTGATGTAAATACACTCAGAGTAATGTGTTTTAAATACTAGCATGTTAGTATTGGCATGTTGTATGTCTACATGTTAGAAGGAAAGGTGTGATTATCGGTGTTGAACATGCTGGAAAAATTACGCGCACAGACCAGGTGGCGATCGATCGCCACAAATGGCGCGATCGATCGCCGAGGTCCAGTAGCCAAAATCAAAGCCACGCGATCGATCGCCATGAAAGGCGCGATCGATCGCCATGGGACAGTGGAGTTTGGCGATCGATCGCCAAGGGGTAGCGATCGATCGCCAGAAGCAAAATCTTGAAATATTGTTTTTTTTGGTTGGATTTTTGATTTGGGATCATATATTGGCATCTAATATTGTGTTGTACACTGGTGTAGAGCCTTCACAGACGGCTACACAACGCAGGGGATAGAGTCCCACCACACACTACTTTTTGGAAAGGTACGTAAGCGACGTACGGGCATCCCAACGGTAACATGTATTTATGTTTTGTCTGCATGATGAATGCAATGTGATGCATTATTGAGTTGATACATGTTATTATGCATTGTTGTTGCATATTATGCATTGTTGTTGCATATTGTGATGTGGGATAAAGAGATGTATTCCACGAGTCAGGGCGATCACGGTTAAGGTGTTAATGCTTACGCTTTACCGCTAAAAATGTGGAGCGGGAGGGGGGGAGGCTCGCTTGCACATGGAGGCGGGTATATACTATACTGAGCGAGGATGAGATACCGCTAGTATAAAGAAGCGAGGATGAGATACCGCTTGTTTTGAGATTATAAAAGCGGAGAAGTATTAAAATAACCGATGATGACTGACTCAAGAAAAAGAGGAAAATGTCATGACATTCATTTGTGAAACCATACATTCATGTAATGTGTTATATTATGAATCATGGTACAGGGACAACCAGTGGGCATTGTAAATGAGATGGAAATACAGGAAGTGATTTGTATTTTATGATTGTGCATTTACGCCTTATTTTCATATTATGTTGAATATGAATTGTGATATGCTCATGTGTTGGGGGTTGTCTTTGTAGGTGCTTTTGATGTTGAGAACCAGGGTCGGGGTTTGAGAAGCTGAGCTATAAGGAGAGTTACGGGATTAGCTACAAGATTTGAGAAAATTTTATATAGCTTCTACTTGTGGTAGAATAAGACTATAATGTAGCACCTTTTGTAGGAATATTGTGAATCCCTTTTGAAACTTTTGCTACTGTATTCCTTAAGCTCAGGAAAATCAACATGACTCTTTACTCTGATTTATTCATATGAATGTTTAGTTCTCTTAATCGCACCTATTAGTATATTGAGATATCGGGGTCTCACAGGAGCCATTTGAATGCTCGCCTGATAGCTGTTATTATAGGAGAACTCTACTAGTGCTACTGAATCCTGCCATGGAGTATCAAACTCCAAAACACATGCCCTCAACATGTCTTCGAGCGTCTGAATGATACGCTCTGTTTGGCTGTCTGTCTGAGGGTGATAAGCCGTACTCAGTCTCACTTCTATGCCAAAAGCTGTCTGGAGACCCTCCCAGAAATGTGAAGTAAACCTTGGGTCTCTGTCAGACACAATCGAGACTGGAATACCATGCAACCTCACTACATCCCGCACATATAATTGGGCCATCTTTAGATATGTGAAAGTCATACAATAAGGGATGAAATGAGCTGCCTTCGTCAGCCTATCCACGATCACCCAGATCGCATCAAATCCAGAGGCCGTTCTTGGCAAGTGGGTCACGAAGTCCATAGATATATGCTCCCACTTCCATTGGGGCACCTCCAAGCTCTTCAGCTCGCCACCGGGCCTCTGTCTTTCTGCCTTACCTGCTGGCAGATCAAACATCTTTTGACAAAAGTCATAACATCACGCTTCATGTCTCTCCACCAGAACTGACCACTTAGGTCCTTATACATTTTTCTTCCTCCTTGGTGAATACTGAACCGGCTACCATGAGCTCGCTCCAATACTCCTCTACGCAACTCCGGCGTATCTGGGACTACCCAACGGTTGCCCAGTCTCAAAGAACCATCCTCAGCCACTCTGAACTTTGATGGCTGTCCTTGAAGTACTATCGATGACCATCTCTGAATCTCATCATCCGACCTCTGGGCCTTCCTGATAGTCTCAAATATGTCTGGCTCAGCCAACAAGGTTGACACTCGCACCGGTGACGTGTCCACATCGAAATCATAGCCCAGATGGCAATAAGAAGTCATCATTGCTGATAAACACATAGCGTCCTCAGCAGTACTCTTCACCTTCCGACTTAAGGCGTCTGCTATCAAATTTGCTTTACCAGG
The DNA here is from genome assembly GCA_907163345.1 of Haberlea rhodopensis. Classification (NCBI taxonomy): domain Eukaryota; kingdom Viridiplantae; phylum Streptophyta; class Magnoliopsida; order Lamiales; family Gesneriaceae; genus Haberlea; species Haberlea rhodopensis. The sequence continues at coordinate 541,629 of CAJQUN010000379.1, read as the reverse complement.
ATGGTACTCAATTTCACAATCATAATCTTTGAGTAAATCCATCCATCTTCTTTGACGCATATTCAGTTCAGCCTGAGTGAATAGAAACTTCAGGCTCTTATGGTCCGTAAAAATGGTAAATGAACTACCATATAGGTAGTGCCTCCAAATCTTCAAGGCAAATATAATGGCCGCCAGTTCCAGATCGTGGACTGGGTATCTTGTCTCATGAGGCTTCAACTGCCTCGAAGCATAAGCCACCACGTGCTTATCTTGCATCAACACACAGCCCAAACCCAATGATGCATCCGTGTACAAAGCAAATCTCTTATTCTCAGAAGGAATTACCAATACAGGTGCCGTAGTCAAACGACGCTTCAGTTCTTGGAAGCTTTCCTCACAAGCTTCAGACCAATAGAACGGGACTCCCTTCTGAGTCAGCTGCGTCAACGGCTTAGCGATCTTAGAAAATCCCTCGACGAAACGTCGGTAATAACTCGCTAAAACCAAGGAAGCTCCGTATCTCGGGCACAGAAGTGGGTGCAGCCCACTCCACCACAGCCTCAATCTTCTTGGGATCCACAGATATCCCACTGCTAGATATAACATGGCCCAAGAATACCACACTGCTCAACCAGAACTCGCACTTGCTAAGCTTTGCATATAACTGATGATCCCTAAGGATCTGGAGTACCGTCCTCAAGTGCTTCACGTGTTCCTCTTCGGTCCGGGAGTAAATGAGTATATCGTCAATGAACACAATGACGAACTGATCCAGATACGGTTGGAACACCCTGTTCATCAGGCTCATAAAAACAGCTGGGGCATTCGTCACCCCAAAAGGCATGACTAGGAATTCATAATGCCCATATCTAGTCCTGAAAGCTGTCTTCTGAACATCATCTTCCCTTACTCGTATCTGATGGTACCCCGACCTCAGATCGATCGTACTGTAGAGCCTCGTACCTTGCAACTGGTCAAACAAATCATCGATCCTTGGAAGTGGATACTTATTCTTCACTGTAGCTTTGTTCAGTTGTCTGTAGTCGATGCACAGACGCATCGAACCATCTTTCTTCTTAACAAATAGGACTGGTGCACCCCAGGGCGATACGCTAGGGCGTATGTAACCCTTATCAAGGAGCTCTTGCAACTGAACCTTCAATTCTCTTAGCTCCGCTGGTGCCATCCTATATGGGGCACGATAAATGGCAGACGTCCCCGGTAGTAACTCAATCCCAAACTCGACCTCTCTTGTCGGTGGGAATCCGGGAATCTCTTCCGGAAAGACATCAGGAAACTCCGCCACTACGGGCACATCCTCAACCTTTAATTCTTCCATCTTTTCAGTAACATCAACGGCATAGATGAGATATCCTGTATGGCCTCATTCCAACAACTGTGCCATCTTGACAGCAGATATCAACGGGATCTTAGAACGAGAACCATCCCCAAAGAATGTCCACTGGACTCCCATTTCAGATCTGAATCGCACTGTCCTCTGCCTGCAGTTCACAACTGCCTGATACCTGTTCAGAACATCAATGCCTACAATGCAGTCAAAGTCTGACATCCCCAGAACAATCAAATCTGACCTTAGCTCGTTATCCTCAAAATAAATGAGGCCATCATAGATAATCTGATCAGTAATCAAACTTCTTCCAGCGGGGGTCGAGACTACAAGAGGCGTGGGCGACAGAGAAGTGCATATGTGGTGCCTTTCAACAAAACTTGTCGACACGAAAGAGTGTGACGCACCTGTGTCAATCAATATAAAAGCAGGGTGCGTAAATAAAAGACACGTACCCGCTATAATGTGATATCCCCGAAATGATAATGTGATTTTAATCATTATTTAATTATGATGATGTTGGTGTTAATTCATGGGATTGAATTAATATTATTGAGGAGATACATTTCAGGGTGCATGTGATATATGTTGGGATTTTGGGGTTGTGGCATGTTTATTTGGGGTGTGTGTTATTTGTTTTGGTGAAGCATGTTTAAATGGGAATTGAAGTATTTTATTGAGAAAATACTTATAAATATCATGTGAGGATATTTTAATACATCGTGCTAAATACCGGGACCAAAACATAACACATCATACCACCCAACACCCAAACCACCCCCCCAACCCATACCAATCAGCTGAGTAAGGCTGACTTTCCACCCCACTTGGCACAATCATTCAACCCTTCTCCTCCATTCCAAATCTCGACCTTTCTCTCCCAAATAACCTCCAGCATCTGCTAAGCAAAATCGTGTGGAGCCCTTCCATTTCATTGCTTGGAGGCCTCTCAAAAATCGGAGCAAAGTAGGGTGAGAAACCATGCTCTGTTTTTGATTAAGATTGATTAAGTTCTTGCTTTTAAGTAGTGTGAAAATGGCATGTTAGCTTAGGTTTCTTAAAACCTTCGATTTAAATGCTTACATGGTGTTAGTATGAAGCTCTCGGTATTTTTCCTTGAGCATGTTACATGTTTTATGTGAAGGATTTAAGCATGTAAAATATGGTGTTCGAAAATCTGGGTAGAGGTATGCCCTGTTTTTCTGGAAAATATGGGATGGGAGTGATATTGTGAAGGGTTATCATGCATGTTAGATAGGTTTTTGGTAAACCTTTGATTTGAGTACATACATTGTAGTTTTGTAAGCCCTTGGCATTTTTGTTCGAGCATGTTTTATGTTATATGTTGTAGTTTTAATAGCATGAAATGAGGTGCTCAAGAAATCTGGAAATGAAATATGTTGCCCTGTTTCCGGAAAGGTTGGTTGAGTACTGATGTAAATGGGCAATTTTAATGCATGTGGGTTTGAGTTTGGGGTATGATCTTGATATGAATACACTCAGGGTAGTGTATTGTAGCTACTAGCATAATTGTTTAAGCATGTGGTGTATCTTATATGCTAGATTAAAGGGTATGGAAATAGGTGTTCGAGAATTCTGGAATTGTGTTTCTCGAACAGAGCATCTCGATCGATCGAAAATTCCATCTCGATCGATCGAGCGAGGCAGAACACTGGCTTTGAAAGAAGGCGTCTTCTCGATCGATCGAAAAGAGGGGCCGATCGATCGAGAGACCCGGAATGTTGAAAAATATAAATTGTTATATTTTGTTTAATTTTTGATATTGGATTGTAATGAGACATCTAATATTGTGTTGTACACTGGTGTAGAGCCTTCACAGACAGCTATACAGCGCAGGGGATAGATTCCCGCAACACACTACATTTTGGAAAGGTACGTAAGCGACGTACGGGCATCCCAACGGTAACATGTACTTTATGTTTGTCTATTTGACACATGATGAATGCAATGTGATGCATTAAGAGTATGATACATGTTATTATGCATTGTGATTGCATATTGTGATGTGGAATAAAATAGGTGTATTCCACGAGTCAGGGGTGATCACAGTGAAGATTTTAATGCTTACGCTTTACCGCTAAAAATGTGGAGCGGGAGGGGGGAGGCTCGCTTGCACATGGAGGCGGGGTATACCATACTAAGCGAGGATGAGATACCGCTTGTATGAAGGAGCGAGGATGAGATACCGCTTGTTTTGAGATTATGAAGCGAAGAAGCATTAAAATAACTGATGATGACTGACTCAAGAAAAAGAGATGATATGTCATGACATTTATTTATGAAGCCATATGTTCATATAGTGTTTTGATTATGAATTATGGTACAGGGACAACCAATAGGCGTTGTAAATGCGATGGAAATACATGAAGTGTTTTATATTTATGATTATGCATTTACGTCTTACATTCATATTATGTTGAATATGAATTATGATATGCTCATGTGTTGGGGGTTGTCTTTGTAGGTGCTTTTGATGATGAGAACTAGGGTCGGGGTTGAAATGCTGAGCTGTATGGAGTGCTACAGGATTAGCATGTTAGAGAATTTTTTTGTATACTCTACAAGAAGTAGAGTAATACTATAATGTAGTACCTTTTGTAGGGATATGTGAAATTCCTTTTAAACTTTTGGTACTGTAATCTCTTAAGCTCAGGTTAATCAACACGACTTATTCTCTGATATATACACATGAATGATTAGTTCTCTTAATTGCACCTTAGTATCTTGATTTGATAACGGGGTCTCACATATAACCTCCTCCGGGGCCGCTGTAGCCTGCTCCCTCGTCAATGCATAAACTTGCCCCTGAGGTGGTCCCATGGGTTGACCTCCATACTGCCTCGGTGCAAAAGGTGGTCTGTGTTGTGCTGCTCTGTCCGCAGGCCTCCCCGCAGGGTTCTGTTGCCTTCCCCTGTTGGGACACTGTCGTGGCCTTTGTCGCCACAAACATAACATCCTACACAGTCTTTCGTCAAATGTGGTTGCCCACAAAGGTTGCACTGGACCCTCCCGAGTCTGTCTCCCTGAGGCTGCCCTCTTCCAGTCGGGGCATCATTCCTACGACTTCCCTTCCAACGATTATCGGGCCTCTTACCGCTGAACCTCGAAGCCGATGTGTTCCCCCTTGGCTTGAACTGATCACCCCTCGGCTTCAAATTGTCAGAAGTAGATTTCTGAGGGGGTGCTGGAGGTGGTACGGCATCAGGATATGCACCAACTCCCAGTTCGGCTAGCTCAGCCCGTGAAAGTGCATCATCAAAACAGGCAAGGCCATAAGTGATCTGTAGGGTCTTCCTACCTTAACAGTGATTACTAGACATAAAAAGGATTAATCATGCATTGATAACGTCTTAAGGATTCGGTTGTTACATGAGCTAACCGGATTACAGGCCAAAAAAAAATTACAAAACTTCAAAATAATTCATTACATTCCAAAAGAATGTCATTTAGATTTACACTACTCCTAGAGTAGATACTAATCATAACTTGAAATCCTAAACGTTCCTGTGTCCCTCGTAGCTCACTGCCTCAACCCGACCCTTAGTCCTTTCATCCAAAAGCGTACCTACAGGGACAACACATCATGAGCATATACAATTTCACTTAACAACATATAAACATTATAGTAAATGCATGAAATCTTGGTTAAGTAAATATGCTGGTTATTCATTAACTTCTTATTGTTGTCCCTGATTCATAATCATGCATATGGGGCACCTTACCCCGTGGCACCTTACCACAATAACATCGCATGGCTACTTACCATGTGGGGCACCTTACCCCGTGGCACCTTACCACAATAACATCGCATGGCTACTTATCATGTGGGGCACCTTACCCCGTGGCACCTTACCACAATAACATCGCATGGCTACTTACCATGTGGGGCACCTTACCCCGTGGCACCTTACCACAATAACATCGTATAAACATCATCATATAAACATCGTATACACATCATAATTTCATCGTATACATATTCATGCGATAAATGCATAGTCATAGCGTAGGGATGTGTTTTACCGTCCGATGCCCGTACGTCTCTTACGTACCTTTTTAAAAGGAGGAGGAGTCAATAGACTTATCTCCTTGATGGTGCTGGTACCTGGGATGGCTCTACATAACCACATAATATAATATTAGGCACCGATACGAGAATCGAAATCAAATTTAAAAAAAAAATCATAAAATTTTATAACATATGAACAGTGACTGCCGATCGATCGGTATCTCTCACCGATCGATCGCTTAACTGTTCATCATTTACTCCTTTTGCTACTGGTTTTGCCGATCGATCGGTGTTCATCACCGATCGATCGGTCGTTCATATACTTCGAGAGTTTTCCAGAAATCTCGAACACTTCAATTTACACCCTTCAAACTCCTTCATAACTTACATTATATGCCTAAACTAGCATATCAATAGTTTCAACATACTTTCATGCATGTATTAAAATTAAAGTCTCACTTATAGCTTAACCCGACATGCATTAAATCTACCCCTCTTTATCAATACCCGATCAGCTTTTTCGGAAAACAGGGCATGATTATTCAGTTCAGAATTTTCGAACACACACATTTATAGTCATGAAACTACCACATAGCCCATCGTTCATGCTTAAACATTTATGTTGGCATGTTCACAAAACTTCCGTGTATGTATGCACATCAAAGATTTACCCATAACCTAAGCTAGCATGCTTCAAATCTTCCTAATAAAAGTCCTGCTCAACACAAAAACAGGGTACTTCTTGCCCAGATTTTCGAGGAGCCCTTTTTACAATCGAAGATCTATCACATAAGTCATGCAAGCTACTTAACAAAACATGCTAAGGACATCATAAACATCACATAAAGGTACTCATATCAATCTTTCATTAAACTCTACCCTAGCATGCCAAATCTGCTATGACAAACATACATGTAAAAACACGAAAAGCTGGTGAACCAGCGTGATTCCTCACCACTTTTGCTCTCCGATTTTTGTCAGGAAAAAGGCAAGAAATTTCCGACCACTTTCTTCCTAGTAGTAGTCCAGATCTCAGACGAAGAGAAGGGAGGAAGAAGGAGGTTTTTGGGAGAGACCAAATGAGAAATATCTAAGTGCCAACTTGACTCCTTGGTCAATTATTTTCCAGAAAACAGGGGAGGGGGCGTGGGTTGTATGCAAGTGGGGGGTGGGTGGTTGCATGTAGGGTGGTTTTGTGGTGTTTAATTGTATCCCGGTATTTCATACGATGTATAAAAGTATCTTCCCTTGACATTTTACAATTGCACCACATCATTACCACAATTAAAAACACGTAACATGCAACCTAAACCATATCATCATATCATAAATATAACCCCCAATTAAAATACCACGACCCTCTTAGATACATCATAATTCATTATTGTAGTACATAATCATATAACATTTCATCATCGTAGCATATAATCATTTAACCTTTCGGGGGTATTACATGATCGCCCTATCATACAGTTCAGGCCTCAAGCCCTTCATGAAGTTCCTCATCTTCGATTGAGTGCTTGCAGCAATGTGAGGTACATATCTAAGCAAGGAACAGTATTGAAGAGCATAATCTGACACAGGCATGTTACCTTGCTTGAGGTTAGTAAACTCATCTTCCTTGGCCTGTCGTGCAGCAGCTGAGAAGTTGCGGGTCAGAAACCGAGTCCTGAACAGATTCCAATTGATCTCCTGACCCTGAGCCTCTTGCTCTATCATTGTGGTCCTCCACCACATCAGTGCCTTCTTGGCTAATTGGAACTCCGCTAGCCTTATCCAGGCTGTCTTAGCACAAGGGGCTGCCACAAATATTTGCTCGATCCTCTCTAACCACTCCTCAGCCTGTTTTCCTGTCTCAGTTCCCTCGAACATTGGGGGTCGGTATGTCAGGAACTGAGCCAAACTTAGCTCCCCGGGTAGTAACTGTTGCTCAGAAGGTTCCTCGCCCAAGGCTGGCGGTGGTAGGGGATTGGTACGCCCAACACTTGCATTCACACTCACCGCGTCTCCTATGTCAATATTTGCTGCCATACTGCAAGACAAGGGTTAACAACAATACCCAAAAGCGGTTCATATAATACATCGTTAGAGAAACTAAAACATGTTAGTATAACATCATATACTTCATATGCAATACATGCACAAAACATGTTTAAAAAGAAGCACCTAGCCAACTTATTGCTAAGGAAACCCTTCACTCATTCCCGGGTTATCTAACCACTGCTCTGATACCACTAATGTAGGGTCTTCCTACCTTAACATCATAAAATAACATATTATGGACTACTCATGCATTCATAACGTCTTAGGGTTCCGGTTGTAGCTTTGAGCTAATAAGATTACAGGCCAAAATAAAATTTCAAACTCAATAATGAATGTTAAAGCTATAGATTTACACTACTCCTAGAGTAGACACTATCAAAATCATGTATCCTATATTCATCTTGCTCCTTTTAGCTCACTGCCTCAACCCGACCCAAGGTCCTTCAGTCCAAAAGTGTACCTACAGGAACAACCCATCATGAGCATGTACATCATTACTTAACATCATAAGGCAATGGCATATAAATAAGTGCATGAGAATAATCGTAACATATACTCCCTGGTTAATCTTATTAACACACTTAGTTGTTCATGTTTCATAGTCATATGGGCATCTTACCCTAACGTATGGCATCTTACCATGTCATAAACATCGTGTGGAATCTTACCACGTTGGAATCTTACCCTATCGTATGGCATCTTACCATATTATAAACATCGTGTGGTATCTTACCACGTGGGCATCTTACCCTATCGTATGGCATCTTACCATATCATAACATCGTGTGGCATCTTACCACGTGGGCATCTTATACTATCGTATGGCATCTTACCATATCATAACATCATGTCATTATATAAACATCATATAAACATCATTATTTCATAGACATCATCATAAACTTACTTATCATTATCATCATCATAAACATTGTAAATACTTATACAATTATTGCGTAGTCACAGTATAAGAATGTGTTACCGTTCGATGCCCGTACGTTTCTTACGTACCTTAATTCCCAAAAGTGGAGAAATTGGAGAACTTTATCTCCTTGAAGTTGTGGGTCCCTGGGATGGTTCTACTTAACCATACAAATCGATATTAGAAGCTAAATATAGTCCAATATCCAAAAATCCCACAAAAAATCCAAAAACACATATTTTTATATCTCGCGATCGATCGCCACCCAGGCCCGATCGATCGCGAGACCATACTGGACGTTGCTGAAATTTTCAGCTCTTGGCGATCGATAGCCACCTTTGGCGCGATCGATCGCCAGCCTCGCCGATCGATCGCCCAAATGTGGCGATCGATCGCCAAATGCTACTGGCGTCTACTGCTGGGTCGCGATCGATCGCCTGGAAAGGGCGATCGATCGCCGATCCCTTTACCTCGAAAAATCGCCATTTTAGAGCATTTTTCAAGCTCTACCTCAACCATTCGAACCCAAACTTTCCTACAACATTAACATAATCATAACCCACTAAAACCCATATAAAACACTTCGAAAATCATACCCCAACAACATAAAACACATACCCAAACAAACCCACATAAATCACTTCAAAATCACCCCATTTCAAAACCAAACATCATAAAAACTTTAGGAAGGGTTCCATACCTCTTAAAGACTCCAAATCTTAACAAGGATCTTAAAAACAAAGGTTTTGTGGAGCTTCCTTCTTCCTCCTTTGAAGAATTTCGAAAATGGGATGAGGTTAGGGTTGAGGAAATGATTTGGGGATTTTAAGAGTGATTGGTAAAGTGAAGGGAAAAGGTATAGTGGGGGGTATATGGGTTAATTTAATTAAACTTGTACCCATTAATTAACATGATGTATAAAATACCCCAACATGGTATTTTAAAAGCATTTACAAAAATGCATTAAACTTCCACTAAAACATGCTTTCCTCATGATTGACAATCAATACAATTAAGTCATGTTAACACTTCATTACCCATCACATAATCAATTACCATGTTAAATGACATACACATACCCGATTGTTAGAACATCCGTTGTCATATTCCAACAGCACAGTACTGTCTACCATTTCCTGTCCTCAGATATCATATCTCATTTTCTGATTTCTTCTGCAATTTTCATTTACTCAGTACTGTATACATATATGACATGCATACACTTCAATCTACACATATGCAACATCAAATTATTAACAACATAGTATATCATTCCGTTGCTCACCCAAAGACACAATATCACAATCACCAACTCAAATCAGTAATATATAATATTACTTATGTTACCGGTCTCTTGTACTCCACAAAAATACTATATCAAGTGCGTACGTTCATTGGCATCACCGGTCATTCTCACTATCACATTTATCGTATGCCATACGTCCCTGCAACCACATTGGTTAGCGATAATAACAATTTCAATCATCTCATATCATACTATGCACATAAGCATATAAATATCTTGTCGCACTAACACAAAACCACAATCATGCGTAATTCATGTGCCATATATGTCTATCAACACACCCCTAGGCCCTTAAACATCCCAAAGAGCAAACCACTGCTCTGATACCACTAATGTAAGGACCCCAAGCCCTTAACCCTTGATTAGTGTATTAATCATTATGTGTGGCACATGCTTTCAATAAATCAATCGGGAACTCAGATGATACTTTACCATTGAATGGCAATTACAAAATTTCTTTAATATTCAACATTAAGATCATCTCTACCAACAAATAGACTCATAGATTTTGCCCATTTCCATCCCCATTACACCACTTTTTACACTGTGGACTTTTATAAAAATTTGGGCAGAGTCTCCCCATAAATAGAGCCATCCCGAAATAAAAGCACATCACATAATATAGTTTCCGGCCAGGGAAAACACATACTCAACAGAATACAGCAACACTAAGTAAATTCCCAGCCAGGGAAGACACCACACATAAGACAACATAAGTGGGTTTCAACACCCACATAATACACCAATGACTCTCATATCATTAGCAATTCTAACCTTAATTGCATGCAACATAGAATGAAAGAGAGAAAGGCTCATGCCTTTATATACAACCCATATACAAGTATAACCGTGCTCACATGCGAGCATCATAAATGTGTATATAACCCTCGGTGTATATAAGTACTCTATACGACACCGTGCTCCATCAAGCCCTGGTACCACGATCCTGGGAGTACATCCAATCAACAGCTCGAGCTCAGCTCCACAGCCATCGATGTACCTGTTCACCTGCCCCAACAGAGACAGCCCCCAACGGGGTGAGCATACCAATACACAAAATCCCTTAATCACAATAATGAAATTCATAATTTACAGCAAAAGTAAATACTAATGAATTTTAAATGATACTCCCTGGATGGCAACGTCCTCATCCGGGATTCCGTGTACTGTCCCTGTTCTCACAATCATCAGATCTCAAAAATCAGTAAATCAACACATTGATTCAACTCATCGCATGCCTGATTCTCAAATATCAATAATTAATGATTCCAAATTCATTATACATGCAAATATAGACATCTCAATATCTAATACTGATTCTCAACTTCGCTATCAATCACAGATAGCTCAAATGCCTAGCATTTGTTTTACCAATTCTCCATTATACTTAGACATCTCAAATGTCTTATAATGAAAACATGATTCCACGATCATTCTCAAGCATCTCAATGCCCTACATTGGTCATATACATCCAGTACCCCATATATCTTGTAAGGTTATACTACTCTAGTATTACGCACGCTTGTGGCAGCGATGTTAAGATTAGGTCTCTCCATAGTTATATCAACACATATATATATAACCATACGCACAACCATCTAATGCAATCAAAATACACTATGCATTTTACAATGCTCTCATATAAAGTAATGCTCGTACGTCGCACGTACCTTAAATCTCCGAAGTCCGAGCCAAACCTTGCTCGAGTTCCATTCCTCGAGGAACGATGTGCTAACACGATAAATAATTCACAATTATTTACGAACATGCAACCCATGCTCAAGCACACCCATAATCCTCATACAGAAAATTATTGTCAACACACGACAATTTACCATTTAAAAGACCCGGGGTAGAGCACATGCAGGGAGGGAAATCGAATGAGACATCTACGAAAATTGCTCAAGAACTCCCCATAAATTTTCGAACCCTCACAACACAATTCGAACCCAAATAAGCACCATAATTCATCTAAAACATGAATTAATCAATCAACAATATGAATAATCGCCCCTCCTGCCAAAACCCCAATTTTCGAACCCAAACCCTCATGCATACAGAGCAAAATTCGAACCATAAGCATCACCAAAGAGACTCAAAAGCTGAACCATGTGAAACATAAGAATTTATCCAAAAATCAGCAAGATTTTCGAAAAAACCCAACACAATTTCAACCAATTGGTAACCAATTTTTTTGAACCACAAAGTATGAAATTTTCGACCCAAATAATAGCACAAAACGCCCCAAAAACGCCTGAAGAAAAGCCCCAAAAACGTACCAAAAATCGAGCCCCAAATCGGACAAAATCGAACTTTCGAACCCTTGCGCTTTTCTGGCAAATCCGAACGCGATTCTCGACGAAACTTCAAATTGTTGGTGTGGAAAGCTGTGCCTCGGAGAGACGAAGCCAACGGTGGGTCGGACGCGCCGGACGGCGGCCGGACGGCGGCGGGCGCGGCGCTTTTACGCGCGGGGGCTGGGGGCGACGGGAATCGGACGGGGAGAGAGAGAGAGGTCAAAGCAAAATAATGGCTTCCAATAATTAAAATCTCGGGTTCAACTGGTATTTATAGCAAAAATACCCCGAAATACTAATAGCCCCACAAATACATCATGATTCATTAAAAATAATCTGTTTTCAAAAACTCTCTCTCTAACTCCAAAACCCCCTACCGGTGCCCACACAAGGCACCCCAGATCCCGAGTCACACTAAAAACCCAACTCATAGGTTTTTTTCACCCAAATGAGAATACAATCTCAACCTCGGGATCCAACGATCCCAACTACTCAAATAGACGAGCCCGAAAGGCCCAACACTACGATTAAACTCCAAATCGCCACGTAAAACAACTTTAGGGGTCATTAACACTCCGGGATTAACATCTATAATCCCAGGTCATCACAATATCCCCCACTAAAAGAATTTCGTCATCGAAATTTCAACGCATGCTTACCATAAAAGCCAACTGTAAAATTTACGTACCGTTTCAACGCATGCTTACCATAAAAGCCAACTGTAAAATTTACGTACCGTATATAGTTCAAGATAGTGACTTTACCATCCATAAGGCGACAGTCATCGGAATCATCATGGCTCACACATGTGCCCCATTGCACCAATGATCGCAAGAAGTGTTTAACCGTCAAGCTTCTTTGTCATATCTCACTACCTGTGTACTTTCATCGACCCAATTCCATTGCACAATCTTATTTCCCGTCATATACTTTTATCACAGCACCCATCATATAATCTCGTTAAATCATGCAATCCATGCTTTCATGTATATTCAAGAATATATGACAATACATCAACATTTATCTTAATTAACTTCATACCTGTGTCGTTGCAAATGTATGCAACTTATCCGCACATCATCACCTTCATCCGTATGAAGTAACGGTACTCTTGAGCCTTTACGCACCAATCCTTCATATATCATCTCCTGGCTATTATCTGGTGCAAGGTAATGACTAGAAAGCCCATTAGTCATTCTCACATACGTATATACACATTATACACACCATCAGCCACATACCATCAGCATCAAATCATGATAAATGGCTTAACACCAATATTTTCATGTCACGATTATATTCATCTAACACAAGGCATCAACATCAATATCGAATAATTCGTGACATACCTTTGTAGATGGAATCATCTACAATACACAATGGCACCATAATATCATGTTAATCACAGTACTCACATACTCTTAAGTATCAACATTTCCACATTACTTCACCCAATTATTATCTGTCATGGGACAAGTACAAAATAATCTCGTTAGTATTTCTCAAATACTAATAACATAACACGTACCTTGTCATTTACGCATTTCGATATTCATAATGTTTCTGTCATCAAACATCAATTCCCTGCATCAGAAGTTTCTCGCAGTTCTATACACAACATGCTACTGCACCACATAGGATGATTGAATTTAACATAAGAATCAATTGCATGCTTCAATGACGCCATTTTTTATCAATCTTTAACTCATCCTCGAAACATAAAATTCATTAATCATGAATGTTCACCATGATCACATGTCCACACACGACATTCGTAGTAATCACGCGTCATCCCACGACATACTCATGTCATCCCGTGACACGCTCATTAAACTCATGTCTATCTGATTGTATTCCATTCTGTAAGTAATCCAAGAGCATACAACGCAGTGGAATAAAATTTTTATGGATTACTAACCAGCAGATCTATACATAGGGATTCATATCGAATAAAGGAATTACAAGTGTCTCACCCTTGTAGCGTGTTTGAGCAGATTCCACGGAGCTGCACCACGTCCAACGCCTCCTCCGAGTCACTAGCAAAACTTGTCTAGTTTTGCCTCAACGGTATCCACACGATCAAATCGGGTGAAGGTATAGTTTAATAACAAGTTCTAGACAAGTTATTAAACCGGAACAAGAAACGATCTCAATTCACAATCGAGAATGATCGCCTAAATCAACCATGTTTCTCTTCGGCTATATGAACAAAAACCGAGAGCACCTTGGAGATGAAGGAGGCGGCCGAATGCTTGTGTAGGTTGTGATATGATGTGTTAAATCTCATTAAACACCTTGTTAACAAATTATATATGATTAATTAAAGGCTTTCATAAAGTCTCATGGGCTTAAGCCCATGATTTAATTTAATCATTATGATAATTAATTAAGACTCCTCTTAATTATTTAATTCATCCCATGAATTTAAATTCCCTTCTCGATTTGATCTTTTGTGCAACCCGATAGGATCTTGTAATGTTGGCAGTGACATAAAATCTCATTTTATGTCGCAAGCAAGGAGCGGTGTCTAGCAACACATCGAGGCTACCCAAATTACAAGAATGTCAATGACTCGACATAACCTTTAGAACTTGTGATAATATTAACCATGTAACTTAATCCCTTTGTCCTTTGTGTTTAGATTGAACACGAGTCATGGAATAGTCATACTCGTATATCCAATCTTTATTTCTTGATCCCCAAGTAGAACTAGAATAAACAAATAAGCTCGATATCTCATATCGACTCATTCGAGCATGGCCATGCATTTTAGTTCTCACTTGATTAAGGGCCAAACACATCTCCTGTTATATAGGAGGGACAAATCCTATCTCGATCAGTCAACATCCCTCTACATAATTCGTAGTGTATCCAATAGTCGCCTTTATAGTTTACCCTGTTACGGGTAATGTTTGACGATCAAAATACATAACTCCTTATGTTGGGATCTCTGATGATCACAAGTTGTAAGGATTACATACATTATTATCACTATGAGAATTGCATATGACGATCATATAACTATCCATGTTGCATTCTCATGGTGGGTCTGTCCAGTACATCGTTCTCTAACATGTACCCATATGTTGATTTGATATCTCATATCAATGAACAATTCATCGATCAACATATACTAGTCTCTACGTATTATCATTATCCCTTTCATGATAATACTTGACTAGGGACATCTTTAAGAATAATACAATATTATTCTAAGGACATTAACATATATATTAATTCACATTGCACAGTTAAAAGAATAATATATAATAATGAATTGCCATTTATAAAATCATATTACATTGTATGTCATAAACAATAATCTAATGATATGTCTTAGGGCATATCCCAACAAATCTCCCACTTGCACTAAGACCACTCAGACATATACCTAATGCTTAGAGATCTAGTATGACGATCATGCTTCTGCTGTGACAGTGGCTTCGTCAATGGGTCAGATACATTATCATCTGTTGGTACTTTGCATATTTTAACATCTCCCCTTTCAACGATTTCTCGAATGAAATGGAAACGCCTAAGTATGTGCTTGGATCTTTGGTGAGATCTTGGTTCCTTAGCCAATGCGATCGCTCCATTGTTGTCACAATAGAGTTCTATCGGATCTTTAATGCTAGGCACCACTCCAAGTTCAGAAATGAACTTCCTCATCCAAACAGCTTCCTTTGCTGCATCCGAGGCAGCAATATACTCAACTTCCGTTGTAGAATCGGCTACTGTTTCTTGCTTTGAACTCTTCCAGCTCACAGCACCTCCATTTAGGCAATACACATATCCAGATTGCGATCGAAAATCATCTTTGTCAGTTTGGAAGCTTGCATCAGTGTAACCCATTACATTGAGCTCTTCCTCACCTCCATAAATCAAGAATGTATCCTTAGTCCTTCTCAAGTACTTCAGGATGTTCTTGACAGCAATCCAGTGACCTTCACCTGGATCAACTTGATATCTGCTCGTCATGCTCAAAGCATACGATACATCGGGACGAGTACATATCATGGCATACATGATAGATCCAATAGCTGACGCGTATGGAATCTTACTCATGCGTTGTTTCTCATCTTCTGTTGAAGGACACTGTTCCTTCGAGAGATAAATGCCATGCGTCTTAGGCACGAATCCTTTCTTGGATTCTTGCATGCTAAACCTTTTAAGCACCTTGTCTATGTATGTACTTTGACTTAGACCAAGAAGCCTTCTTGATCTATCTCTATAGATCTTGATTCCTAATACATAGGTGGCTTCTCCTAAATATTTCATCGAAAAGCAGTTCCCTAGCCAAATCTTTACAGATTGCAAGGCAGTGATATCATTTCCAATAAGAAGTATGTCATCTACATACAACACTAGGAAAATGATTACGCTCCCACTGACCTTCTTGTAGACACAAGGTTCATCTTCATTTTTGATAAAACCAAACTCTTTGATTGCATCATCAAAACGAAGATTCCAACTCCGAGAAGCTTGCTTCAATCCATAAATGGATTGTAGCTTGCATATCTTTCCAGCATCCTTTGGATCGACAAAACCCTCGGGCTGTGTCATGTACACATCCTCGAGCAGATTTCCATTAAGGAAAGCTGTTTTGACATCCATCTGCCAGATTTCATAATCATGAAATGCAGCTATTGCAAGTAAGATCCTTATGGATTTAACCATGGCCACTGGTGAAAAGGTTTCATCATAGTCAATACCATGAATTTGTTTGAATCCTTTTGCAACCAGCCGACCTTTATAGGTTTGTACATTACCATCCATATCGGTCTTTTTCTTGAAAATCCATTTGCACCCTATCGGTCGTACCCCTTCAGGTGGATCAACCAAAGTCCATACTTGGTTTGCATACATGGATTCCATCTCAGATTTCATGGCCTCTTGCCATTTCTCAGAATCATTGCCCATTATAGCTTGTTGATAAGATGACGGCTCATCCTCATCAATAAGTAGTAAGTCACCTTGTTGAGTCACAAGAAATCCATATCTCTGTGGCTCCCGGTGTTCTCTTACAGACCTACGCTGGGCTTGTGTCTCTTGAGCAGGTGCTTCTTCCACAACAGCTTGCGGAGCCTGCTCTGTTTCCATCTCAATCTCAGGTTCAGTGTTTTCTTGTGGTTGAACTTCACTAAGTTCTATTTTTCTCCCACTGGTTTTTCTAGAAATAAATTCTCTTTCAAGAAATACACCAGTCCGAGCAACAACTACTTTGTTCTCGGTGGGATAATAGAAATAGTATCATTTCGTTTCTTTAGGATACCCCACAAATAAACACTTATCAGATTTGGGTCCAAGTTTGTTAGTGGCGTGACGTCTAACGAAAGCCTCACAACCCCAAATCTTCATAAAAGACATACTAGGACGCTTCCCAGTCCATATCTCATATGGTGTCTTTTCCACTGATTTAGATGGAACACGGTTCAGTAAGAAAATCGCTGTTTCTAGAGCGTGTCCCCAAAACGATATCGGAAGATCTGCATGACTCATCATTGATCTAACCATGTTCAACAAGGTTCGATTTCTCCTCTCGGATACACCATTCCATTGTGGAGTATACGGAGGAGTGAGTTGTGGGACTATCCCACACTCCTTTAGATAGTCATGAAACTCTTGGCTTAAGTATTCACCTCCTCGATCTGATCGAAGGATTTTGATACTTTTGCCAAGTTGGTTTTGTACTTCATTCTTGAAATCTTTGAACTTTTCAAAGGTTTCATGCTTATGCTTCATTAGGTACACATACCCATATCTACTGAGGTCATCAGTAAATGTAACGAAGTATTGAAAACCACCTCTAGCTTGTGTACTTATTGGTCCACATACATCACTATGTATTAGTCCCAATAAAACATTTGCCCTTTCAACATGTCCCTTGAAAGGGGCTTTAGTCATCTTGCCCATTAAACAAGATTCGCATGTTTCATATGATTCAAAATCAAATGAATCTAATACTCCATCCTTATGAAGTTTAGATATGCGGTTCTCGTTTATGTGGCCCAAGCGACAATGCCAGAGATAAGTCGGATTACAATCATTATTTTTAATCCTTTTAGTATTTATGTTATAGATAGGCATATCAAGATTTAATACATAAAGACCATTCACCATTTGTGCACTAGCATAAAACATATCATTTAAATAAATAGAACAACAGTTGTCCTTTATTATAAATGAAAAACCATACTTGTCTAAACAAGAAATAGAAATTATGTTTTTAGTAATAGATGGCACAAAATAATAGTCTTTTAAAATCAATGATAAACCAGAATGTAAAGCTAAATGATAATCTCCTATAGCTAATGCAGCAACTCTTGCTCCATTTCCAACTCGGAGATCAACTTCACCTTTCGCCAACGTCCTACTCCTTTTTAGATCCTGCACATTTACACAAATGTGAGATCCACATCCAGTATCTAATACCGATGATGAAGAAGTAGATAAATTGACTTCTATAACAAAAATACCTGAAGCGGAAGTCACACTTCCTTTCTTTAGATCCTCCAGATATACTTTGCAGTTTCAATTCCAATGGCCGGTCTCACCGCAATGGAAACAGTTCCCTTCCTTCGCTATCCCTCCCTTTGGTTTCAGTGCAGAAGACTTTGGCTTAGATTTAACAAAGACCTTCTTTGCTTTCTTGTTGCCTTTAACTTTGGCCCTTCCTTTGCCCTTATTCACAATAAGAACATTTGTGGCCTTAGTCTTCTTTGTATTTGCTTCATATGTTCTCAACATACCAAGCAATTGTGGTAGAGTCTTTTCCATGTCAGTCATATTGTAATTTACTACAAATTGACTGAAGCTCTCAGGCAACGATTGCAAGATCACATCGGTGGCCAACTGTAATACCCCCGAAATGTAATATGATTATGTTCTATGATGATGAATTATGATGTGTGTAAGGGTTATGGTGTATTTAAATTGGGGGCCACGATTTATGTTATGATGATATGATGTGGGGAGCATGTTGGGTATTTTAAGGGATGTATTAATTATAAGAAGTTAGAAAATATCGAGTGAGGATATTTTAATACATCGTACTATATACCGGGATACAATTAAACACCACATGGCACCCCAACCACACCACCCCACCCCCCCAACTCGGTCACCACCCATCCCCCACTTGTCAACCCACTTGTTTCACACCCATGCCTCCACTTGCCCCAACCCATGCTATGATCATTTTCCTTGCAATCAATTCCCTCCACCTCCTCCTCCCTCCCTTTTCGTCCCTGGAGCTGCAGATTAGAGAAGGAAAGAGGATGTGAAGCTTTGTGTAAAAGCTTGCCAATTTGAGGAAGAAAAAGGGGGTAAGACCTCATACTCTGTTATAGGGTTGGGTATAGTTATGGTGGGTTGATTTTAAAGCATGTTAAGTATAGGTTTGGGTGGAACCTTGATATGAATGCTTACATGGTAGTTTTATGTAGCTACTAGCATGTTTGTTTGAGCATTTACATGGCTTATGTGATAGATTTCTAGTTATGAAACTATATGCTCGAAAATCTGGGCAAAAAGATACATGCTCTGTTTCTGTAAAAGTTGGTTAAGGATGAAGTTTATGATGATGTTATGATGCATGTTAGCTTAGGTTTTGTTAAACCTTCGATTTAAGAGCTTACATGGATATTTTATGAAGTTCTTCACATGTTTGTTTCAGCATAAAAGATGTGTTATGAGGTAGAAAAGATGGTATGAAATGAGGTGCTCAAAAATCTGGGGAAAAATCCCGATTTTCAGAGCTCTCGATCGATCGAGATTTATTTCCGATCGATCGAGCGAGACAGAAGGTCTAAGCATGTTTTCAAAATTTTGGTGCCGATCGATCGAAGGATTTCTCGATCGATCGGTGAAGCTCCTCGATCGATCGGTAAAATGTTCGATCGATCCAGCGAGGCAGGAAGCTAAGGCACTTTTTGTGCACAGTGTCTCGATCGATCGAGACATAGGGCCGATCGATCGAGAGAGGCAGAAAGTTGAAAAATATGATGATGTTTTATTTTGTTAAGTTTATGATGTAAGATGGTTTTGAGGCATCTAATATGGTATTATGTGGTCTTGTAGAACCATCCCAGGTACCAGCACCATCAAGGAGATAAAGTCTGTTGACTCCTCCTCCTTTTGAAAAGGTACGTAAGAAGCGTACGGGCATCGGACGGTAACACACATCTCTATACTATGACTATGCTTTTATTTGCATGAGTATTCACGATGAAATGACGGTGTTTATACGATGTTTATACGATGAAGTTCATATGATGTTTATTGCTTATACGATGCTTATATGATGACATTTATGCGATGTATTGTGGTAAGATGCCACGGGGTAAGATGCCCCATATGGTAAGAGGCCATGCGATGTATTGTGGTAAGATGCCACGGGGTAAGATGCCCCACATGGTAAGAGGCCATGCGATGTATTGTGGTAAGATGCCACGGGGTAAGATGCCCCATATGGTAAGAGGCCATATGATGATGTTGTGGTAAGATGCCACGGGGGTAAGATGCCCCATATGCATGATTCTAAATCAGGGACAACAATAAGAAGTGAATGTATAACCAGCATATTACTTAACCAATGTTTCATGCATTTACTATGATGTTTATAATGTTAAGTAAGATTATATATGCTCATGATGTGTTGTCCCTGTAGGTACACTGTTGGACGAAAGGACTAAGGGTCGGGTTGAGACAGTGAGCTACTAGGGACACAGGAATGCATAGGATTCAAGTTATGATTAGTATCTACTCTAGGAGTAGTGTAAATCTAAATGACATTCTTTTGGATTGTAATGAATTATTTTTGAAGTTTGTATTTTTGGCCTGTAATCCTGTTAGCTCGTGTAACAACCAAAACCTTAAGATGTTACCTTAATGCATGATTAGTCCTTCTTATGTCTATTAATCACTGTTAAGGTGGGAAGACCCCACACCAACTCTTGGTCCAATGGAAAACCCAGCTTGTCCAGATTCTCAATGTACCCAATCATCTTGAGCACATGAGTTCCAACTAGGCTTCCCTCTACCATCCTGCACTGGAAAAACGCCTTAGAGACGTCATACCTCTCTTGTCTTGCTTGCTGTTGGTACAATTGCTTTAAGTGTTCGATCATATCGAACGCCTCCATTTCCTCATGTTGCTTCTGAAGCTCAGAGTTCATGGTGGCAAGCATAAGGCACCCAACATCAAGTGCGTCACTTTGATGCTTCTTGTAAGCATCTTTTTCAGCTCTTGTAGCCGTTAGGGGAGGTTCCTCAGCGGGTAAGGGTTCCTCTAGGACATATTGTTTCTTTTCTTGTTTGAGGACTATCCTCAAGTTCCTATACCAGTCTAGGAAATTCGTCCCATTTAATTTGTCCTTCTCAAGGACCGATCGCAGTGATAAGTGCTAGTAACGTTGTTAGTTGCCATGGATATCCCCAATATAAATATGCAAAATAAGTTTATGATTTAATCATTTAACATGGTCTTATATTAAATGCTACTCCCACTATTTTGTTTAAAAAATATCAACCCTCGAAACCTTTAGTGGGCCAAGATCCATATTTCACCTAATCTTGAGTTAGCTTTGGCTAATCTCCCAAGACTCGGTTATTTAGGTAGACAACACTTTGTCAATTACATCACATGTAATTCTTGGATAGTTGGACGAACAACACTTTGTTCAATTCATCAAATGAATTATAATACAACCCATGCCTCTAAGTTCCCAATCCTATTGAGATAACTTAGTTAAGTCGTACGCAATTTAAAGTATGACGGATATCACTTTTATCCTTTCGCGCCTTACTAAGATTGCCACGGTGCTTTGCTTTGGCAAACCCACACATGTACAATCGAAGTTATTGACGAGTACCTTTAATTTTGGAAGGCATCTAAAACTTAATATTTTAGAGGGATTTATTGATCTCATGATTAGTTTGATAATTTAAAATATGTCCACTACATATAGTTGTATACATATCTACATATATGTGTAATACTATTATCAAACTAAAACATAAGATAAATCATGCATCAACATACATAATTAAACGTGACATGGTTATAGCCCCTACTAACGATTCTCTCAAGCCAATGAGAAAATCCTAAGAGTCAACCTAAGGTAACTTCACAAGCACCTTCCTTTGGCTCCAATTTGTGAATGGCCTCCTCATCCCAGCACGATGCTCCATCTTCATTGATCACCATCAATAAAATAAACTACACTATTTACAAGATATAGAATTCCTCGATTCACATTCGAGGGGAACATAGGGGAGGGATTACATTTAGAATGAAATAGAGAAGGCACGACACGCAGGTCGTATTATATATTACAAACATCCACAAATCCTATCTAATAGGTCAAAGGGCTATAACCACGCACCATGCTCAAACAACACATAAGGCATGCATTAACATTTAATTAATTAAATTCTAAACATTTTAAATTTAATTCTAATTAAAACTGTAAAATAATTTTTGAAAAATTATCGTACGCTCGGGACATCACATGCCACGAACTAAAGCGAATAAGACACGAACCACCATGGTTCGAACCACAAAGCACACGGCTTGACCATTAATGGGCCTAGGGTTCGAAACCCTAGCCCATGGCCGAGCCATGGCTCGAGCGGCGGCGGCGCTAGGGTTTTAAACCCTAGCCGCCTCGCACCTTCATGCAACTTTATCGAGCCATCTTAATTGAAACGCCGGAATTGGTTAGCCACGAGTCACGGTCAGGCCATGCACGGGGTTGGCTCAACCATCTCGAGCTAAGGGTTCGAAAAACCTTGCTCTCATGTGGTAAAGCTACTAACCATGCATGCGTGAACCATTATCGAGCCAAAGAGTTCAAAACTCATCCACGTCTCAAAACTTTAGCAAAATAGGCGACGATGGCCGAGCCATGCACGGCTACTAGGGTTCGAAACCCTAGCCGTCATGAGCTAGCCGTCACGTCCAATGGGTTCTAAACCCTAATCAATTTTCGACACTTCCATGCACAATTATTAGCCACAACGACTAAGCCATCTCGAGCCAAGGGTTCAAAAACCCTAGCCCTCATGTGGCTAGCCGTGGTGTCATTTGTGATGGTGATGGCCGAAAACTTGCTCAATAAATATGATTATTCGCCAATTATATCAAATACAATTCTACGATGATTTTAACAAACTAAATATTAACATATCATATATGTTCATACAGTTTTAAATAGCATGCAATATTAATTCTAATATGATTAAACTATTTAACCACATAAATCCGATATGAGCCTTGTACACGGCTCTGATACCACTGTAAGTAATCCAAGAGCATACAACGCAGCGGAATAAAATTTTTATGGATTACTAACCAGCAGATCTATACATAGGGATTCATATCGGATAAAGGAATTACAAGTCTCACCCTTGTAGCGTGTTTGAACAGATTCCACGGAGCTGCACCACGTCCAACGCCTCCTCCGAGTCACTAGCAAAACTTGTCTAGTTTTGCCTCAACGGTATCCACACGATCAAATCGGGTGAAGGGATAGTTTAATAACAAGTTGCTAGACAAGTTATTAAACCGGAACAAGAAACGATCTCAATTCACAATCGAGAATGATCGCCTAAATCAACCAAGTTTCTCTTCGGCTATATGAACAAAAACCGAGAGCACCTTGGAGATGAAGGAGGCGGCCGAATGCTTGTGTAGGTTGTGATATGATGTGTTAAATCTCATTAAACACCTTGTTAACAAATTATATATGTTTAATTAAAGTATTTCATAAAGTCTCATGGGCTTAAGCCCATGATTAATTTAATCATTATGATAATTAATTAAAACTTCTCTTAATTATTTAATTCATCCCATGAATTTAATTTCCCTTCTCGATTTGATCTTTTGTGCGACCCGATAGGATCTTGTAATGTTGGCAGTGACATAAAATCTCATTTTATGTCGCAAGCAAGGAGCGGTGTCTAGCAACACATCGAGGCTACCCAAATTACAAGAATGTCAATGACTCGACATAACCTTTAGAACTTGTGATAATATTAACCATGTAACTTAATCCCTTTGTCCTTTGTGTTTAGATTGAACACGAGTCATGGAATAGTCATACTCGTATATCCAATCTTTATTTCTTGATCCCCAAGTAGAACTAGAATAAACAAATAAGCTCGATATCTCATATCGACTCATTCGAGCATGGCCATGCATTTTAGTTCTCACTTGATCAAGGGCCAAACACATCTCCTGTTATATAGGAGGGACAAATCCTATCTCGATCAGTCAACATCCCTCTACATAATTCGTAGTGTATCCAATAGTCGCCTTTATAGTTTACCCTGTTACGGGTAACGTTTGACAATATCAAAATACATAACTCCTTATGTTGGGATCTCTGATGATCACAAGTCGTAAGGATTACATACATTATTATCACTATGAGAATTGCATATGACGATCATATAACTATCCATGTTGCATTCTCATGGTGGGTCTGTCCAGTACATCGTTCTCTAACATGTACCCATATGTTGATTTGATATCTCATATCAATGAACAATTCATCGATCAACACATACTAGTCTCTACGTATTATCATTATCCCTTTCATGATAATACTTGACTAGGGACATCTTTAAGAATAATACAATATTATTCTAAGGACATTAACATATATATTAATTCACATTGCACAGTTAAAAGAATAATATATAATAATGAATTGCCATTTATAAAATCATATTACATTGTATGTCATAAACAATCATCTAATGATATGTCTTAGGGCATATCCCAACACATTCAACATAATAGGTGATTAATCTTACCACATACACCTAGCATGCTTTCACAACAATAATTATCGTCACAAAATGATTAACATCTATTTTCAATATCTCATCACTATACACCGTAGATATGAGAGTGTTATCACAGAGGTTACACCCTTTCTTGCCTTATTACCGCAACAAAATATGAATGACACCTCTAGGTTCCACTTCAATTCCATTATCAACTTTTCTACATGTACATGATTTCAAAATCAATATAAATCGACAAAATAACTCGAATCCACATATATCAATATGTTCAACCAACTGAAACGGTTTACCTCGATACTTCGTCCTCCTGGATCGATCCAATATCCTCTTGGGCCTAAATCACATATACCCAATGAGCAATAACATAACTGTACATAGCACAACTTCTATTGCCAACTGCAATCAAAGCATCATCAATATACAATGCTAACACAATAGCAATACAATAATACTCATCGCCAACACTGGCATACAAATCTCATTGCCACTACGGGCATGCACAATATCATCGCCATTACTGGCAACCACAATCGCATCGCCAATACAGGCATCCATAATGTCCATAATCGCAATGAATAAAATTACATTTTAAAACAATAAGATGTAATAACACTTACTGTACACAGTGGATCCACACCTGATCCTTTAAATTGTCCATGTTCACAACATAAATATTCCACAAAATATAATTTCATGTCAATACACAATTAATATACTCATCATCAATAACATGATCATCCAAAAATATTCATCGCCTCGACATATCAGCGGCATTCACAATATTTCCATCGCTTCGATATGATAGCGGCAAATATCACAAATCTCAAATATCACAATATAATCATACCATCATCTCTCCAATAAATGTCATCAACATATCGGTATCAATCACACCCCGCTATTGCATCACCACTGCAATAAAAATGAAATAAAAGAATAATGTCTCTTCATCCACTCCACTCTCTCCATGATTGCTTTCACCTGTACATTTGATTATCACAATATGTCAAATCAACAAGGATATTTTAAATCAATATATATTCATCACCATCCCTCTATAGTGGAGGCACATAAAATACATTGCACAATCTCAATAGTGTTGATCCCGACAATAATCGCATCGCATGCTCTCCCTAGCACAGATCCAATATCAATATACACGTCACATGCTCTCTCTAGTATTGAACCTGAAATACACAAGTCGCTTGCTTGCCAGCGGTGACCACATCACTCACTTGTCAGTGGTGACCCGAATAACATCGCTCACTCCTCAGTGGCGACCCAATATCACATCGCTCACTCATTAGTGGCGACCCATATCACATCGCTCGCTCGTCAGCGGCGACCACATCACTCACTCGTCAGTGGTGACCCAAATCACATCGCTCACTCCTAAGTGGCGACCTCTAAATCATACTAACACATCGCACACTCGTCAGTAGCGACCACATCACTCGTCAGTGGTGACCCAAATCACATCGCTCACTCCTAAGTGGCGACCTCTAAATCATACTAACACATAACACACTCGTCAGTAGCGACCACATCACTCACTCGTCAGTGGTGACCCAAATCACATCGCTCACTCCTAAGTGGCGACCTTTAAATAAACACATCACTCGCCTCAGTGGCGACCCCACTGTATATCCAACACAACACAATCACATAGCACACAACTAGTAGCGACCTCTAAATAAACACATCACTCGCCTCAGCGGTGACCCCACATCTAATAATAACACGTCGCTCAACACGAAGGCGATCCCATACATAATCGTAACACATCACTCAATCATAAAAGCGACCATAAACCTAAGCGACACTTCGCTTTTCAATAATACAGTGGAAAAAAAATATATATTCATCCATGCTGTACATCATTACATACCTGTGCCATCATGTAAATGACATACACATACCCGATTGTTAGAACATCAGTTGTCATATTCCAACAGCACAGTACTGTCTACCATTTCCTGTCCTCAGATATCATATCTCATTTTCTGATTTCTTCTGCAATTTACATTTACTCAGTACTGTATACAGATATGACATGCATACACTTCAATCTACACATATGCAACATCAAATTATTAAGAACATAGTATATCATTCCGTTGCTCACCCAAAGACACAATATCACAATCACCAACTCAAATCAGTAATATATAATATTACTTATGTTACCGGTCTCTTGTACTCCACAAAAATACTATATCAAGTGCGTACGTTCATTGGCATCACCAGTCATTCTCACTATCACATTTATTGTATGCCATACGTCCCTGCAACCACATTGGTTAGCGATAATAACAATTTCAATCATCTCATATCATACTATGCACATAAGCATATAAATATCTTGTCGCACTAACACAAAACCACAATCATGCGTAATTCATGTGCCATATATGTCTATCAACACATCCCTAGGCCCTTAAACATCCCAAAGAGCAAACCACTGCTCTGATACTACTAATGTAAGGACCCCAAGCCCTTAACCCTTGATTAGTATATTAATCATTATGTGTGGCACATGCTTTCAATAAATCAATCGGGAACTCAGATGATACTTTACCATTGAATGGCAATTACAAAATTTCTTTAATATTCAACATTAAGATCATCTCTACCAACAAATAGACTCATAGATTTCGCCCATTTCCATCCCCATTACACCACCTTTTTACACTGTGGACTTTTATAAAAATTTGGGCAGAGTCTCCCCATAAATTGAGCCATCCCAAAATAAAAGCACATCACATAATATAGTTCCCGGCCAGGGAAAACACATACTCAACAGAATACAGCAACACTAAGTAAATTCCCAGCCAGGGAAGACACCACACATAAGACAACATAAGTGGGTTTCAACACCCACATAATACACCAATGACTCTCATATCATTAGCAATTCTACCCTTAATTGCATGCAACATAGAATGAAAGAGAGAAAGGCTCATGCCTTTATATACAACCCATATACAAGTATAACCGTGCTCACATGCGAGCATCATAAATGTGTATATAACCCTCGGGTGTATATAAGTACTCTATACGATAACGTGCTCCATCAAGCCCTGGTACCACGATCCTTGGAGTACATCCAATCAACAACTCGAGCTCAGCTCCACAGCCATCGATGTACCTGTTCACCTGCCCCAACAGAGACAGCCCCCAACGGGGTGAGCATACCAATACACAAAATCCCTTAATCACAATAATGAAATTCATAATTTACAACAAAAGTAAATACTAATGAATTTTAAATGATACTCCCTGGATGGCAACGTCCTCATCCGGGATTCCGTGTACTGTCCCTGTTCTCACAATCATCAAATCTCAAAAATCAGTAAATCAACACATTGATTCAACTCATCGCATGCCTGATTCTCAAATATCAATAATTAATGATTCCAAATTCATTATACATGCAAATATAGACATCTCAATATCTAAAACTGATTCTCAACTTCGCTATCAATCACAGATAGCTCAAATGCCTAGCATTTGTTTTACCAATTCTCCATTATACTTAGACATCTCAAATGTCTTATAATGAAAACATGATTCCACGATCATTCTCAGGCATCTCAATGCCCTACATTGGTCATATACATCCAGTACCCCATATATCTTGTAAGGTTATACTACTCTAGTATTACGCACGCTTGTGGCAGCGATGTTAAGATTAGGTCGCTCCATAGTTATATCAACACATATATATATAACCATACGCACAACCATCTAATGCAATCAAAATACATTATGCATTTTACAATGCTCTCATATAAAGTAATGCCCGTACGTCGCACGTACCTTAAATCTCCGAAGTCCGAGCCAAACCTTGCTCGAGTTCTGTAAGGACCCCAAGCCCTTAACCCTTAATTAGTGTATTAACCACTATGTGTGGCACATGCTTTCAATAAAAGCCAAATCGAGAAGCTCAGATGATACTTTATCATTGCATGGCAATTACAAAAAAATTCCTTTAACACTCAATGTTATAAGGTCAACTGCCTAACAATGAAATAGACTCACAAAGTTCGCCCAATACCATCCCTTTTTGCCACTTTTCACATTGTGGACTTTTATAAAAATTTGGGCAGAGTCTCCCCATAAATAGAGCTATCCCGAAATAAAAGCACAACACATAACATAATTCCCGGCCAGGGAAAACATAATACTCATCAGAAAGCAGTAATACCAAGTAAATTCCCAGCCAGGGAAGACACCACACATATGATGACATAAATGGGTCTCAACACCCACATAATACACTAACGACTCTCATATCATTAGCAATTCTACACAATTGCATGCAACATATAATGAAAGAGAGGAAGGCTCATGCCTTTATATACAACCCATATACAAGAATGTCCGTGCTCACACGCGAGCATCATAAATGTGTATATAAACCTCGGGTGTATATAAGTACTCTATACGATACCGTGCTCCATCAAGCCCTGGTACCACGATCCTGTGAGTACATCCAATCAACAGCTCGAGCTCAGCTCCACAGCCATCGATGCACCTGTTCACCTGCCCCAACAGAGACAGCCCCCAACGGGGTGAGCATACCAATACACAAAATCTCATAATCACAATAATGAAATTCATAATTTACAACACAAGTAAATATTAATGAATTTTAAATGATACTCCCTGGATGGCAACATCCTCATCCGGGATTCCGTGTACTGTCCCTGTTCTCACAATCATCAAACTCATCAAATCTCAAAAATCAGTAAATCAACGCATTGATTAACTCATCGCATGCCTAATACTCGAATATCAACAGATAGTGGTTGCAACTCATTAAACATGCAAATATAGATATCTCAATATCTAATACTGATTTCACAACCTCGCTATCAATCACAGATAGCTCAAATGCCTAGCATTTATTTTACCAATTCTTCATTATACCCAGACATCTCAAATGTCTTATAATGAATACATGATCCCACGATCATTCTCAGGCATCTCAAATGCCCTACAATGGTCATTTAAACCCAGTACCCCATATATCATGTAAGAGTCATCCTACTCTAGTGTCACGCACGCTACAAGCGGCGATATCAAGATTTGGGTCATTCCTTGGCTATATCAACATATATATATATATAATCCTCATGCGCGATTATTCAATGAAATCAAATTTCATTATGCATTCACAAATGCCCTAATATATAGAAATGCTCGTACGTCGCACGTACCTTAAATCTCCGAAGTCCGAGCCAAACCTTGCTCGAGTTCCATGCCCCGAGGAATGATGTGCTAACACGATAAATAATTCACAATTATTTACGAACATGTAACCCATGCTCAAGCACACCTATAACCCTCAAAATATTGTCAACACACGACAATTAACCTTTTAAAAGACCCGGGGCAGGGTACATGCAGGGAGGGAAATAAATGAGACAATATCGAAATTTGCTCAAGAATACCCTACAAAAATCGAACCCGAATCTCACAATTTCGAACCCAAATAATACCATAATTCATCTAAAATGAGAATTAAGCTATCCAAGCAAGAATCAACACCCCTTGCCAAAAACCCCCAATTTTCGAACTCAACCCCTTAAATTCGAACCCCAAACAAGCCCTTAAATTCGAACCCTTAAAATTCATCAAATTCGAACACAATAATGGCAGGGAAATACACGAAAATGACGAATAAGGGGTAAGGGAGGTTACCCAATCGAAAATCGGAAGAAATTGGACGAAAATCGAAGAACCCTAGAAATTGGGGATCGACGCCTCCAGCCAAAATTCGAACGAGAAACGCGATGAAACTTCAAATTGACGGAGGGGAAAGCTGCGCCTCGACGAGACGAAGCCGGTGATAGGTCGCACGCGGCGAACGGCGGCCGGACGGCGGCGGACGAAGCGCCTGAAGCGGCGATGCAGCTGTAGCAGACGGGATCTCGCGCGCGGGAGAGAGAGAGAGAAGAAATTGGGCTGAAATGGAATTTAATGAAAAATTTTGGGTTCAATTGGTATTTATAGCAAAAATACCCTGAAAAATTAATAGCCCCACAAATACATCATGATTCCTTAAAAATCATCTGTTTTCAAAAACTCTCTCTCTAACTCCAAAATCCCCTACCGGTGCTCACACAGCACCCGAGATCCCGAGACACAACAAAAAACCCAACTATTAGGTTTTTCACCCGAATGAGAATACAATCTCAACCTCTGGATCCAACGATCCCAACTACCCAAATAAACGAGCCCAGAAGGCCCAACACCTCGATTAAATTCCAAATCGCCACGTAAAACCACTTTAGGGATTATTAACACTACGGGATTAACACCTATAATCCCTGGTCCTCACAATATCCCCCACTAAAAGAATTTCGTCCTCGAAATTAGCACCGGTGTATCACGTAACACCCGGGCTACACCACAATATGAAGTCATAACTTCGATGCGGGTCATCCCAAAAGACAGTCTCTCATGACTGCGAAACAACCGATTACTTACGACTGTAGATCGGACAGTCATCCTTAGTCCTAATACAACTAGTAAGAACGCATCCTGAATGACACCTCAACCGTGAGAACGTTGACCTCGTGTCAAACTCTGGAGTGGAATAAACTTCCAAATCCATCATAACGTCAAAGAGCGTCAGAACAACTCAACGTAATAATCCAAAAGCAGTTAGTCAACTGAAACTGTAAGGATTCGAATCGCTCCTGATTCTATCGTAGATATCATCCAATGACATCTTTACCAAGACTCACGATGTCTAACATACATCGTTACGAGGGAAACACTAGTACACCACGGTGTACATATACCAAACCTGGTTTCCCGCTATACAGACCACCTCCATCCAAGGAGCAGTTGCACCCTCTGCAACTCGGATCGGGCAACTCACGGCCACCGATCCACACAAAAGACATCTCACAAGATGTCCACCTCCGGATATCCCAAGAACCACATCCTGTGTAAGGACCCCAAGCCCTTAAACCTTGATTAGTGTATTAACCACTATGTGTGGCACATGCTTTCTATAAAATGTCAATCGGGAAGCTCTGATGATACTTAATCATTGCCTGTCACTTACAAAATTTCCTGTAATACTCAATGTTATAAGATCATCATCCTGACAATAAAAGACTCATATGTTTGCCCTTTACCAACCCCTTGGTGCCACTTTTCACATTGTAAACTTTTATAAAAATTTGGGCAGAGTCTCCCCATAAATAGAGCTATCCCAAAAAAAGGAGTACAACACATAACAAAATTCCCGGCCAGGGAAAGCATAATACTCAACAGAAAGCAGCAATACAAGTAAATTCCCAGCCAGGGAAGACACCACACATAATACACCAATGACTCTCATATCATTCTAGCAATTCAACCTCTAATTGCATGCAACCTTAAATGAAAGAGAGATAGGCTCATGCCTTTATATACAATCCATATACGAGTATAATCGTGCTCACATGCGAGCATCATGAATATGTATAAATCCTCAGGTGTATATATAGGTACTCTATACGATACCGTGCTCCATCAAGCCCTGGTACCACGATCCTGGGAGTACCTCAAATCAACAGCTCGAGCTCAGCTCCATAGCCATCGATGTACCTGTCCACCTGTCCCAACAGAGACAGCCCCCAACGGGGTGAGCATACCAATACACAAAATCCCATAATCATAATAATGAAATTCATAATTTACAACAAAGGTAAATGCTAATGAATTTAAATGATACTCCCTGGATGGCAACCTCATCCGGGATTCCGTGTACTGTCCCTGTTCTCACAATCATCAAACTCATCAAACCTCATAAATCAGTAAACCAACACATTGATTTACACATCGCATGCCTGATTCTCAAATATCAATAATGAATGATTCCAAGTTCATATACATGCAAATATAGATATATCAATATCTAATATTGATTTCATAATCTCGCTTTCCATTATACCTAGACATCTCAAATGTCTCATAATGAATACATGATTCTACGAACCTAGACATCTCAATGTCTCACGAAGAATACATGATTCTACAAACCTAGACATCTCAAATGTCTCATAATATAGTCATATAAACCCAGTACCCCTTATATCATGTAAGAGTCATCATACTCTAGTGTCACGCACGCTACAAGCTGCGATATCAAGATTTGGGTCATTCCTTGGCCATATCAACATATATGTATAACCATACGCAAAACATTCAATGCAATCAAAAACACCTTATGCATTTCACATATATATAGTAATGCTCGTACGTCGCACGTACCTTAAATCTCCGAAGTCCGAGCCAAACCTTGCTCGAGTTCCATGCCCCGAGGAATGATGTGCTAACACGATAAATAATTCACAATTATTTACGAACATGTAACCTATGCTCAAGCACACCCATATCCCTCAAAATATTGTCAACACACGACAATTATCCTCTTAAAAGACCCGGGGCAGGGTACATGCAGGGAAGGAAATAAATGAGACAATATCGAAATTTGTTCAAGAATGCCCTACAAAAATCGAACCCTAATCTCACAATTTCGAACCCAATTAAATACCATAATTTATCTAAAATGTCAATTAAGCTATCCAAGCAAGAATCAACATCCCTTGACAAAAACCCCCAAATTTTCGAACTCAAAACCATTAAATTCGAACCCAAACAAGCCCTTAAAATCGAACCCTTAAAATTCTTCAAATTCGAACCATAGCTTCTCAATTCGATCTCCATCAAGCATCATAATACTCCTAAAACATGCAATAATCGATCAATTGCACGAATTAATACCCCCGCCAAAAACCCCCAAAATTCGAACCAAACCCTACCAATTTTCGAAAATAATTTCGAACCAAAACCACCGAATTTAGTAGGGAATAACATGAGAGGGATGCAAAAGGGGTAAGGGAGGCTATCCATACGAAAATTGGAAGAAAATCGAACGAAAAACGAAGAACCCTAGAAATTGGGGATCGACGCTTACCAGCAAAATCCGACTCCAAGACGCGACGAAACTTCGAATTGACGGAGGGGAAAGGAGCGCCTGGACGAGACGAAGCCGTGGGTAGGTCGCACGCGCCGATCGGCGGCGGGACGGCGGCGAGCGAAGCGTTTGAAGCGGCGGGGGGTGCTGTAGAAGCGGGAAATCGCGCGGGAGAGAGGGAGGAGAAAGAAATTGGGCTGAAATGATAATTTCCTTAAAATTTCCGGTTCAACTGCTATTTATAGCAAAAATACCCCGAAAAAATAATAGCCCCACCAATACATCATGATTCCTTAAAAATCATCTGTTTTCAAAAACTCTCTCTCTGACTCCAAAACCCTCTACCGGTGCTCACATAGCACCCGAGATTCCGAGACACATCAAAAACCCAACTCTTAGGTTTTACACCGTAATGTGAATACAATCTCAACCTCTGGATCCAACGATCCCAACTGCCCAAATAAACGAGCCCAGAAGGCCCAACACCTCGATTAAAGTCCAAATCGTCACGTAAAACCACTTTAAGGATTATTAACACTACGGGATTAACACCTATAATCCCTGGTCATCACATCCTGGTCGTAAAAAAAAAAAAAACAGTCGAGACTCCACAGAGTTTCAAATTCTGAAAGGGCATGCAATAAACCCATTGCATCCTCAACGCTTGTGTCGACAGTGACACCCAACCAATCCGAATTCCTGCCATCCCTTAATAATCCTAGGATTTAACAATCCAAACTTGGGAAGGTTATCGCATAACCCGAAGGAAACCACCAACAAGGAAGTACCTTAACCCACACAAGGTAATCCCTCTTCAATGGAGTCAACTAACTTCACGATTGTTACTCATGATCATCGTTCCATGGAGATTCCCAATCTCAAGGTGTTCCATATCTCTCATCAGAGATTTAACCATCCTAAAATAGCTTAACTCTATGCTTGACAGGAAGGAAATCAACAACTGGCATCCGTATACTCATCGGTATACCTGCCTCAGCACGAACACCACATGCATACTCAATGCACTTGGCTCAGGTATCTACAACATACCCTTAAGCCGCAAACACAACCGTCAATCCTGAGTCATCCCCATCCAGGAGAATGAAAATCGACGATCAATAACACGGCGTGATTCTCAAAAACACCACAAGCACCAACTCACCGAATCTTTCAAAGATTCCCAAATAGGTATAATACTACCTCCTTCCTCACAAGGGAAGTACCATCGAACTCGAGATCCACTAGTCTCGAACCACCGTTCGGAAAAACTGGATACAATAACACCCATTGTATCCCTAATACACGGGTTCCCTTAGATTGAGTCAATAACAACCTGATGATTCTCTTGTTGGTACTCCAACATCCTGAGCTGTCCCAGACAAGTCTCACCACGATTAAACATAAACGTATACACGTTTCAGTGAGGCATGCACAACCTCAGTCTCAAATGACATGGTGACTACTAGAGTCCACCACAATCCACATCGTATCACCTAACGATTTGCCAACTTGGTTCCAACGAGCAGTATAACGGCTCTAGCAAGCCCATCATGGTGCTACACACACGTGGCAGACAACCTAGTCTCTGCCTCTTTAGGTTTACCTCAAACCTACCAATAAGATGGATGTTTCCGCACGGCATACCATACTGTGGGAAGAAAACTCAATAGAGTAGTGGGTCTTTATCCAACATTCCTCTAATGCCGATACACCCTGGACACTCCAATGTCCCTATGTACTTAACATAACCTGATCCTACTCCCTTAGGACTCATCCTACACCCTCATGGGTGGTGTGACCATGTCTACCACATGTCACATCGACAGAAAGCGAGTAATTTCCTCCATGATTACTCCTGTCGTCAAATCACATGGCCAAGAGCCATTCCAACGAGCATACCTCAAAGGTATCACCACTCGTAAAATGATCACCCCAAACGTAAGCTGCGGTACAATCACATGTACAGCGCATCCAACCATTCCTCGAGCAACCCGCTCGGTATGAGGGTCACGTCAATCGATGCCGCACACACCACCTTGTGCTCGGTACTGGCACCCAAGGCATACCACTGAATACGTATACTCAACGCATCGATCATCGTAACGATGATGCATGTCTAATAAGACATCTCCTACACCATCGTCATCGTCATCCCGTGACGATACATGCCAACTCATGGCATCTAAGGCATTGTCAACTAGTGACGATACATGTCATCCACCATCATGCTAGTAAAATAGGCATAATAAAACATGTATATCAACGCATGCCAGATACAATAAAGCTAATAGAATAGCAATATCTCATACCTCATCACTAACAATATAGCGGCATACCTGTCTCCGTCGCTCAATAATAGTGCGTAATCAGCACCCATCGCTCGAAGGCGGCAAAATCCTGTGCTGAGTACATAGCGGCACAATCCCTCGCTATAGAATCGACGGCATGACACCTCGTCATATAATAAGTGGCATGAAACCTCGCTATACACCTGAGCATGAATCATCGTCCACATAATAGCGGAAAGAGGCATCGCTATCTATATATACGGCGACACGAATCATCACCAATAATCACAAAGAGGTGAATCATCATCATCGACACAGCGGGACACATCACCGCTATCATCCATGTCCGGCGGTATAAACCATCGCCAATCAATATAGCGGAATGAACCGTCGCTATAAATACACCTGGCGGAATGAACCATCGCCAATCAATATAGCGGAATGAACCGTCGCTATAAATACAAATCGACACAGCGGAACACATCACCGCTACCATCCGTGTCATCACAATGGAATGAATATAAATCGACACAGCGGAACACATCACCGCTATCATCCGTGTCATCACAATGGAATGAATATAAATCGACACAGCGGGACACATCACCGCTATCATCCGTGTCATCACAAAGGAATGAATATAAATCGACACAGCGGGACACATCACCGCTATCATCCGTGTCATCACAATGGAATGAATATAAATCGACACAGCGGGACACATCACCGCTATCATCCGTGTCATCACAAAGGAATGAATATAAATCGACACAGCGGGACACATCACCGCTATCATCCGTGTCATCACAAAGGAATGAATATAAATCGACACAGCGGGACACATCACCGCTATCATCCGTGTCATCACAAAGGAATGCATCATCATCCTTTCTTGAGTCAGTCATCATCAGTTATTTTAATGCTTCCCCGTTCTCATAATCTCAAAACAAGCGGTATCGCATACTCGCTTTTCCATACTAGCGGTATCTCTTCCTCGCTCAGTATGGTATGCCTCGCCTCCATGTGCCAGCGAGCCTCCCCTCTCCCGCTCCACATGCGCAGCGATAAAGTGTAAGCATTAAAACCTTAACTGTGATCGCCCTGACTCGTGGAATACACCTCTTTATTCCACATCACAATATGCAACAACAATGCATAATATGCAACAACAATGCATAATAACATGTATCATAACCGTAATGCATCACATTGCATTCATCATGTGTCACACAGACAAACATGAATACATGTTACTGTTGGGATACCCGTACGTCGCCTACGTACTTCATATTTCCTGTAACCTGCAACCATCATGGTTAGCAACAATAGCCATATACGCTATGCAGCAATCATCCAATGCATAAATGCAACCACTTGCAAGTCAATACGTATACCAAGACATGTTACCTCGGAAATATCCCTTTACCTGATTCTCTTACAAAATCAGATTCCTTGGCACATAACACACGGAGTGCCAGACAACACTATTAATGCCATCCTATCGTGTTCCACACGATTCCTGCAATCACACTGATTAGCAACACCACTTTTCACATCAGAAAAAGCACATAAACAACTAGTTGTGTCATACAACATTAATGCTATCATGCATAAATATGTGCTATCAATAACTTCTTAGGCCCTTAACAGCCCCAATGAGCAACCACTGCTCTGATACCACTAATGTAAGGACCCCAAGCCCTTAACCCTTAATTAGTGTATTAACCACTATGTGTGGCACATGCTTTCAATAAAAGCCAAATCGGGAAGCTCAGATGATACTTTATCATTGCATGGCAATTACAAAAAAATTCCTTTAACACTCAATGTTATAAGGTCAACTGCCTAACAATGAAATAGACTCACAAAGTTCGCCCAATACCATCCCTTTTTGCCACTTTTCACATTGTGGACTTTTATAAAAATTTGGGCAGAGTCTCCCCATAAATAGAGCTATCCCGAAATAAAAGCACAACACATAACATAATTCCCGGCCAGGGAAAACATAATACTCATCAGAAAGCTGTAATACCAAGTAAATTCCCAGCCAGGGAAGACACCACACATATGATGACATAAATGGGTCTCAACACCCACATAATACACTAACGACTCTCATATCATTAGCAATTCTACACAATTGCATGCAACATATAATGAAAGAGAGGAAGGCTCATGCCTTTATATACAACCCATATACAAGAATGTCCGTGCTCACATGCGAGCATCATAAATGTGTATATTAACCTCGGGTGTATATAAGTACTCTATACGATACCGTGCTCCATCAAGCCCTGGTACCACGATCCTGTGAGTACATCCAATCAACAGCTCGAGCTCAGCTCCACAGCCATCGATGCACCTGTTCACCTGCCCCAACAGAGACAGCCCCCAACGGGGTGAGCATACCAATACACAAAATCTCATAATCACAATAATGAAATTCATAATTTACAACACAAGTAAATATTAATGAATTTTAAATGATACTCCCTGGATGGCAACATCCTCATCCGGGATTCCGTGTACTGTCCCTGTTCTCACAATCATCAAACTCATCAAATCTCAAAAATCAGTAAATCAACGCATTGATTAACTCATCGCATGCCTAATACTCGAATATCAACAGATAGTGGTTGCAACTCATTAAACATGCAAATATAGATATCTCAATATCTAATACTGATTTCACAACCTCGCTTTCAATCACAGATAGCTCAAATGCCTAGCATTTATTTTACCAATTCTTCATTATACCCAGACATCTCAAATGTCTTATAATGAATACATGATCCCACGATCATTCTCAGGCATCTCAAATGCCCTACAATGGTCATTTAAACCCAGTACCCCATATATCATGTAAGAGTCATCCTACTCTAGTGTCACGCACGCTACAAGCGGCGATATCAAGATTTGGGTCATTCCTTGGCTATATCAACATATATATATATAATCCTCATGCGCGATTATTCAATGAAATCAAATTTCATTATGCATTCACAAATGCCCTAATATATAGAAATGCTCGTACGTCGCACGTACCTTAAATCTCCGAAGTCCGAGCCAAACCTTGCTCGAGTTCCATGCCCCGAGGAATGATGTGCTAACACGATAAATAATTCACAATTATTTACGAACATGTAACCCATGCTCAAGCACACCTATAACCCTCAAAATATTGTCAACACACGACAATTAACCTTTTAAAAGACCCGGGGCAGGGTACATGCAGGGAGGGAAATAAATGAGACAATATCGAAATTTGCTCAAGAATACCCTACAAAAATCGAACCCGAATCTCACAATTTCGAACCCAAATAATACCATAATTCATCTAAAATGAGAATTAAGCTATCCAAGCAAGAATCAACACCCCTTGCCAAAAACCCCCAATTTTCGAACTCAACCCCTTAAATTCGAACCCCAAACAAGCCCTTAAATTCGAACCCTTAAAATTCATCAAATTCGAACACAATAATGGCAGGGAAATACACGAAAATGACGAATAAGGGGTAAGGGAGGTTACCCAATCGAAAATCGGAAGAAATTGGACGAAAATCGAAGAACCCTAGAAATTGGGGATCGACGCCTCCAGCCAAAATTCGAACGAGAAACGCGATGAAACTTCAAATTGACGGAGGGGAAAGCTGCGCCTCGACGAGACGAAGCCGGTGATAGGTCGCACGCGGCGAACGGCGGCCGGACGGCGGCGGACGAAGCGCCTGAAGCGGCGATGCAGCTGTAGCAGACGGGATCTCGCGCGCGGGAGAGAGAGAGAGAAGAAATTGGGCTGAAATGGAATTTAATGAAAAATTTTGGGTTCAATTGGTATTTATAGCAAAAATACCCCGAAAAATTAATAGCCCCACAAATACATCATGATTCCTTAAAAATCATCTGTTTTCAAAAACTCTCTCTCTAACTCCAAAATCCCCTACCGGTGCTCACACAGCACCCGAGATCCCGAGACACAACAAAAAACCCAACTCTTAGGTTTTTCACCCGAATGAGAATACAATCTCAACCTCTGGATCCAACGATCCCAACTACCCAAATAAACGAGCCCAGAAGGCCCAACACCTCGATTAAATTCCAAATCGCCACGTAAAACCACTTTAGGGATTATTAACACTACGGGATTAACACCTATAATCCCTGGTCCTCACAAGTTCCATGCACCGAGGAACGATGTGCTAACACGATAAATAATTCACAATTATTTACGAACATGCAACCCATGCTCAAGCACACCCATAATCCTCATACAGAAAATTATTGTCAACACACGACAATTTACCATTTAAAAGACCCGGGGTAGAGCACATGCAGGGAGGGAAATCGAATGAGACATCTACGAAAATTGCTCAAGAACTCCCCATAAATTTTCGAACCCTCACAACACAATTCGAACCCAAATAAGCACCATAATTCATCTAAAACATGAATTAATCAATCAACAATATGAATAATCGCCCCTCCTGCCAAAACCCCAATTTTCGAACCCAAACCCTCATGCATACAGAGCAAAATTCGAACCATAAGCATCACCAAAGAGACTCAAAAGCTGAACCATGTGAAACATAAGAATTTATCCAAAAATCAGCAAGATTTTCGAAAAAAACCCAACACAATTTCGAACCAATTGGTAACCAATTTTTTTGAACCACAAAGTATGAAATTTTTGACCCAAATAATAGCACAAAACGCCTCAAAAACGCCTGAAGAAAAGCCCCAAAAACGTACCAAAAATCGAGCCCCAAATCGGACAAAATCGAACTTTCGAACCCTTGCGCTTTTCTGGCAAATCCGAACGCGATTCTCGACGAAACTTTGAATTGTTGGTGTGGAAAGCTACGCCTCGGAGAGACGAAGCCAACGGTGGGTCGGACGCGCCGGATGGCGACCGGACGGCGGCGGGCGCAGCGCTTTTACGCGAGGGGGCTGGGGGCGACGGGAATCGGACGGGGAGAGAGAGAGAGGTCAAAGCAAAATAATGGCTTCCAATAATTAAAATCTCGGGTTCAACTGGTATTTATAGCAAAAATACCCCGAAATACTAATAGCCCCACAAATACATCATGATTCATTAAAAATTATATGTTTTCAAAAACTCTCTCTCTAACTCCAAAACCCCCTACCGGTGCCCACACAAGGCACCCCAGATCCCGAGTCACACTAAAAACCCAACTCATAGGTTTTTTTCACCCAAATGAGAATACAATCTCAACCTCGGGATCCAACGATCCCAACTACTCAAATAGACGAGCCCGAAAGGCCCAACACTACGATTAAACTCCAAATCGCCACATAAAATAACTTTATGGGTCATTAACACTCTGGGATTAACATCTATAATCCCAGGTCATCACAGTGAAGAGCACTACTGAGGATGCCATGAGTTTATCAGCTATGATGATTTCTTATTGCCATCTGGGCTATGATTTTGATGTGGACACATCGCCGGTACGAGTGTCGACCTTATTGGCTGAGCCAGACATATTTGAGGCTATCAGGAAAGCCCAGAGGTCGGATGATGAGGTTCAGAGATGGTCGTCAATAGTACTTCAGGGGCAGCCATCAAAGTTCAGAATGGCTGAGGATGACTCCTTAAGACTGGGCAACTGTTGGGTAGTCCCAGATACGCTGGAGTTGCGTAGAGGAATATTGGAGCGAGCTCACAGTAGCCGGTTCAGTATCCACCCAGGAGGAACAAAAATGTATAAGGACCTAAGTGGTCAATTCTGGTGGAGACGCATGAAACGTGATGTTATAGCTTTTGTTAAAAGATGTTTGATCTGCCAGCAGGTAAAGGCAGAAAGGCAGAGGCCTGGTGGCGAGCTGAAGAGCTTGGAAGTACCTAAGTGGAAGTGGGAGCATATATCTAAGGACTTCGTGACCCACTTGCCAATGACGGCCTCTGGATTTGATGTGATCTGGGTGATCGTGGATAGGCTGACGAAGGTAGCTCATTTTGTGATATCCCCGAAATGATTAATGCAATTTGAGCATTAATTGTGTTTATATGATTAATTATGTGTTGGATTTATTAATCTTATGGAAATGCTTAGTCACAGGATAGAGTGACCCGGGAGGGCATTTCAGGGTGCATGTTGTGCATGTTTGGAAAATGGTTATTAGCATGATTTATTTGCCATGGGTAGCAATTAATTGGAAGTCATGTGTTTAATTGATATTTGGTGCATTTTGGATTAATGCCTTTTTAATATCATGTTGGGGTGTTTTATACACCATGGAATTGTGGGATGCTTTTTAATTAAACCCAATCCCCTTTTACACCCAAAACCCCCACCTTTACCAAATCACTCTTACTTTACCAAAATCAATTCCCACAAACCCTTCCCCTTCATTTTCGAGTTTGAGCTTTGGGTGAAGAGAAACCTTCCAAAAGTCTTGATTTGTGAAGTTTATTGGGTGATTTGAGGTCCCCAAGAGGTATGGATGCCTCATTGTCATTTTTATTGTGTTTGGTTTAGTTTTGGAAAGGTTTTTAATGATTTTGAAATGGGTTGGTGTTGTTTTGGTTAAGGGTTGGATTTATACTTGTTTTGAAGTGTATTTTGGAGGTTTATGTTGTATTTGATGTTGTTGGTTTGATGGTTAAGTGTTGGTATGGATTGGAAGAAAATTTTGGTGCAAAAATGGTGAAAATCGCGACTCTGTGCGAGGCGATCAATCGCCTGAAAAGAGGCGACGACCGATCGCCTGAGGGAAGCGATCGATCGCCGCCTGTGGATTTTTGGGAAATGATTTCTTTTGTCAAATTTTTGGTATTTGGCTATTATTTGGCTTCTAATATGGGGTTGTGTGATTGTGTAGAACCATCCCAGGTAGCAACACAACCAAGGAACTGAAGCCATATTAAATCCACTTTTGGAAAGGTACGTAGAGGACGTACGGGCACCCAACGGTACCTGTATCTAATATACTCATTGTTTATGCATTGTGGATGCGAGTATATATGTGATTATGCATTGTGGATGCAAATACATGTTGAATTATGCATGATGATTGTAGATGCATATGATTATTGGTGCACATCCCATGAGTCGTGGTCATCCCTTGATGATTTTAATGCTTGCCGCTATTTGTTTTGGTTCCGCTAAATGTGAAGTGAGGGGTGGGAGCGCCGCATGTCACATTTGAGCGTGGTTATCATATAGGGCGAGGAAAGGATATTTGCCGCTCAATGTGAGGCGAGGGGTGGGAGTACCGCATGTCCATTGAAGCGAGGTTATTCTATGCCGCCTATATGTAAATAAGCGAGGGGCATTAAAATACACTGTGATGGACAGACTAGGGAATGGTGACCAGTATTTGATATTGATGAGATGGTATTGTGTCATGACATGTCTAGACCATTAAAAATAATCTATTGATTATACTCATGAGTTATGGTACAGGGACAACCAAACTGGAAGCGTTTTGAAATGCATGGGAAAACAGGAAGTGTTTTAATTGTGTTTTATTCATTTACGCTTTATATTCATATTGTGTTGAATATGAATGATTTTATTGCTCATGTTTGGGGGTTGTCCTTGTAGGTACACCTTTGGCATGATAGAAGGGCTAAGCGGGTTGAGGTGGTGAGCCTGTGGAGAATTCTTTTGACCCAGGCAGGACAGGATTATTTTGTATAGTGTCTACTCTAGGAGTAGTGTAAAACTATAGTTGATAACATTCTTTTGAAGGGGAATGTAATTAATCCATTGATAGTCCTCATTTTGGCATGTAATTCTTAAAGCTCATAGACTCAACACGATTAATTCACTCTGATCATTTATATTAGCTCTATTTATGCCTTTGATCCGCACTTAAGGATTAGGGTCCTTACATTAGTGGTATCAGAGCAGTGGTTAGAGAACCCGGGAACGAGTGAAGGGTAGCCTTAGCATGATTGGCTAGGTGCTTACATTTGAAGCATGTTTATGCATGTGGTGCATATTGATGTATATTCTGTTATGCTAACATGCTTATTATCATTCCTGTTATCTAACGGCATAACATGTATATTTGTTTTGGAATTGTTGTTAACCTTTGTGTTACAGCATGGCTGCTACGAATGCGGGGAACCTTAACGAAGAAGTTGGCGATGTGGGCAGTGTTAACGCTAGCGTTGGACAAGTAAACCCTCTACCTCCACCAGCAGTAGGCTTGGAACCAGTAGCTCAGTTATTGCTACCCGGTGAGATTAACTTGACTCAGTTTCTGTCTTA
This sequence comes from Haberlea rhodopensis, assembly GCA_907163345.1. Classification (NCBI taxonomy): domain Eukaryota; kingdom Viridiplantae; phylum Streptophyta; class Magnoliopsida; order Lamiales; family Gesneriaceae; genus Haberlea; species Haberlea rhodopensis. The sequence goes on along the minus strand of CAJQUN010000379.1, from coordinate 497,382 downwards.
CCACCCGCCCCGGTTTGAAGGAACAGAATCAGGGGAGGAAGCTGAGGAGTGGCTGGAGAGACTTGAGCAGATATTTGTGTCGGCTCCTTGTGCTGTTACAGCGTGGCTGAGGCTAGTGGAGTTCCAGTTAGCAAAGAAACCTCTAATGTGGTGGAGGGGCACTGTATTGGAACTAAGAGCACTAGGTGCTGTGATTGATTGGACACTCTTCAGGACCCGGTTTCTGAACCGGTACTTCTCCGCAGCGGCGAGACAGACGAAGGAGGACGAGCTTACAAGTTTGAAACAGGGGAACATGACAGTGTCAGACTATGCCACGCGGTACTTTTCGTTGCTGAGGTATGTTCCCCACATTGCCACCAATGGGCACGCAAAGATGAGGAGTTTTATGAAGGGGTTGCGACCGGAGCTCTATGACCGGATTATCACCAATAACCCAACTTCTTTTGATGATGCTCTCACAAGAGCGGAGCTTGCCGAGCTTGGAGTGGGAGCTTATCCTAGTGCTATGCCACCACCAGTACCGCAACAGAGGCAGACTAATGACAGCTTGAGGCCCCGAGGAGAGCCATTTAAACCTCGTGGTGCCTCTTCATCTTCACGGTTTGGTGGAAAGAAGTACTTTGGTCAGAAACAGGATAACAAGAAGAATTGGTCGGCCAATCGAGGGTCTTCACAAGGGAATAGGCCGGGAGAGCCGAGGTGCGACAATTGTGGAGGACCACATTCTTCAAGCAAGTGCCCTGCCTGTTATAGCTGTGGCAAGATGGGCCACATCGCTCGGTATTGCCCCACCCGTGGAGGACAGTCAGAGTTCCAGGGCAACAGGCCGAGGTTTGATGACAGGACTGTACACCAGAGGCAGCAGTTTGGGCCTCGACCATCGGGAGGTCAGACAGTGGGACCTGCCCCAGGGACAGGTGTATGCGCTGTGTAAGGACCCCAAGCCCTTAACCCTTAATTAGTGTATTAACCACTATGTGTGGCACATGCTTTCATTTAAAAGCCAATCGGGAAGCTCAGATGATACTTTACCATTGAATGTTAACTACAAAATTTCTTTAATATACAATATTAAGATCATCTCTACCCACAATTAGACTCACATGATCGCCCTTTACCACCCCTTGGTGCCCTTTGCATTGTGGGTTTTTATAAAAAATTTGGGCAGAGTCTCCCCATAAATAGAGCTATCCCAAAACACAAGCACATCACATCATATAATTCTCGGCCAGGGAATACACAATACTCAACAGAATATAAAACACAAAGTAAATTCCCAGCCAGGGAAGACACCACACACATGACGACACAAATGGGTCTCAACACCCACACAATGCACCCATGAACTCTCATATCATTAGCAATTCTACTCTTAATTGCATGAAACATATAATGAAAGAGAGAAAGGCTCATGCCTTTATATACAACACATATACAAGCATAACCGTGCTCACATGCGAGCATCATAAATGTGTATATAAACCTCGGGTGCATATGAGTACTCTATACGATACCGTGCTCCATCAAGCCCTGGTACCATGATCCTGTGAGTACATCCAATCAACAGCTCGAGCCCAGCTCCATATCCATCGATGCACCTGTTCACCTGCCCCAACAGAGACAGCCCCCAACGGGGTGAGCATACCAATACACAAAATCTCATAATCACAATAATGAAATTCATAATTTACAACACAAGTAAACATTAATGAATTTAAATGATACTCCCTGGATGGCAACATCCTCATCCGGGATTCCGTGTACTGTCCCTGTTCTCACAATCATCAAACTCATCAAATCTCATAAATCAGTAAATCAACACATTGATTTAATTCATAGCATGCCTGATTCTCAAGTATCAATAGTTAATGATTCCAAATTCATTATACAAGCAAACATAGATATCTCAATATCTAACGCTGATTTTCAACTTTGCTACCAATCACAGATAGCTCAAATGCCTAGCATTTATTTTACAAATACTCTATTTCACTTAGACATCTCACATGTCTTTCAATGAATACATGATCCCACGATCATTCTCAGGCATCTCAAATGCCCTACCCTTTATTTTACAAATTCTCATTTATACTTAGACATCTCACATGTCTTACAATAGTCACATAAACCCAGTACCCCATACCTCTTATAAGGTCATACTACTCTAGTGTTACACACACTTGTGGCAGTGATATCAAGACTAGGTCGATCCATAGTCATATCAACACATATATGTAAATATAGCCATACCCACAACCATCTAATGCAATTACAACACATTATTCATTTCACAATTGCTATCACACAAAGTAATGCTCGTACGTCGCACGTACCTTAAATCTCCGAAGTCCGAGCCAAACCTTGCTCGAGTTCCATGCTCCGAGGAACGATGTGCTAACACGATAAATTAATTCACAATTAATTACGAACATGCAACTCATGCTCAAGCACACCCTTAACCCTCAAAAATATTGTCAACACAAGACAATAAACCAATATCGAAAATCGCTCAAGAATACCCCACAAATTCTCGAACCTTCACAACACGAATCGAACTCAATTAAACACCATAATTCATCAAAAATATGAATTAATCAATCAACAACATGATTAATCGCCCCACATGCCAAAACCCCAAATTTTCGAATTCAAACCCCTAAATTCGAACACAATAATCATCCTTATACAACTAAAACATGCAATAATCAATCACTAACAAGATTCACCACACCTCTGCCCAAAACTCACAATTTCGAACCTAAACCCACGAAAAAGCATAAATTCGAACCAATCCCACCAACAGCAATAATTCGAACAAATCGAACACAAAATGGCAGGGAATCACACAACAACGACGAAAAAGGGGCAAGGGAGGTTACCCAATCGAAAATCGGAAGAAATCGGACCAAAATCGAAGAACCCTAGAAATTGGGGATCGGCGCACTTCCGCAAAATCCGACTTCCACACGCGATGAAACTTCGAATTGATGGAGGGGAAAGGAGCGCCTCGTCGAGACGAAGCCGGCGGCAGGTCGCACGCGCCGAACGGCGGCCGGACGGCGGCGGCCGAAGCGTCTGAAGCGGCGGGGGCAGGGGCTGACGGGAAAAGGGGCGCGCGCGGGAGAGAGGAGAAAGTTGGGGCTGAAATGATTTTCTAATTAAAATTTCGGGTTCAAATGGTATTTATAGCAAAAATAACCCGAAAGACTAATATCTCCACAAATACATCATGATTCATTAAAAATCATCTGTTTTCAAAAACTCTCTCTCTAACTCAAAAACCCCCTACCGGTGCCCACACACAGCACCCGAGATTCTGAGTCACACTAAAAACCCAACTCACAGGTTTTCACCGAAATGAGAATACGATCTCAACCTCGGGATCCAACGATCCCAACTGCCCAAATAAATGAGCCCAGAAGGCCCGACACCTCGATTAAACTCCAAATCGCCACGCAAAGCAACTTTAGAGGTTATTAACACTCCGGGATTAACATCCCTAATCTCAGGTCATCACAATATCCCCCACTAAAAGAATTTCGTCCTCGAAATTAGCACCGGTGGATCACTTAACACCTAGGCTACACAACAACATGAAGCCATATCCTCGATTCCTGGCCATATCAGAATCGTCTTAAAACCTCGAGAATACTTATCTCACATCAAACTCTGAAATAGAGCGACATACCAAAATCCACACCAACTCATCACCCAAGAGGCAAAACGTACCTCGATGCGGTTTATCCCAAAAGTCAGTCCCTCATGACTGCAAAACAACCAATACTTACGACCGTAGATCATACAGTCATCCTTCGTTCTAATACAACCAGTAAGAACGCATCCTGGATGACACCTCAACCGTGAGAACGTTGACCTCGTGTCAACTCTGGAGTGGAATAGACTTCCAAATCCATCATAACGTCAAAGAGCGTCAGTATCACTCAACGCTAACAGTCCAAAAGCAGTTAGTCGACTGAAACTGCAAGGATTCGAATCGCTCCCGATTCTATCGTAGATATCATCCAATGATATCTTTATCATGACTCACGATGTCTAACACACATCATTACGAGGAAAGACACTAGTATACCACGGTGCACACATACCAAACCTGGTTTCCACTTTCAAACCTTTTCCATCGAAGGAGCAGTCGCATCACTGCAACTCAATTTGGGCAACACACGGCCACAGATTCACACAAAAGACATCTCACAAGATGTCCACCTCCGGATATTCCAAGGATCACATCCTGATCACAAATGAACCATCGAGACTCCACAGAGTTCAAGTCCTGGAAGGACATGCAATAAACACATTATATCCTCAACGCTTGTGTCGACAGCGACACCCAATAAATCCTAATTCCTGCCATCCCTTGATAATCCTAGGATTTAACAATCCAAACTTGGGAAGGCTATCGCATAACTCGAAAGAAAACACCAACAATGAAACACCTCAACCCACACATGATAATCCCTCCTCAAAGGAGTCAACTAACCTCACGATTATGCCTCATAATCATCGTGCCATGGAGATTCCCAATCTCAAGGTGTTCAATATCTCTCATCAGAGATTTAGTCATCCAAAATAGCATACTCTATGCTTGACAAAAAGGAAGTCAAAAAAATTGGCATCCGTACACTCACCGGTATACCTGCCTAAGCACTGACATCACATGCATACTCAATGCACTTGGCTCGGTATCTACAACATACCCCTAAGCCCCAAACACAACTGTCAATTCTGAGTCATTCCCATGCAGTGGAGAATGATAATCGACGATCAACAACACGGCATGATTCCCAAAATCAACACCACACGTACCAACTTACCGAATCCTTCAAAGATTCCCAAATAGGTATAATACTACCTCCTTCCCCACAAGGGAAGTGTTATCGAACTCGAGTTCCACTAGTCTCGAACCACCGTTCGGAAAAACTGGATATAATAACACCCATTGCATCCCAAGTACACGGATTCCCCAGATCGAGTCAACAACGACTTGATGACTCTCTTGTTGGTACTTCAACATTATGAGCTGTCCCAGACAAGTCTCACCAAGATTTAACATCAACGTATACACGTTTCAGTGAGGCATGCACAACCTCAACCTCAAATGACGTGGTGACTACTAAAGTCCACCATAATCCACATCGTATCACTTTACGATTTGCCAAACCTGATTCCAACGAGCAGTATCATGGCCCCAACAAGCACACTAAATCATCACTACGATATCTGGCTAGCAAAGTGCTGTCTCCATAGGTTCATATCAGGTCCACCAACAAACCATATGTTCCATCTCGGTATGCCATACCGTACAAACCGTTAGAGTAATGGGTCATCGCCCAACTTATCTCTAAAATACCAAGCATAATGGACAACCCAGTGTCCTTGCTCACTTATGATACAATCATAATCCGATAAGACTTATCCCACACCCTCAGGGTGGGTGCAACCATGTCTACCCTACGTCACAACACAAGCGAGTAGTTTCCTCAATGACTACTCTTACCACCAATCACTTGGCCTAAGCCAAACCAACGAGCATACCCAAGGGTATCATTGCTCGACAAAAGGTCTCGTCAACTAGTGACCCAGACTCTATCATGTGCTCATCATCGGCACTCAAACCATACAACTAAATACATAACATAAATGCATTAATCATCAAAACGACGCTACACGTCTATATAGAACATCTACTATGTCATCGTCATCCCGTGACGGCATATGTCAACACATGACATTCAATTAACATTGTCAAACATACGACGTTACCTGTCAATACACGACATCTATAATCTCATCATCAAATGCATGGCATATATAGTAAATCAACACATACTATCCACAATAGTGCTAAATAAACAGTAATATGCCATACCTCATCGCTATCAATATAGCGGCATACATGTCTCCGTCATCCAACAGTGGTACGCAATCAGCACCCATCGCTCGTAGGTGGCGTAATCCAGCGTCATGTGCATAGCGGCATAACCCGTCGTTATAAAATCAGGGGCATAATCCCTCGTCATAGAGTCAGCGGCATAAAACTTCGCTATAGACATCTGGCGGCATGAACCATCGCCCTAGATGTAGCGGAATGAGACATGGCTATCAATATATCTGGCGGCATGAACCATCGCCAATCAATATAGCGGAATGAGGCATCGCTATCAATATACATGCGGCATAAATCATCGCCAATAGAATAGCGGAATGAGACATCGCTATCAATATATATCCGGCGGCAAGAACCATCGCCAATCAACATAGCGGAATGAACCATCGCTATCAATACATATGGCGGAATGAACCATCGCCAATCAATATAGCGGCATGAACCATCGCTACCAATACATATGGCGGAATGAACCATCGCCAATCAATATAGATACTGTGGTTGTTCCGGTCCTGTTATAGCAGCGGAATTTTAGGACCCCTCGCTTCGACATATAGCGGCATCATATGATATCCCTCGCTTCGACAATGACAGCGGCATGTTACCTCGCTTAGACATGACAACGGCAAATATCATATTACCATCGCTTCATATGACAGCGGCAAGTACCTCCCTCGCTCGAATATAACAACTACCGGAACTCCCACTAGCTCCATGTACCTGCATCCAGGTTAATACCACAGTTCACAATATAATGATCAATATCACTTTTCAGTTATAACCACAATATTCCATAATAATCACAATATTCCACTTTAATCACTAGAATTGTGACTGTTCCGGTCCCAATACAACAGCGGAATGTTAGGACCCCTCGCTTCGACAATGACAGCGGCATGTTACTTCGCTCAGTCATGACAGCGGCAAGTACCTCCCTCGCTCGGAGATAAAGGCTACCGGAACATTCATCAATTCTATCACAATAATCAAGCACAACAGTTGATTCCATTATCACAATATATCACTATCATTTCACATATACCATCACATGTAAGGGTTCACTACCCACGATATACATAATCAAAGGTGTAACACGTTTTACCGTCCGAAGCCCGTACGTCTCACCTTTCCACATAATACATGAAGGGCCAGATATCACCATTAATGCCATCCCCATCTCATGCTACACGATTCCTGCAATCACAATGATTAGCAACACCACTTTTCATATCATAAAAGCACATAACAACTAGTTGTGTCATACAACATTAATGCCATCATGCATAAATATGTGCTATCAATAACCTCATAGGCCCTTAACAGCCCCAAAGAGCTAACCACTGCTCTGATACCACTAATGTAAGGACCCCAAGCCCTTAACCCTTAATTAGTGTATTAACCACTATGTGTGGCACATGCTTTCATTTAAAAGCCAATCGGGAAGCTCAGATGATACTTTACCATTGAATGTTAACTACAAAATTTCTTTAATATACAATATTAAGATCATCTCTACCCACAATTAGACTCACATGATCGCCCTTTACCACCCCTTGGTGCCCTTTTGCATTGTGGGTTTTTATAAAAAATTTGGGCAGAGTCTCCCCATAAATAGAGCTATCCCAAAACACAAGCACATCACATCATATAATTCCCGGCCAGGGAATACACAATACTCAACAGAATATAAAACACAAAGTAAATTCCCAGCCAGGGAAGACACCACACACATGACGACACAAATGGGTCTCAACACCCACACAATGCACCCATGAACTCTCATATCATTAGCAATTCTACTCTTAATTGCATGAAACATATAATGAAAGAGAGAAAGGCTCATGCCTTTATATACAACACATATACAAGCATAACCGTGCTCACATGCGAGCATCATAAATGTGTATATAAACCTCGGGTGCATATGAGTACTCTATACGATACCGTGCTCCATCAAGCCCTGGTACCATGATCCTGTGAGTACATCCAATCAACAGCTCGAGCCCAGCTCCATAGCCATCGATGCACCTGTTCACCTGCCCCAACAGAGACGGCCCCCAACGGGGTGAGCATACCAATACACAAAATCTCATAATCACAATAATGAAATTCATAATTTACAACACAAGTAAACATTAATGAATTTAAATGATACTCCCTGGATGGCAACATCCTCATCCGGGATTCCGTGTACTGTCCCTGTTCTCACAATCATCAAACTCATCAAATCTCATAAATCAGTAAATCAACACATTGATTTAATTCATAGCATGCCTGATTCTCAAGTATCAATAGTTAATGATTCCAAATTCATTATACAAGCAAACATAGATATCTCAATATCTAACGCTGATTTTCAACTTTGCTACCAATCACAGATAGCTCAAATGCCTAGCATTTATTTTACAAATACTCTATTTCACTTAGACATCTCACATGTCTTTCAATGAATACATGATCCCACGATCATTCTCAGGCATCTCAAATGCCCTACCCTTTATTTTACAAATTCTCATTTATACTTAGACATCTCACATGTCTTACAATAGTCACATAAACCCAGTACCCCATACCTCTTATAAGGTCATACTACTCTAGTGGTACACACACTTGTGGCAGTGATATCAAGACTAGGTCGATCCATAGTCATATCAACACATATATGTAAATATAGCCATACCCACAACCATCTAATGCAATTACAACACATTATTCATTTCACAATTGCTATCACACAAAGTAATGCTCGTACGTCGCACGTACCTTAAATCTCCCAAGTCCGAGCCAAACCTTGCTCGAGTTCCATGCTCCGAGGAACGATGTGCTAACACGATAAATTAATTCACAATTAATTACGAACATGCAACTCATGCTCAAGCACACCCTTAACCCTCAAAAATATTGTCAACACAAGACAATAAACCAATATCGAAAATCGCTCAAGAATACCCCACAAATTCTCGAACCTTCACAACACGAATCGAACTCAATTAAACACCATAATTCATCAAAAATATGAATTAATCAATCAACAACATGATTAATCGCCCCACATGCCAAAACCCCAAATTTTCGAATTCAAACCCCTAAAATTCGAACACAATAATCATCCTTATACAACTAAAACATGCAATAATCAATCACTAACAAGATTCACCACACCTCTGCCCAAAACTCACAATTTCGAACCTAAACCCACGAAAAAGCATAAATTCGAACCAATCCCACCAACAGCAATAATTCGAACAAATCGAACACAAAAATGGCAGGGAATCACACAACAACGACGAAAAAGGGGCAAGGGAGGTTACCCAATCGAAAATCGGAAGAAATCGGACCAAAATCGAAGAACCCTAGAAATTGGGGATCGGCGCACTTCCGCAAAATCCGACTTCCACACGCGATGAAACTTTGAATTGATGGAGGGGAAAGGAGCGCCTCGTCGAGACGAAGCCGGCGGCAGGTCGCACGCGCCGAACGGCGGCCGGACGGCGGCGGCCGAAGCGTCTGAAGCGGCGGGGGCAGGGGCTGACGGGAAAAGGGGCGCGCGCGGGAGAGAGGAGAAAGTTGGGGCTGAAATGATTTTCTAATTAAAATTTCGGGTTCAAATGGTATTTATAGCAAAAATAACCCAAAAGACTAATATCTCCACAAATACATCATGATTCATTAAAAATCATCTGTTTTCAAAAACTCTCTCTCTAACTCAAAAACCCCCTACCGGTGGCCACACACAGCACCCGAGATTCTGAGTCACACTAAAAACCCAACTCACAGGTTTTCACCGAAATGAGAATACGATCTCAACCTCGGGATCCAACGATCCCAACTGCCCAAATAAATGAGCCCAGAAGGCCCGACACCTCGATTAAACTCCAAATCGCCACGCAAAGCAACTTTAGAGGTTATTAACACTCCGGGATTAACATCCCTAATCTCAGGTCATCACACGCTGACTAGAGAGCAGGCCCAGGCAGCCCCACAGGAGGTGATCGCCGGTGCGTGTCATTTATTTACGTACCCTGCTTTTATTTTGATAAATACAGGTGCCTCCCACTCTTTTGTATCTGTTGGTTTTGTGGAGAGACACCATATGCGCACGTCTTCTCTACCCACGCCTCTCCTTGTCTCGACACCCACTGGAAGAAATGTCGTTGCTGATCAGTTCATGGCAGACTGCCTCATTTATTTTGAGGGCAACGAGTTGAAGGCAGACTTGATCGTATTGGGCATGTCAGACTTTGACTGCATCTTGGGTATTAATATTCTGAACAGATATCAGGCAGTGGTAGATTGCCGGCAGAGGACAGTGAAGTTCAGACCTGATGTGGGCAGTCAGTGGAGTTTCTATGGCAACGGTTCTCGTGCAAAGATTCCGTTGGTTTCAGCGATCAAGATGACTCAGCTGTTGGAACGTGGACACACGGGCTATCTCATCTATGCCGTGGACATGTCTGGGAAGAATAAGGAATTGAGAATTGAGGATGTACCAGTGGTAGCAGAGTTTGCTGACGTGTTTCCAGAAGAGATCCCAGGGTTCCCACCGGCTAGGGAAGTTGAGTTTGGGATCGAGTTGTTACCGGGGACATCCGCTATCTCTCGTGCACCTTACAGGATGGCACCGGCGGAGTTGAGAGAATTGAAGGAGCAATTGCAGGACCTCCTTGACAAAGGATATATACGCCCGAGCGTATCACCATGGGGCGCACCGGTTCTCTTTGTGAAGAAGAAGGACGGTTCGATGCGGTTGTGCATCGATTACCGGCAACTGAATAAGGCTACAGTAAAGAACAAGTATCCTCTCCCAAGGATTGATGACTTATTTGATCAGTTGCAAGGTACCAGATTATATAGCAAGATTGATTTGAGATCCGGGTACCACCAGATTCGAGTCAGAGAGGAAGATGTACAGAAGACAGCGTTTCGGACTCGATATGGACATTATGAGTTCTTAGTGATGCCGTTCGGTGTGACGAATGCTCCTGCGGTCTTTATGAGTCTGATGAACAGAGTGTTTCAGCCGTATCTTGATCAGTTCGTCATTGTATTTATTGACGACATTCTCATCTATTCCCGGAGTGAGGAAGAGCACGCGAAACACTTGAGGACAGTGCTCCAGATTCTCCGAGATCACCAGTTGTATGCCAAGCTCAGTAAGTGTGAGTTTTGGTTGAACAGTGTAGTATTTCTGGGCCATGTCATATCGAGCAGCGGAATATCAGTGGATCCCAGGAAGATCGAAGCTGTGATGGAGTGGGCTGCCCCCACTTCTGTGCCTGAGATTCGGAGCTTCCTTGGTTTGGCCGGATATTATCGACGCTTCGTCGAGGGCTTTTCGAAGATTGCCAAGCCGTTGACACAGTTGACCCAGAAAGGAGTACCTTTCTTTTGGTCAGAAGCTTGTGAGGAGAGCTTCCAGGAGTTGAAACACCGTTTGACGACGGCGCCAGTGTTAGTGATCCCTACAGAGAACTCCAGATTTGTTTTGTATACCGATGCATCACTCCAGGGCCTTGGGTGTGTACTGATGCAAGATAAGCATGTGGTAGCTTATGCATCGAGACAGTTGAAGCCGCATGAGATGAGATACACAGTCCATGACTTGGAACTGGCGGCTATCATCTTCGCCCTGAAGATTTGGAGACATTACTTGTATGGTACTTCATTTACCATTTACACGGATCACAAGAGCCTCAAGTTTTTATTCACTCAGGCAGAGCTGAACATGAGGCAGAGGAGGTGGATGGACTTACTCAAGGACTATGATTGTGAGATTGAGTACCATCCCGGAAAAGCTAATTTGACAGCAGATGCTTTGAGCCGGAAAGTGAGGAGTTCTGCTGAGGACGTCATCCATTTGTCAGCCATGATGACCTCCTATTGCCATCTGGGCTATGATTTTGACATTGATGCATCACCTGTGTATGTATCGACCTTGTTAGCTGAGCCAGATATCTATGAGAACATCAGGAGAGCTCAGAGGTCAGACGATGAGGTTCAGAGGTGGTTATCTTTAGTACATCTTGGTCAGCCAACGAAATTCAGAGTGGCCGATGACGGGTCTTTGAGATTGGGTGACCGTTGGGTGGTTCCGAGTACGCCGGAGTTGCGTAGAGGGATCTTGGAGCGAGCTCATAGTAGCAGACTTAGCATCCACCCAGGCGGGAAGAAGATGTATAAAGATCTACGTGGTCAGTTTTGGTGGAAAAGGATGAAGAGTGACGTCGTCGCTTTTGTAAAGAGGTGTTTGATCTGCCAGCAGGTTAAGGCAGAGAGACAGAGACCTGGCGGCGAGTTGAGAAGCTTGGAGATACCGAAGTGGAAGTGGTAGCACATTTCCATGGACTTCGTGACTCATCTGCCGAGGAGTGCTTCAGGCTTTGATGCTATTTGGGTGATTGTGGATCGATTGACTAAGGTAGCTCATTTCATCCCCTATAGCATGACTTTCACCTTTTTAAGGATGGCGCAGTTGTATATTCGAGATGTGGTGAGATTGCATGGGATCCCCGTTTCCATAGTGTCGGATCGAGATCAGCGATTCACATCTCATTTTTGGGAAGGTCTTCAGTCAGCCTTGGGAACTGAAGTGTGATGCCCCGAAATTAATTAATTGCAGTTAAGGCATTAATTATGTTTATATGATGAATCATGTGGTAATTGATTTATATGATGGGTAATAAGATGTTAACATGATTTTATTGTGTCGATCACTATATATGAGGAAGATGTGAATTTAGAGGAAGTATGTTGCATTTTACTAAATTCTTATAAAATGCCATGAAGAAGTATTTTATGAATCATGATAAGTTTGGGGTGTGATTTTAAATTAATCCCCAACCCCTTCTTTTAACCCTTCACCCATCATTTTAACCCCATTTCACCTTTACTCTTTTAAAACCCCCCAACCCATCCTCAACCCTAAACCACTCCACATTTTCGAAATTGTTCAAGGGAGCAAGGAGGAAGCTTCACAAAAACTTTGTTTGTGTGATCTTTGTTAGGATTTGGAGCCTACAAGAGGTATGGAACCATTCCTAAAAGTTTTATGATGTTTGGTGTTGAAATGGGTTGATTTTGAAGTAGATTATGTGGGTTGTTTTGGGGTATGTGTTATATATGTTTGGGGTATGATTTTTGAAGTGTTTTATGTGGGTTTTAGTGGGTTATGATGTTATTGTTATTGTTGGGAAGTTTGGTTTTGAAAGGTATGAAGATAAGCTTGGAAAATGCACATGAAAATGGTAAAATCGCGACCACTGGTAGTGGCGATCGATCGCCACAAATGCAGCGATCGATCGCCGAGGGACAGTGCGCGAAAATGAGGATAGGCGATCGATCGCCTCAAATGCCGCGATCGATCGCCAACGTCCAGTAGCGAAATGAGCATCAAGGCGATCGATCGCCTCATTTTAAGCGATCGATCGCCGCTATGTGAAAAATCTGGCGATCGATCGCCATGTTTTGAGCGATCGATCGCCACTGTTCAAAAGTTGGAAAATGATGATTTTTGTTGAATTTTTGGTATTTGGCTATTGTTTAGCTTCTAATATCGATTTGTATGGTTGTGTGGAACCATCCCAGGTGCCAACAACATCGAGAAGATAGAGTTCTCCAATTTCTCCACTTTTGGAATTAAGGTACGTAAGAAGCGTACGGGCATCGGACGGTAACACACTCCTAACTCTGACTATGTATTGATTGCATAAGTATTTATGATGATGATGTTTATGATGATGATGCTTACGATGATGATTATGATGATGATGTTTATGATGATGATGCTTACGATGATAACTATGATGATGATACTTACGATGATGTTTATAATGATGATGTTTATGATGATATGATACGATGTTTATTATGTGGTAAGATGCCACGGTGTAAGATGCCCATATGGTAAGAGGCCATACGATTTGATTATGTGGTAAGATGCCACAGGGTAAGATGCCCATATGGTAAGAGGACATACTCCTATATTAGGATCATACTATGATTGCATAAGAATTTACGATGCCATGATGATGTGTATAATGAATGAAGAGGATAAGATGTTTAAGATGATGTTATGATAAGTAAGTTCACGATGAAGATGATTTGATAATGAATAAAGATGATAAGATGTTTAAGATGATGTTATGATGAACGAAGATGATTTTATGACGAATAAAAATGATAAGACACTTACGATGATGTTATAATGAATAAAGATGATTATATGATGAATAAAGATGACAAAATGCTTACGATGATGTTATGATAAAAGAAGATGATATGACGTTACTATAACGATTATGATGAGACGTTGATGACTATAAGATGATAATGCTTATATAATAATGATGTTTACAAGATGATGATGTTTATAAGATGCTATGATGTTTATGATGAATATGAAACTATGTTCTTAAGAATGGTTGAATGTCCGGTGGTTATTATGGGCAAGCGAGGAAGGTCTTGCCGCTCACATAAATGAGCGATGGGGTACATCCGCTATCAAGGTGTAGCGAGGGGTATCATCCGCTGAGCGATGGGGTACATCCGCTATCAAGGTGTAGCGATGGGTATCATCCGCTAAGCGAGGGGGTACATCCGCTATCAAGGCGTAGCGAGGGGTATCATCCGCTGAACAAAGAGATACATCCGCTATCAAGGCGCAGCGATGGGTATCATATGATGTGTTATGTCGAGCGAGGGGGCCAATTATACCGCTGTCATAATGGAACCCGGACAGTCCCATTTCTAATTAACATAGTTTGTTGGGAGCATATATGTGAAGTATGATTTTAATCATTTATGTCGAGAACTAACGATTATATGCATGACCATGAAACAGGGACAACCAAAGAGGGTTAATGCGATTAACCAGGAAGTATACGTTACCCATTTACTTCATGCATTTATTTATATGCCATTACCCTATGATGTTGAGTAATGACGAATATGCTCACGATGGGTTGTTCCTGTAGGTACACATTTGGATTTGAAGGGCTAAGGGCAGGGTTGAAGAAGTGAGCTTCGAGATGCCTTATGAATTAGGATTCAGGAATTGGTATAGTCTCTACTCCAGGAGTAGTATAATTCTATAGTCCCATTCATTCGAGAATGTAATTAATTTGCTTGAAGTTTTATTTTGGCCTATAATTTTAATAACTCGCGTAATAACCGGAGCCCTAAGAGATCATCAATGCATGTTTAGTCCCTAATATGTTGTCAATATGATGTTAAGGTAGGAAGACCCTACAACTGAAGTCAGATTGGGCACTGCTTATCATCCTCAGACGGATGGCCAGACCGAGCGTACTATTCAGACGCTCGAGGACATGTTGAGAGCTTGTGTTTTGGAGTTCGATGTTTCTTGGCAAGATTCAGTGCCTTTGGTAGAGTTCTCTTATAATAATAGCTACCAGGCGAGTATTCAGATGACTCCTTTTGAAGCTCTTTATGGCAGACGGTGTAGATCACCCTTGTGTTGGGATGATTTGGACCGCAAATCGGTCGGAGGACCGGAATTGATTCGGGAGATGGAAGAGAAGATAAAGATGATAAGGCAGAAAATGAAAGCAGCCCAGGACAGACAGGCAGCTTATGCGAACAAACGGCGGAGACCGTTGGAATTTCAGTTGGGAGATAAGGTCTTTTTGAAGATCTCGCCTTTCAGAGGCGTTGTGCGATTTGGGATGCGCGGGAAACTATCTCCGAGGTATGTTGGACCGTACGAGATTTTGCAGCGCATTGGCACCTTAGCTTACCGACTGGCTTTGCCGCCTTCTTTATCTGGTATACATGATGTGTTTCATGTGTCTATGCTGCGGAAGTATGAGCCAGATCCGTCGCATGTTTTACAGCCTTCTGAGGTTCAGTTGGAATCCGATGTGTCTTATGTGGAACGGCCTGTCAGAATTCTGGATCGAGGAGGCTACGTGGGAGACGGAGCGGCATATGGTGCAGCACTACCCGAAACTATTCTCTGGTATGTGTTTATGTTTAGTTTCCTTTTGGGGTAAGTGCATGTGATTTCGAGGACGAAATCTTTTAAGTAGGGGAGTATTGTTGATATCCCCGAAATGATTAATTGCAATTTGAACATTAATTGTGTTTATATGATTAATTATGTGTTGGATTTATTAATCTTATGGAAATGCTTAGTCACATGATAGAGTGACTGTAAGTAACCCCATGAGCATACAACGCAGCGGAATAAAATTTTGGGATTACAAACCAGCGATCTATACATAGGGATTCATATCGGATTAGAGAATTACAAGTGTCTTACCCTTGTAGCGCGTTTGAAGCAGAATCCACGGAGCTGCACCACGTCCTACGCCTTCTCCGAGTCACTAAGCAAAACTCGATTGGTTTTACCTCAACGGTATCCACACGATCAAATCGGGTGAAGGGATGGATTAATAACACGTTGCTAGAAAAGTTATTAATCTGATACACGAAGCTAACTCGATTCACAATCGAAGATGGCACGAAAAACCACCAAGAACCACACGGCTATGACAGAGCCGAGAGTTCAACTTGGTGCGGCCGAGAGCTTCCTTTGGGTGGCTAGGTTTTGTTCTTTTGATCTTCTCTTACAATTAAAAACCTTGCAATCATATTAAATATGATTAATTAAAGGCTTTCTTAAAGCTTCATGGGCTTAAGCCCATGATTTAATTAATCCTTATGATTATTAATTAAGACTCCTCTTAATTATTTAATTCATCCCATGAATTTAATTTCCCTTCTCGATTTAATCTTTTGTGCGACCCGATAGGATCTCGTAATGTTGGCAGTGACATAAAATCTCATTTTAGGTCGCAAGCATCGAGCGGTATCTAGCAACACATCGATGCTACCCAAATTACGAGAATGTCAATGACTCGACATAACCTTTAGAACTTGTGATAATATTAATCATGTAACTTAATCCCTTTGTCCTTTGTGTTTAGATTGAACACGAGTCATGGAATAGTCATACTCGTATATTCAATCTCTATTTCTTGATCCCCAAGTAGAACTAGAATAAACGAATAAGCTCGATATCTCATATCGACTCATTCGAGCATGGCCATGCATTTTAGTTCTCACTTGATCAAGGGCCAAACACATCTCCTGTTATATAGGAGGGACAAATCCTATCTCGATCAGTCAACATCCCTCTACATAATTCGTAGTGTATCCAATAGTCGCCTTTATAGTATACCCTGTTACGGGTAACGTTTGACGATATCAAGATACATAACTCCTTATGTTGGGATCTCTGATGATCACAAGTCGTAAGGATTACATACATTATTATCACTATGAGAATTGCATATGACGATCATATAACTATCCATGTTGCATTCTCATGGTGGGTCTGTTCAGTACATCGTTCTCTAACATGTACCCATATGTTGATTTGATATCTCATATCAATGAACAATTCATCGATCAACATATACTAGTCTCTACGTATTATCATTATCCCTTTCATGATAATACTTGACTAGGAACTTCTTTAAGAATAATACAATATTATTCTAAGGACATTAACATATATATTAATTCACAATGCACAGTTAAAAGAATAATATATAATAATGAATTGCCATTCATAAAACCATAAACAATGTATGTCTTAAACAATCATCTAATGACTTGTCTTAGGGCATATCCCAACAAATCTCCCACTTGCACTAAGACCACTCAGACATATACCTAATGCCTAGAGATCTAGTATGACGATCATGCTTCTGCTGTGATAGCGGCTTCGTCAATGGGTCAGATACATTATCATCTGTTGGTACTTTGCATATTTTAACATCTCCCCTTTCAACGATTTCTCGAATGAAATGGAAACGCCTAAGTATGTGCTTGGATCTTTGGTGAGATCTTGGTTCCTTAGCCAATGCGATCGCTCCATTGTTGTCACAATAGAGTTCTATCGGATCTTTAATGCTAGGCACCACTCCAAGTTCAGAAATGAACTTCCTCATCCAAACAGCTTCCTTTGCTGCATCCGAGGCAGCAATATACTCAGCTTCCGTTGTAGAATCGGCTACTGTTTCTTGCTTTGAACTCTTCCAGCTCACAGCACCCCCATTTAGGCAATACACATATCCAGATTGCGATCGAAAATCATCTTTGTCGGTTTGGAAGCTAGCATCAGTGTAACCCATTACATTGAGCTCTTCCTCACCTCCATAAATCAAGAATGTATCCTTAGTCCTTCTCAAGTACTTCAGGATATTCTTGACAGCAATCCAGTGACCTTCACCTGGATCAACTTGATATCTGCTCGTCATGCTCAAAGCATACGATACATCGGGACGAGTACATATCATGGCATACATGATAGATCCAATAGCTGACGCGTATGGAATCTTACTCATGCGTTGTCTCTCATCTGGTGTTGAAGGACACTGTTCCTTCGAGAGATAAATACCATGTGTCATAGGCACGAATCCTTTCTTGGATTCTTGCATGCTAAACCTTTTAAGCACCTTGTCTATGAACGTACTTTGACTTAGACCAAGAAGCCTTCTCGATCTATCTCTATAGATCTTGATTCCTAATACATAGGTGGCTTCTCCTAAATCTTTCATCGAAAAGCAATTCCCTAGCCAAATCTTTACAGATTGCAAGGCAGGGATATCATTTCCAATAAGAAGTATGTCATCTACATACAACACTAGGAAAATGATTACGCTCCCACTGACCTTCTTGTAGACACAAGGTTCATCTTCATTTTTGATAAAACCAAACTCTTTGATTGCATCATCAAAACGAAGATTCCAACTCCGAGAAGCTTGCTTCAATCCATAAATGGATCGTTGTAGCTTGCATATCTTTCTAGCATCCTTTGGATCGACAAAACCCTCGGGCTGTGTCATGTACACATCCTCGAGCAGATTTCCATTAAGGAAAGCTGTTTTGACATCCATCTGCCAGATTTCATAATCATGAAATGCAGCTATTGCAAGTAAGATCCTTATGGATTTAACCATGGCCACTGGTGAAAAGGTTTCATCATAGTCAATACCATGAATTTGTTTGAATCCTTTTGCAACCAGCCGACCTTTATAGGTTTGTACGTTACCATCCATATCGGTCTTTTTCTTGAAAATCCATTTGCACCCTATGGGTCGTACCCCTTCAGGTGGATCAACCAAAGTCCATACTTGGTTTGCATACATGGATTCCATCTCAGATTTCATGGCCTCTTGCCATTTCTCAGAATCATTGCCCATAATAGCTTGTTGATAAGATGACGGCTCATCCTCATCAATAAGTAGTAAGTCACCTTGTTGAGTCACAAGAAATCCATATCTCTGTGGCTCCCGGTGTTCTCTTACAGACCTACGCTGGGCTTGTGTCTCTTGAGCAGGTACTTCTTCCACAACAGCTTGTGGTGCCTGCTCTGCTTCCATCTCAATCTCAGGTTCAGTGTTTTCTTGTGGTTGAACTTCACTAAGTTCTATTTTTCTCCCACTGGTTTTTCTAGAAATAAATTCTCTTTCAAGAAATACACCAGTCCGAGCAACAACTACTTTGTTCTCGGTGGGATAATAGAAATAGTACCCTTTCGTTTCCTTAGGATACCCCACAAATAAACACTTATCAGATTTGGGTCCAAGTTTGTTAGTGGCGTGACGTCTAACGAAAGCCTCACAACCCCAAATCTTCATAAAAGACATACTAGGACGCTTCCCAGTCCATATCTCATATGGTGTCTTTTCCACTGATTTAGATGGAACACGGTTCAGTAAGAAAATTGCTGTTTCTAGAGCGTGTCCCCAAAACGATATCGGAAGATCTGCATGACTCATCATTGATCTAACCATGTCTAACAAGGTTCGATTTCTCCTCTCGGATACACCATTCCATTGTGGAGTATACGGAGGAGTGAGTTGTGGGACTATCCCACACTTCTTTAGATAGTCATGAAACTCTTGGCTTAAGTATTCTCCTCCTCGATCTGATCGAAGGATTTTGATACTTTTGCCAAGTTGGTTTTGTACTTCATTCTTGAAATCTTTGAAGTTTTCAAAGGTTTCATGTTTATGTTTCATTAGGTACACATACCCATATCTACTGAGGTCATCAGTAAATGTAACGAAGTATTGAAAACCACCTCTAGCTTGCGTACTTATTGGTCCACATACATCACTACGTATTAGTCCCAATAAAACATTTGCCCTTTCAACATGTCCCTTGAAAGGGGCTTTAGTCATCTTGCCCATTAAACAAGATTCGCATGTTTCATATGATTCAAAATCAAATGAATCTAATACTCCATCCTTATGAAGTTTAGATATGCGGTTCTCGTTTATGTGGCCCAAGCGACAGTGCCAGAGATAAGTCGGATTACAATCATTATTTTTAATCCTTTTAGTATTTATGTTATAGATAGGCATATCAAGATTTAATACATAAAGACCATTCACCATTTGTGCACTAGCATAAAACATATCATTTAAATAAATATAACAACAATTGTCCTTTATTATAAATGAAAAACCATACTTGTCTAAACAAGAAATAGAAATAATGTTTTTAGTAATTGAAGGCACAAAATAACAGTCTTTCAAAATCAATGATAAACCAGAAGGTAAAGCTAAATGATAATCTCCTATAGCTAATGCAGCAACTCTTGCTCCATTTCCAACTCGGAGATCAACTTCACCTTTCGCCAATGTCCTACTCCTTTTGAGATCCTGCACATTTACACAAATGTGAGATCCACATCCAGTATCTAATACCCATGATGAAGAAGTAGATAAATTGACTTCTATAACAAAAATACCTGAAGCGGAAGTCACACTTCCTTTCTTTAGATCCTCCAGATATACTTTGCAGTTCCTTTTCCAATGGCCGGTCTCACCGCAATGGAAACAGTTCCCCTTCCTTTGCTATCCCTCCCTTTGGTTTCAGTGCATAAGACTTTGGCTTAGATTTAGCAAAGACCTTCTTTGCTTTCTTGTTGCCTTTAGCTTTGGCCCTTCCTTTGCCTTTATTCACAATAAGGACATTTGTGGCCTTAGTCTTCTTAGTATTTGCTTCATATGTTCTCAACATACCAAGCAACTGGGGCAGAGTCTTTTCCATATCAGTCATATTGTAATTTACTACAAATTGACTGAAGCTCTCCGGCAACGATTGCAAGATTACATCGGTGGCCAACTCTTGGTCCAATGGAAAACCTAGCTTGTCCAGATTCTCAATGTACCCAATCATCTTGAGCACATGAGTTCCAACTAAGCTTCCCTCTACCATCCTGCACTGGAATAACGCTTTAGAGACGTCATACCTCTCTTGTCTAGCTTGCTGTTGGTACAACTGCTTTAAGTGTTCGATCATATCGAACGCCTCCATTTCCTCATGTTGCTTCTGAAGCTCAGAGTTCATGGTGGCAAGCATGAGGCACCCAACATCAAGTGCGTCACTCTGATGCTTCTTGTAAGCATCTTTTTCGGTTCTTGTAGCCGTTAGGGGAGGTTCCTCAGCGGGTAAGCATATTGTTTCTTTTCTTGTTTGAGGACTATCCTCAAGTTCCTATGCCAGTCTAGGAAATTCGTCCCATTTAATTTGTCCTTCTCAAGGACCGATCGCAGTGATAAAGTGCTAGTAACGTTGTTAGTTGCCATGGATATCTACAATATAAATATGCAAAATAAGTTTATGATTTAAATCATTTAACATGGTCTTATATTAAATGATACTCCCACTATTTTGTTTGAAAAATATCAACCCTCGAAACTTTTAGTGGGCCAAGATCCATATTTCGCCTACTCTTGAGTTAGGTTTGGCTAATCGCCCAAGACTCGGTTATTTAGGTAGACAACACTTTGTCAATTACATCACATATAATTCTTGGATAGTTGGACGAACAACACTTTGTTCAATTCATCAAATGAATTATAATCCAACCCATGCCTCTAGGTTCCCAATCCTATTGAGATAACCTAGTTAAGTCGTACCCAATTAAAGTATGACGGATATCACTTTTATCCTTTCGCGCCTTACTAAGATTGCCACGGTGCTTTGCTTTGGCAAACCCACACATGTACAATCGAAGTTATTGACGAGTACTTTTATTTGGAAGGCATCTAAAACTTAATATTTTAGAGGGATTTATTGATCTCATGATTAATTTGATAATTTAAAATATGTCCACTACATATAGTTGTATACATATCTACATATATGTGTAATACTATTATCAAACTAAAACATAAGATAAATCATGCATCAACATACATAATTAAAACGTGACATGGTTATAGCCCCTACTAATGAGTTTCTCAAGCCAATGAGAAACTCCTATGAGTCAACCTAAGGTAACTTCATAAGCTCCTTCCTTTGGCTCCAATTTGTGAATGGCCTCCTCATCCCGGCACGATGCTCCATCTTCATTGATCACCATCAATAAAATAAACTACACTATTTACAAGATATAGAATTCCTCGATTCACATTCGAGGGGAACATAAGGGAGGGATTACATTTAGAATAAAATAGAGAAAGGCACGACTCGCAGGTCGTATTATAAATTACAATCATTCACAAATCCTATCTAATAGGTCAAAGGGCTATAACCACGCACCATGCTCAAACAACACATAAAGCATGCATTAACATTTAATTAATTAAATTCTAAACATTTTAAATTTAATTTTAATTAAAACTGTAATATAATTTTTGAAAAATTATCGTACGCTCGGGACATCACATGCCACGAACTAAAGCGACTAAAACATGAACCACCATGGTTTGAACCAAAACCCACGGCTGGACCAATAGTGGGCCTAGGGTTCGAAACCCTAGCCCATGGCCGAGCCATGGTCCATGCGGCGGCTTGGGTGCGGCGCTGCTAGGGTTCCAAACCCTAGCCGCCTTGCACCATGTTGATTCTATCGAGCCAACTTGCACCTTTTCAATACTTTATCGAGCCAATAGAGTTCAAAACCCTAGATAGTGCGACGGCTTGACCCATGCTCGAGCCAGGTCCGAACCCTAGCCCTTAAGCGGCGGCCGAGAGGCTTATGTGACTAGGGTTCAAAACCCTAGCCTATTGGAAGCGGCGGCCGAGCCATGGTGACTAGGGTTCGAAACCCTACCACCTAGGTGGCGTCGGCCGTGAGCCATACTCGAGCTAATGTTCCGGTTTTTGATCACGAATTATCATATATTTCGATCCGTCAATTATATCATATATATTATCATACGATGATTTTCACAAAATCGATTTTTCCATATCATATATGAAAATACAGTTTTAAATAGCATGCAATATAAATTCTAACATGATTAAACTATTTAACCACATAAATCCGATATGAGCCTTGAACCTGGCTCTGATACCACTGTACGTAACCCCATGAGCATACAACGCAGCGGAATAAAATTTTGGGATTACAAACCAGCGATCTATACATAGGGATTCATATCGGATTAGAGAATTACAAGTGTCTTACCCTTGTAGCGCGTTTGAAGCAGAATCCACGGAGCTGCACCACGTCCTACGCCTTCTCCGAGTCACTAAGCAAAACTCGATTGGTTTTGCCTCAACGGTATCCACACGATCAAATCGGGTGAAGGGATGGATTAATAACACGTTGCTAGACAAGTTATTAATCCGATACACGAAGCTAACTCGATTCACAATCGAAGATGGCACGAAAAACCACCAAGAACCACACGGCTATGATAGAGCCGAGAGTTCAACTTGGTGCGGCCGAGAGCTTCCTTTGGGTGGCTAGGTTTTGTTCTTTTGATCTTCTCTTACAATTAAAAACCTTGCAATCATATTAAATATGATTAATTAAAGGCTTTCTTAAAGCTTCATGGGCTTAAGCCCATGATTTAATTAATCCTTATGATTATTAATTAAGACTCCTCTTAATTATTTAATTCATCCCATGAATTTAATTTCCCTTCTCGATTTAATCTTTTGTGCGACCCGATAGGATCTCGTAATGTTGGCAGTGACATAAAATCTCATTTTAGGTCGCAAGCATCGAGCGTTATCTAGCAACACATCGATGCTACCCAAATTACGAGAATGTCAATGACTCGACATAACCTTTAGAACTTGTGATAATATTAATCATGTAACTTAATCCCTTTGTCCTTTGTGTTTAGATTGAACACGAGTCATGGAATAGTCATACTCGTATATTCAATCTCTATTTCTTGATCCCCAAGTAGAACTAGAATAAACGAATAAGCTCGATATCTCATATCGACTCATTCGAGCATGGCCATGCATTTTAGTTCTCACTTGATCAAGGGCCAAACACATCTCCTGTTATATAGGAGGGACAAATCCTATCTCGATCAGTCAACATCCCTCTACATAATTCGTAGTGTATCCAATAGTCGCCTTTATAGTATACCCTGTTACGGGTAACGTTTGACGATATCAAGATACATAACTCCTTATGTTGGGATCTCTGATGATCACAAGTCGTAAGGATTACATACATTATTATCACTATGAGAATTGCATATGACGATCATATAACTATCCATGTTGCATTCTCATGGTGGGTCTGTTCAGTACATCGTTCTCTAACATGTACCCATATGTTGATTTGATATCTCATATCAATGAACAATTCATCGATCAACATTTACTAGTCTCTACGTATTATCATTATCCCTTTCATGATAATACTTGACTAGGAACTTCTTTAAGAATAATACAATATTATTCTAAGGACATTAACATATATATTAATTCACAATGCACAGTTAAAAGAATAATATATAATAATGAATTGCCATTCATAAAACCACAAACATTGTATGTCTCAAACAATCATCTAATGACTTGTCTTAGGGCATATCCCAACAGTGACCCGGGAGGGCATTTCAGGTGCATGTTGTGCATGTTTGGAAAATGGTTATTAGCATGATTTATTTGCCATGGGTAGCAATTAATTGGAAGTCATGTGTTTAATTGATATGTGGGGTCTTCCCACCTTAACAGTGATTAATAGAAAAAGGAAGGACTAATCATGCATTAAGGTAACATCTTAAGGTTTCGGTTGTTACACGAGCTAACAGGATTACAGGCCAAAATACAAAGCTTCAAAAAACAGTTCATTACATTCCAAAAGAATGTCATTTAGATTTACACTACTCCTAGAGTAGATACTAATCATAACTTGAATCCTATACATTCCTGTGTCCCTCGTAGCTCACTGCCTCAACCCGACCCTTAGTCCTTTCGTCCAAAAGCGTACCTACAGGGACAACACATCATGAGCATATACAATTTCACTTAACAACATAATAACATTATAATAAATGCATGAAATCTTGGTTAAGTAAATATGCTGGTTATTCATTAACTTCTTATTGTTGTCCCTGATTCAAAATCATGCATATGGGGCACCTTACCCCGTGGCACCTTACCACAATATCATCGCATGGCTACTTACCATGTGGGGCACCTTACCCCGTGGCACCTTACCACAATATCATCGCATGGCTACTTACCATGTGGGGCACCTTACCCCGTGGCACCTTACCACAATATCATCATGTAAACATTATCATATAAGCATCGTATAAACATCATCGTATAAACATCATCATTTCATCATGAATACTCATGCAATAAAAGCATAGTTGTAGTATAAAGATGTGTGTTACCGTCCGATGCCCGTACGCCTCTTACGTACCTTTTCAAAAAGAGGAGGAGTCAACAGACTTTATCTCCTTGATGGTGCCGGTACCTGGGATGGTTCTACAAGACCACATAATACCATTTTAGATGCCTCAAAACCATCTCACATCATAAACTTAACAAAATAAAACATCATTATATTTTTCAACTTTCTGCCTGTCTCGATCGATCGGCCGAAAGTCTCGATCGATCGAGACACTGTGCACTAACAGTGCCTTAGCTTCCTGCCTCGCTCGATCGATCGAAGTATTTTACCGATCGATCGAGAAGCTTCACCGATCGATCGAGAAATCCTTCGATCGATCGGCATCACAATTTTAAAACATACATTAGACCCACTGTCTCGCTCGATCGATCGGAATCAAATCTCGATCGATCGAGAGCTCTGAAAAATCGGGATTTTCCCCAGATTTTTGAGCACTATTTTTCACACCATCTTTTCTACTTCACAACACATCTTTCATGCTGAAACTATCATGTGAATAACTTCATAAAATATCCATGTAAGTACTTAAATCAAAGGTTTAACAAAACCTAAGCTAACATGCATCATAACATCATCATAAACTTAGAGCTCAACCAACTTACAGAAAGCATGGCATCATGGCATTACCCAGATTTTCGAGTACTCCATTTCATGCCATAAAAACTATACCATAATTCATAAAACATGCTTGAACAAAAATATCCTGGGCTTTACCAACTTATCATTCGTGTACCCAAATCGAAGGTTCACCCAAAGACCCATCTAACATGCATAATATAACCTCCTCAATACCACTCTCAATCCACATTTTTCCAGAAAACAGGGGAAACATCTTCCCAGATTTTCGAACACCCTAGTTCACATGCTTTAATCCTTCATATAAAACACATAACATGCTCAAGGAAAAATACTGAGAGCTTCATAATAACACCATTTAATCATTTAAATCGAAGGTTTCACGAAACCTAAGCTATCATGCCATTTTTACCATACATAAAAGCAAGAACCTTATAAGCTTAAAAACAAAGACAGAGCATGGTTTCTTACCCTACTTTGCTCCGATTTTTGAGAGACTTCCAAGGGATGAAAATGGCAAGGCTCCTCAACTTTTTACTCAGCAAGTGCTGGTGTTTCTTTGGGAGAGAAGGGTCGAGATTTGGGATGGAAGGATGAGGCTTAATGATTGAGCCAAGTGGGGTGAGAAGTCAGCCTATCAACAGTTTGATTGGCATGGGTTAGGGGGGTGGTTGCATGTAGGGTGGTTTGTGGTGTTTAAATGTGTCCCGGTATTTCATACGATGTATAAAAATATCTTCCCTTGATATTTTATAATTGTACTACATCAATACAACAATTAAAACACTTAATATGCCCCCTAAACCATATCATCATATCATAAATATAATCCCCCACTTAAAATACCACAACGCTCTTAAATACATCGTAGCACATAATCATATAACATTTCGGGGGTATTACATTACTCCCCTACTTATAAGATTTCGTCCTCGAAATCCACATGCATCATCATAACGGAACTAAACTTAAATACATACCAGAGAATAGCTCCGGAGAGTGCTGCACCATATGCCGTTTCGTCTCCCATGTAGCCTCCTCGACACCCCGACGATCCCACTGAACTTTGACCATCGGTATAACTTTGCTCCGTAGTCTGCGATCCTCTCGATCCAGAATTCTGATTGGTCGTTCTTCGTAGGACATATCTGAGTCTAACTGAACTTCTGTAGGCTGTAAGACATGAGACGGGTCTGGCTCATATTTCCGTAACATAGAGACATGAAAACATCGTGTACGCCAGACAAGGATGGCGGTAGAGCCAATCGATATGCCAAAGTACCGATACGCTGTAAAACTTCATATGGCCCAACATACCTCGGAGATAACTTTCCCCGCATCCCAAAACGAACCACGCCCCTGAAGGGCGAGATCTTTAAGAAGACCCTGTCTCCTAACTGGAATTCTAGCGGTCGTCGCCGCTTATTGGCATAGGCCGCTTGCCTATCCTGGGCCGCTTTCATCTTCAGGCGTATCAACTTTATCTTACCCTCCATATCTCTGATCATATCCGGTCCTCCGACCGCTTTGCTAGTCAAGTCCTCCCAATACAGTGGTGATCTACATCGTCGTCCATACAGAGCTTCAAAAGGGGCCATTTGAATGCTCGCCTGATAACTGTTATTATAGGAGAACTCCACCAGCGACACTGAATCCTGCCACGGAGTATCAAACTCCAAAACACATGCCCTCAACATGTCCTCGAGCGTCTGAATGGTACGCTCTGTTTGGCCGTCTGTCTGAGGGTGATAGGCCGTACTCAGTCTCACCTCTGTGCCCAAAGCTGCCTGGAGACCCTCCCAGAAATGTGAAGTGAACCTCGGGTCCCTGTCAGACACTATTGAGACTGGAATACCATGCAATCTCACCACATCCCGTATATATATCTGGGCCATCTTCAAGTATGTATATGACATACTGTAAGGGATTAAATGAGCCGTCTTCGTCAGCCTATCTACGATCACCCAGATCGCATCAAATCCTGAGGCCGTCCTTGGCAAGTGGGTCACGAAGTCCATAGATATATGCTCCCACTTCCATTCAGGCACTTCTAAGCTTTTCAGCTCTCCACCAGGCCTCTGCCTCTCTGCTTTTACCTGCTGGCAGATCAAACATCTTTTAACAAAAACGATTACTTCTCGCTTCATGCGTCTCCACCAGAATTGATCGCATAGATCTTTGTACATCTTCTTTCCCCCTGGGTGGATACTGAATCGACTACTGTGGGCTCGCTCCAATATCCCTCTACGCAGTTCTGGTGTATTTGGGACTACCCATCGGTTGCCCAGTCTCAAAGAATCATCCTCAGCCACTCTGAACTTGGATGGCTGACCCTGAAGTACCAATGATGTCCACCTCTGAACCTCACTATCCGACTTCTGGGCCTTCCTGATCGCCTCAAATATGTCTGGCTCCGCCAATAGGGTCGACACTCGTACATGCGACGTGTCTACATCGAAATCATAGCCCAGTTGGCAATAAGACGTCATCAAGGCCGACAAACACATAACATCCTCTGCAATACTCTTCACCTTCCGACTTAAGGCGTCTGCTATCAAGTTTGCTTTACCCGGATGGTACTCAATTTCACAATCATAATCTTTGAGCAAATCCATCCACCTTCTTTGTCTCATATTCAACTCCGCCTGAGTGAATAAGAACTTCAGGCTCTTATGGTCCGTATATATAGTGAAAGACGTGCCATACAAGTAATGCCTCCAGATCTTCAAGGCGAATATGATGGCCGCCAATTCTAAATCATGCACTGGATACCTAGCCTCGTGTGGCTTCAGCTGCCTCGATGCATAAGCCACCACATGCTTATCTTGCATCAACACACAGCCCAAGCCCTGTAATGACGCATCCGTATACAAGGCGAACCTCTTATCCTCAGACGGAATCACCAGCACAGGCGCTGTAGTCAAACGACGCTTCAGCTCTTGGAAGCTTTCCTCACAAGCCTCAGACCAAAAGAATGGGACTCCTTTCTGAGTCAGCTGTGTCAGAGGTTTGGCAATCTTCGAGAAACCTTCGATGAAACGTCGGTAATAACCTACCAAACCGAGGAAACTCCGTATTTCCGGTACAGAAGTGGGTGCAGCCCACTCCATCACAGCCTCAATCTTCCTGGGATCCACAGATATCCCATGGCTAGATATGACATGGCCTAAGAATACCACGCTGTCCAACCAGAACTCGCACTTGCTAAGCTTTGCATATAACTGATGATCCCTAAGGATCTGAAGCACTGTCCTCAAGTGCGTTACATGCTCTTCTTCAGTCCGAGAGTAAATAAGTATGTCGTCAATGAAAACTATGACGAACTGATCCAAATACGATTGGAATACCTTGTTCATCAAACTCATGAAGACAGCTGGGGCATTCGTCACTCCAAAAGGCACCAGGAATTCATAGTGCCCATATCTTGTCCTGAAAGCCGTCTTCTGAACATCATTTTCTCTTACTCGAATCTGATGGTACCCCGACCTCAGATCGATTTTACTGTAGAGCTTCGTACCCTGCAACTGATCGAACAAGTCATCGATCATCGGAAGTGGATACTTGTTCTTTACTGTAGCTTTGTTTAACTGCCTATAGTCAATGCATAGACGCATCGATCCATCTTGCTTCTTAACAAATAAGATAGGTGCACCCCATGGCGATACGCTAGGGCGTATGTAGCCCTTATCAAGGAGTTCCTGCAACTGTATCTTTAACTCCCTTAACTCTGCTGGTGCCATCCTATACGGGGCACGAGAAATTGCAGACGTCCCTGGTAGCAGCTCAATCCCAAACTCAACCTCTCTCGTCGGGGGGAATCCGGGAATCTCCTCCGGAAAGACATCAGGAAACTCCGCCACTACGGGCACATCCTCAACCTTTAATTCCTTCCTCTTTTCCGTCATATCAACAACATAGATAAGATATCCTGTATGACCTCGTTCCAATAACTGCGCCATCTTGATAGCAGATATTAACGGAATCTTCGGACGGGAACCATCCCCATAAAATGTCCACTGGACTCCCAATACAGATCTAAATCGGACAGTCCTCTGCCTACAGTCTACCACTGCCTGATACTTATTCAGAACATCGATGCCCACAATGCAATCGAAGTCTGTCATTCCCAGCACAATCAAATCTGATCTTAACTCATTATCCTCAAAATAAATGAGGCCATCATAAACCATCTGATCCGTAGTCAAACTTTTTCCAGCGGGGGTCGAGACCATAAGAGGCATGGGGGACGGAGAAGTGCATATGTGGTGCCTTTCAACAAAACTCGTCGACACAAAAGAGTGTGACGCACCTGTGTCTATCAATATAAGAGCAGGGTGCGTAAATAAAAGACACGTACCCGCTATAACTTCCTCCAGAGCCGCTGTAGCCTGCTCCCTCGTCAAAGCATACACCTGACCCTGAGGTGGCCCCGTGGGCTGACCTCCATACTGCCTCGGTGCAAAAGGTGGTCTGTGTAAGGACCCCAAGCCCTTAAAACCTTGATTAGTGTATTAACCACTATGTGTGGTACATGCTTTCTATAAAATGTCAATCGGGAAGCTCTGATGATACTTAATCATTGCCTGTCAATAAAAGACTCATATGTTTGCCCTTTACCAACCCCTTGGTGCCACTTTTCACATTGTAAACTTTTACAAAAATTTGGGCAGAGTCTCCCCATAAATAGAGCTATCCCAAAACAGAGTACAACACATAACAAAATTCCCGGCCAGGGAACACATAATACTCAACAGAAAGCAGTAATACAAGTAGATTCCCAGCCAGGGAAGACACCACACATATGTCAACAAAAGTGGGTTCCAACACCCACATAATACACCAATGACTCTCATATCATTCTAGCAATTCAACCTAATTGCATGCAACCTTAAATGAAAGAGAGAAAGGCTCATGCCTTTATATACAATCCATATACAAGTATAATCGTGCTCACATGCGAGCATCATGAATATGAATATGTATGAATCCTCAGGTGTATATATAGGTACTCTATACGATACCGTGCTCCATCAAGCCCTGGTACCACGATCCTGGGAGTACCTCAAATCAACAGCTCGAGCTCAGCTCCATAGCCATCGATGTACCTGTCCACCTGTCCCAACAGAGACAGCCCCCAACGGGGTGAGCATACCAATACACAAAATCCCATAATCATAATAATGAAATTCATAATTTACAACACAAGTAAATACTAATGAATTTAAATGATACTCCCTGGATGGCAACATCCTCATCCGGGATTCCGTGTACTGTCCCTGTTCTCACAACATCAAACTCATCAAATCTCATAAATCAGTAAATCAACACATTGATTTACACATCGCATGCCTGATTTACAATATCAATAATGAATGATTCCAAGTTCATATACATGCAAAAATAGATATATCAATATCTAATATTGATTTCATAACCTTGCTTTCCATTATACTTAGACATCTCATATGTCTTATAATGAAAACATGAGTCTATGAACCTAGACATCTCAAATGTCTCATAATGAATACATGATTCTACGAACCTAGACATCTCAAATGTCTTACGAAGAATGCATGATTCTACAAACCTAGACATCTCAAATGTCTCATAATATAGTCATATAAACCCAGTACCCCATATATCATGTAAGAGTCATCCTACTCAAGTGTCACGCACGCTACAAGCGGCGATATCAAGATTTGGGTCATTCCTTGGCTATATCAACATATATGTATAACCATACGCAAAACATTCAATGCAATCAAAAATACCTTATGCATTTCACATATATATAGTAATGCTCGTACGTCGCACGTACCTTAAATCTCCGAAGTCCGAGCCAAGCCTTGCTCGAGTTCCATGCCCCGAGGAATGATGTGCTAACACGATAAATAATTCACAATTATTTACGAACATGTAACCTATGCTCAAGCACACCCATATCCCTCACAACATTGTCAATACACGACAATTATCCTCTTAAAAGACCCGGGGCAGGGTACATGCAGGGAAGGAAATAAATGAGACAATCGAAATTTGTTCAAGAATGCCCTACAAAAATCGAACCTTAATCTCACAATTTCGAACCCAAATAATTCCATAATTCATCTAAAATGTGAATTAATCAATCCATAGCATGAATAATCATCCTACATGCCAAACCCCCAAATTTGAAATCCAAATCCCTAAAATTCGAAACCCAAGCCCCTAAAATTCGAAATCCAAGAAGCATCATAATGCATCTACAACATGAATTTATCAATCCATAACAAGAATCACCACAACCCTTCCAAAACCCCCAAAATTCGAACCCACTTCATGCATACAACCAAAATTTCGAACCAATCCCACCAACAACAATAATCCGAACAAATCGAACACAAAAATGGCAGGGAATTGCACTGAAAATAACGAAAAAGGGGTTAGGATGATTACCCAAACGAAAATCGGAAGAAATCGGACCAAAATCGAAGAACCCTAGAAATTGGGGATCGGCGCACATCCGCAAAATCCGACTTCCTCACGCGATGAAACTTCGAATTGATGGAGGGGAAAGAAGCGCCTCGTCGAGACGAAGACGGTGATAGGTCGCACGCGGCGATCGGCGGCCGGACGGCGGCTGGCGGAGCGCCTGAAACGGCGGGGGTCCTGTAGCAGCGGAACACGCATCGCGGGAGAGAGGGGAAGAAATGGGGCTGAAATGATTTCTCTTAAAATCTTGGGTTCAAATGGTATTTATAGCAAAAATACCCCGAAAAATTAATAGCCCCACAAATACATCATGATTCCTTAAAAATCATCTGTTTTCAAAAACTCTCTCTCTAACTCCAAAACCCCCTACCGGTGCTCACAAAGCACCCGAGATTCCGAGACACATCAAAAACCCAACTCTTAGGTTTTACACCGTAATGTGAATACAATCTCAACCTCTGGATCTAACGATCCCAACTACCCAAATAAACGAGCCCAGAAGGCCCAATACCTCGATTAAACCCACTTGCCACGTAAAACCACTTTAGGGATTATTAATACTCCGGGATTAACACCTATAATCCCTGGTCATCACAATATC
Organism: Haberlea rhodopensis; assembly: GCA_907163345.1. Lineage (NCBI taxonomy): Eukaryota > Viridiplantae > Streptophyta > Magnoliopsida > Lamiales > Gesneriaceae > Haberlea > Haberlea rhodopensis. Next base: position 464,166 of record CAJQUN010000379.1, on the reverse strand, counting down.
CCCCACTAAAAGAATTTCGTCCTCGAAATTAGCACTGGTGTATCACGTAACACCCAGGCTACACAACAACATGAAGCCAGAACCTCGATTCTTGACCATATCAGAATCGTATAAATAAACGCAAGGGTACCTACCTCGCATCAACTCTGAAACAAGGCGACTTACCAATACCAACATATCACCCAAGAGGTAAAACGTACCTCGATGCGGGTCATCCCAAAAGTCAGTCCCTCATGACTGCGAAACAACTGATACTTACGACTGTAGATCAGACAGTCATCCTTCGTTCTAATACAACAGTACGAACACGTCCCGAATGACACCTCAACCGTAAGAACGTTGACCTCGTGTCAAACTCTGGAGTGGAATAGACTTCCAAATCCATCATAACGTCAAAGAGCGTCAGCACAACTCAACGCTAACAGTCCAAAAGCAGTTAGTCAACTGAAACTGCAAGGATTCGAATCGCTCTTGATTCTATCGTAGATATCATCCAATGATATTTTACTATGACTTACGATGTCTAACATACATCGTTACGAAGGAAACACTAGTACAACCACGGTGTACACATATCAAACCTGGTTTCCACTTCAAACTTCCTCCATCGAAGGAGTAGTCGCCTCATTGCAACCTAATTTGGGCAACTCACGGCCACAAATTAAAACAAAAGACATCTCACAAGATGTCCACCTACGAATGTTCCAAGAATCACGTCCTGATCATAAATAACAACCGAGACTCCGCAGAGTTTAAAATTCTTAAGGGGCATGCAATAAACCCATTGCATCCTCAACGCTTGTGTCGTCAGCGACACTCAACCAATCCGAAATCCTGCCATCCCTTGAAAATCCTCGGATTTAACAATCCAAACTTGGGAAGGCTGTCGCATAACTCGAAGGAAAACACCAACAAGGGAAGTACCTTAACCCTCACAAGAAAATCCCTCCTCAAGGGAGTCAACTAACTTCACGATTATCCCTCAATCATCGTGCCATGGAGATTCCCAATCTCAAGGTGTTCCATATCTCTCATCAGAGATTTAACCATCCAAAAATAGCATAACTCTATGCTTAACAGAGAGGAAATCAATAACTGGCATCCGTATACTCACCGGTATACCTGCCTAAGCACTGATGTCGCATGCATACTCAATGCACTCGGCTCGGGTATCTACCACATATCCCTAAGCCCCAAACACAACCGTCAATTCTGAGTCATTCCTTACTCAGTGGAGGATGAAAATCGACGATTAACAATACACGGTGTGATTCCCAAAATCAACACCACTTGTACCAACTTACCGAATCTTTCAAAGATTCCCAAATAGGTATAATACTACCTCCTTCCTCGCAAGGGAAATGCCATCGAACTCGAGATCCACAAGTCTCGAACCATCGTTCGGAAAAACTGGATACAATAACACCCATTGTATCCCAATACACGGGTTCCTTTAGATTGAGTCAATAACAACCTGATGACTCTCTTGTTGGTACTCCAACATCCTGAGCTGTCCCAGACAAGTCTCCAAGATTTAAACATAAACGTATACACGTTTCAGTGAGGCATGAACAACCTTAAATGATGTGGTGACTACTAGAGTCCACCACGATCCACATCGCATCACCTTACGATTTGCCAAACTTGGTTCCAACGAGCAGTGTAACGGCTCTAGCAAGCCCATCATGGTGCTACACACACGCGGCAGATAACCTAGTCTCTGCCTCTTTAGGTTTACCTCAAACCTACCAATAAGACGGACGTTTCCACATGGTATAACATACTATGGGAGAAAAACTCAATAGAGTAGTGGGTCTTTATCCAACATTCCTCAATGCCGATACACCGTGGACACTCCAATGTCCCTATGTACTTAACATAACCTGATCCTACTCCCTTAGGACCCATCCTACACCCTCAAGGGTGGTGTGATCATGTCTACCACATGTCACATCGACAGAAAGCGAGTAATTTCCTCCACGATTACTCCTATCGTCAAAAACATGGCCAAAAAGCCAATCCAACGAGCATACTTCTAGGGTATCACCACTCGTAAAATGATTACCCCCAAACATAAGCTGCGGTACAATCACATGTACAGCGCATCCATCCATTCCTCGAGCAACCCGCTCGGTATAAGGGTCACGTCCATCGGTGTCGCACACACCACCTTGTGCTCGGTACTGGCACCCAAGGCATACCACTGAATACGTATACTCAACGCATCGATCATCGTAACGATGATGCATGTCTAATAAGACATCTCCTACACCATCGTCATCGTCATCCCGTGACGACACATGCCAACTCATGGCATCTAAAACATTGTCAACTAGTGACGATACATGTACATCAGCGTATGTCATCCACTAACATGCTAGTAAAATAGGCATAATAAAACATGTATATCAATGCATGCCAGCTACAATAAAGCTAATAAAATAGCAATATCTCATACCTCATCGCTAGTGATATAGCGTCATACCTGTCTCCGTCGCTCAATAATAGTGCGTAATCAGCACCCATCGCTCGAAGGCGGCAAAAATCCTGTGCTGAGTACATAGCGGCAGATCCCTCGCTATAGAATCGACGGTATGACACCTCGTCAGATAATAAGTGGCATGAAACCTCGCTATACCCTGAGCATGAATCATCGTCCACATAGTAGCGGAAAGAGGCATCGCTATCAATACACCTGGCGGAATGAACCATCGCCAATAGATATAGCGGAATGAACCATCGCTATCAATACACCTGGCGGAATGAACCATCGCCAATAGATATAGCGGAATGAACCATCGCTATCAATACACCTGGCGGAATGAACCATCGCCAATAGATATAGCGGAATGAACCGTCGCTATAAATACACCTGGCGGAATGAACCATCGCCAATAAATATAGCGGAATGAACCGTCGCTATAAATACACCTGGCGGAATGAACCATCGCCAATAGATATAGCGGAATGAACCGTCGCTATAAATACACCTGGCGGAATGAACCATCGCCAATAAATATAGCGGAATGAACCGTCGCTATAAATACACCTGGCGGAATGAACCATCGCCAATAGATATAGCGGAATGAACCATCGCTATCAATACACCTGGCGGAATGAACCATCGCCAATAGATATAGCGGAATGAACCGTCGCTATAAATACACCTGGCGGAATGAACCATCGCCAATAAATATAGCGGAATGAACCGTCGCTATAAATACACCTGGCGGAATGAACCATCGCCAATAGATATAGCGGAATGAACCGTCGCTATAAATACACCTGGCGGAATGAACCATCGCCAATAAATATAGCGGAATGAACCGTCGCTATAAATACACCTGGCGGAATGAACCATCGCCAATAAATATAGCGGAATGAACCGTCGCTATAAATACACCTGGCGGAATGAACCATCGCCAATAGATATAGCGGAATGAACCGTCGCTATAAATACACCTGGCGGAATGAACCATCGCCAATAAATATAGCGGAATAAACCATCGCTATAAACCGTGTCCTCATAGAGAAATGAATATAAATCGACACAGCGGGACACATCACCGCTATCATCCGTGTCATCACATAGGAATGAATCATCATCCTAACAAGCGGCATCTCATCCTCGCTTCTTCATACAAGCGGTATCTCATCCTCGCTTCGTATGGCATACCCCGCCTCCATGTGCAAGCGAGCATCCCCGCCCGCTCCACATTTTTAGCGGTACAAGCATAAGCTTCTTCATACAAGCGGTATATCATCCTCGCTTCGTATGGAATACCCCGCCTCCATGTGCAAGCGAGCATCCCCGCCCGCTCCACATTTTTAGCGGTCAAGCATAAGTATAAAAATTCTCACTGTCATAAGCAGGACTCCTGGAATGTATAATCATCATTCCTTTTTATACTCCATATTTCCTGTAACCTGCAACCATCAGGGTTAACAACAATAGCCATATACGCTATGCATCCACATTCAATTCATAATAAAAACACATTATGAGAATGTATGGTTTCACAAATAAATGTCATGATATCCTTCTTTAAATCCTTATTTCATCCTGAGCCCTTATCATTAGTACATTTTAATGCTTCTTGCTACTCCAGGAAAGCGGAATTCTTCCTCGCTTCCAATGGACTTTAGCGTTGCTACTCCATGTAAGCGGAACTCTTCATCGCTTCCAATGGACTTTAGCGTTGCTACTCCATATAAGCGGGACTCTTCATCGCTTCATATGGACTTTAGCATAAGCCATTAAAATCCTTACTAAGATAACTTTGACTCAAGACATGCATATGCAAAAACAATGCACAATAACATATATCATAACCTCAATGCACCACTTTGCATTCATCATGTGTCAACAAGACAACGTAAAATACATGTTACCTCGGAAATATTCCTTTATCTGATTTTCTTAAAACCAGCTTCCTTGGCACATAACACACGGAGTGCCAGACATCCCCATAAATGTCATCCTATCGTGTTCCACACGATTCCTGCAACCACAATGGTTAGCAATACCACTTTTCATATCATAAGAGCACATAAACAATGTGTTATGTCATACAACATTAATGCCATCATGCATAAATATGTGCTATCAATAACTTCCTAGGCCCTTAACAGCCCCAATGAGCAACCACTGCTCTGATACCACTAATGTAAGGACCCCAAGCCCTTAAAACCTTGATTAGTGTATTAACCACTATGTGTGGTACATGCTTTCTATAAAATGTCAATCGGGAAGCTCTGATGATACTTAATCATTGCCTGTCAATAAAAGACTCATATGTTTGCCCTTTACCAACCCCTTGGTGCCACTTTTCACATTGTAAACTTTTACAAAAATTTGGGCAGAGTCTCCCCATAAATAGAGCTATCCCAAAACAGAGTACAACACATAACAAAATTCCCGGCCAGGGAACACATAATACTCAACAGAAAGCAGTAATACAAGTAGATTCCCAGCCAGGGAAGACACCACACATATGTCAACAAAAGTGGGTTCCAACACCCACATAATACACCAATGACTCTCATATCATTCTAGCAATTCAACCTAATTGCATGCAACCTTAAATGAAAGAGAGAAAGGCTCATGCCTTTATATACAATCCATATACAAGTATAAGCGTGCTCACATGCGAGCATCATGAATATGAATATGTATAAATCCTCAGGTGTATATATAGGTACTCTATACGATACCGTGCTCCATCAAGCCCTGGTACCACGATCCTGGGAGTACCTCAAATCAACAGCTCGAGCTCAGCTCCATAGCCATCGATGTACCTGTCCACCTGTCCCAACAGAGACAGCCCCCAACGGGGTGAGCATACCAATACACAAAATCCCATAATCATAATAATGAAATTCATAATTTACAACACAAGTAAATACTAATGAATTTAAATGATACTCCCTGGATGGCAACATCCTCATCCGGGATTCCGTGTACTGTCCCTGTTCTCACAACATCAAACTCATCAAATCTCATAAATCAGTAAATCAACACATTGATTTACACATCGCATGCCTGATTTACAATATCAATAATGAATGATTCCAAGTTCATATACATGCAAAAATAGATATATCAATATCTAATATTGATTTCATAACCTTGCTTTCCATTATACTTAGACATCTCATATGTCTTATAATGAAAACATGAGTCTATGAACCTAGACATCTCAAATGTCTCATAATGAATACATGATTCTACGAACCTAGACATCTCAAATGTCTTACGAAGAATGCATGATTCTACAAACCTAGACATCTCAAATGTCTCATAATATAGTCATATAAACCCAGTACCCCATATATCATGTAAGAGTCATCCTACTCTAGTGTCACGCACGCTACAAGCGGCGATATCAAGATTTGGGTCATTCCTTGGCTATATCAACATATATGTATAACCATACGCAAAACATTCAATGCAATCAAAAATACCTTATGCATTTCACATATATATAGTAATGCTCGTACGTCGCACGTACCTTAAATCTCCGAAGTCCGAGCCAAGCCTTGCTCGAGTTCCATGCCCCGAGGAATGATGTGCTAACACGATAAATAATTCACAATTATTTACGAACATGTAACCTATGCTCAAGCACACCCATATCCCTCACAACATTGTCAATACACGACAATTATCCTCTTAAAAGACCCGGGGCAGGGTACATGCAGGGAAGGAAATAAATGAGACAATCGAAATTTGTTCAAGAATGCCCTACAAAAATCGAACCTTAATCTCACAATTTCGAACCCAAATAATTCCATAATTCATCTAAAATGTGAATTAATCAATCCATAGCATGAATAATCATCCTACATGCCAAACCCCCAAATTTGAAATCCAAATCCCTAAAATTCGAAACCCAAGCCCCTAAAATTCGAAATCCAAGAAGCATCATAATGCATCTACAACATGAATTTATCAATCCATAACAAGAATCACCACAACCCTTCCAAAACCCCCAAAATTCGAACCCACTTCATGCATACAACCAAAATTTCGAACCAATCCCACCAACAACAATAATCCGAACAAATCGAACACAAAAATGGCAGGGAATTGCACGAAAATAACGAAAAAGGGGTTAGGATGATTACCCAAACGAAAATCGGAAGAAATCGGACCAAAATCGAAGAACCCTAGAAATTGGGGATCGGCGCACATCCGCAAAATCCGACTTCCTCACGCGATGAAACTTCGAATTGATGGAGGGGAAAGAAGCGCCTCGTCGAGACGAAGACGGTGATAGGTCGCACGCGGCGATCGGCGGCCGGACGGCGGCTGGCGGAGCGCCTGAAACGGCGGGGGTCCTGTAGCAGCGGAACACGCATCGCGGGAGAGAGGGGAAGAAATGGGGCTGAAATGATTTCTCTTAAAATCTTGGGTTCAAATGGTATTTATAGCAAAAATACCCCGAAAAATTAATAGCCCCACAAATACATCATGATTCCTTAAAAATCATCTGTTTTCAAAAACTCTCTCTCTAACTCCAAAACCCCCTACCGGTGCTCACAAAGCACCCGAGATTCCGAGACACATCAAAAACCCAACTCTTAGGTTTTACACCGTAATGTGAATACAATCTCAACCTCTGGATCCAACGATCCCAACTACCCAAATAAACGAGCCCAGAAGGCCCAATACCTCGATTAAACCCACTTGCCACGTAAAACCACTTTAGGGATTATTAATACTCCGGGATTAACACCTATAATCCCTGGTCATCACAGTCTGTGCGGTGTCGCTCTGTCCGCAGGCCTCCCCGCAGGGTTCTGCTGTCTTCCCCTGTTGGGACACTGTCGAGCGAAGTGGCCTCTGTCGCCACAGACATAGCAGCCAACACAGTCCTTCGCCAAGTGTGATAGTCCACATATAGTGCACTGAGCTCTTCCAGATCTATCTCCCTGAGGCTGTCCTCTCCCAGATGGAGTATCATTCCTACCTTTTCCTTTCCATCGATTCTCGGGTCTCTTGCCACTGAATCTCGATGCTGAAGTGTTCCCCCTAGGCTTAAACTGATCACCCCTGGGCTTCAAGTGGTCAGAAGTAGATTTCTGAGGGGGTGCTGGAGGTGGCACTGCATCAGGATATGCACCAACTCCCAGTTCAGCTAGCTCAGCTCGTGAGAGTGCATCATCAAAACAGGCAGGGCCATAAGTGATCACCCTGTCATACAGTTCAGGCCTCAAGCCCTTCATGAAATTCCGCATCTTCGCTTGAGTGCTTGCAGCTATGTGTGGCACATATCGTAGTAAGGAACAGTAATGTAGAGCATAGTCAGATACAGGCATGGTACCTTGTCTTAAACTGGTAAACTCATCCTCCTTGGCCTGTCTTGCAGCGGCTGAGAAATAGCGGTTCAGAAACCGCGTTCGGAACATCTTCCAATTCACCTCTTGTCCCTGAGCCTCTTGCTCAATCACTGTGGTTTTCCACCACATCAGTGCCTTCTTGGACAGCTGAAATTCTGTTAATCTGATCCAGGCCGTCTTTGCACAAGGCGCTGCCACAAATATCTGTTCGATCCTCTCTAACCATTCCTCAGCTTTCTCTCCTGATTCAGTTCCCTCGAACATCGGAGGTCGATACATCATAAACTGAGCCAAGCTCAATTCCCCAGGTAGCAACTGCTGTTCAGAGGGTTCTTCGCCCAAGGCTGGTGGTGGCAATGGATTCGTACGCCCAGCACTTGCATTTACACTAATGGCGTCACCCACTTCTATGTTTGCTGCCATGCTGCAACGCAAGGGTTAATAACAACACCAAAAGCAGTTCATAAAACTCATCGTTAGATAATTGAACATGTTAGCATAACATCTTCTTCTTTATGAAATAACATACATATAAACATGTTCAAAAGTAAGCACCTAGCTAACTTATTGCTAAGGCTACCCTTCGCTCATTCCCGAGTTATCTAACATGGCTCTGATACCACTAATGTGGGGTCTTCCCACCTTAACAGTGATTAATAGACAAAGGAAGGACTAATCATGCATTAAGGTAACATCTTAAGGTTTCGGTTGTTACACGAGCTAACAGGATTACAGGCCAAAATACAAAGCTTCAAAAAACAGTTCATTACATTCCAAAAGAATGTCATTTAGATTTACACTACTCCTAGAGTAGATACTAATTATAACTTGAATCCTATACATTCCTGTGTCCCTCGTAGCTCACTGCCTCAACCCGACCCTTAGTCCTTTCGTCCAAAAGCGTACCTACAGGGACAACACATCATGAGCATATACAATTTCACTTAACAACATAATAACATTATAATAAATGCATGAAATCTTGGTTAAGTAAATATGCTGGTTATTCATTAACTTCTTATTGTTGTCCCTGATTCAAAATCATGCATATGGGGCACCTTACCCCGTGGCACCTTACCACAATATCATCGCATGGCTACTTACCATGTGGGGCACCTTACCCCGTGGCACCTTACCACAATATCATCGCATGGCTACTTACCATGTGGGGCACCTTACCCCGTGGCACCTTACCAAAATATCATCATGTAAACATTATCATATAAGCATCGTATAAACATCATCGTATAAACATCATCATTTCATCATGAATACTCATGCAATAAAAGCATAGTTGTAGTATAAAGATGTGTGTTACCGTCCGATGCCCGTACGCCTCTTACGTACCTTTTCAAAAAGAGGAGGAGTCAACAGACTTTATCTCCTTGATGGTGCCGGTACCTGGGATGGTTCTACAAGACCACATAATACCATTTTAGATGCCTCAAAACCATCTCACATCATAAACTTAACAAAATAAAACATCATTATATTTTTCAACTTTCTGCCTGTCTCGATCGATCGGCCGAAAGTCTCGATCGATCGAGACACTGTGCACTAACAGTGCCTTAGCTTCCTGCCTCGCTCGATCGATCGAAGTATTTTACCGATCGATCGAGAAGCTTCACCGATCGATCGAGAAATCCTTCGATCGATCGGCATCACAATTTTAAAACATACATTAGACCCACTGTCTCGCTCGATCGATCGGAACCAAATCTCGATCGATCGAGAGCTCTGAAAAATCGGGATTTTCCCCAGATTTTTGAGCACTACTTTTCACACCATCTTTTCTACTTCACAACACATCTTTCATGCTGAAACTATCATGTGAATAACTTCATAAAATATCCATGTAAGTACTTAAATCAAAGGTTTAACAAAACCTAAGCTAACATGCATCATAACATCATCATAAACTTAGAGCTCAACCAACTTACAGAAAGCAGGGCATCATGGCATTACCCAGATTTTCGAGTACTCCATTTCATGCCATAAAAACTATACCATAATTCATAAAACATGCTTGAACAAAAATATCCTGGGCTTTACCAACTTATCATTCGTGTACCCAAATCGAAGGTTCACCCAAAGACCCATCTAACATGCATAATATAACCTCCTCAATACCACTCTCAGTCCACATTTTTCCAGAAAACAGGGGAAACATCTTCCCAGATTTTCGAACACCCTAGTTCACATGCTTTAATCCTTCATATAAAACACATAACATGCTCAAGGAAAAATACTGAGAGCTTCATAATAACACCATTTAATCATTTAAATCGAAGGTTTCACGAAACCTAAGCTATCATGCCATTTTTACCATACATAAAAGCAAGAACCTAATAAGCTTAAAAACAAAGACAGAGCATGGTTTCTTATCCTACTTTGCTCCGATTTTTGAGAGACTTCCAAGGGATGAAAATGGCAAGGCTCCTCAACTTTTTACTCAGCAAGTGCTGGTGTTTCTTTGGGAGAGAAGGGTCGAGATTTGGGATGGAAGGATGAGGCTGAATGATTGAGCCAAGTGGGGTGAGAAGTCAGCCTATCAACAGTTTGATTGGCATGGGTTAGGGGGGTGCTTGCATGTAGTGTAATACCCCCGAAATGTTATATGATTATATGCTACGATGATGAAATGATATATGATTATGTGCTACGACGATGAACTATGATGTATTTAAGAGGGTCGTAGTATTTTAATTGGGGGTTATATTTATGATATGATGTTATGGTTTAGAGGGCATGTTACGTGTTTTAATTGTTGTATTGATGTAGTACAATTATAAAATATCAAGGGAAGATATTTTTATACATCGTATGAAATACCGGGATACAATTAAACACCACATGGCACCCCAGCCCACACCACCTACCACCAACCCATGCTGCAAGTGGCTGGTTGCCCATGCCTTTCCCCCCCCCCCACTCTTTCACTTCACCTCCATCACTCCAATCTCGCCTCTTTTTGTCCAAAAAAATATCCAGCTCCAGCTTAGCAGGTAGGAAGGAAGAAACTTCAAAATTCTTTGCAAGAAACCTTCCAAAAATCGGAGCAAAGGAGGGTGAGAAACCACATTCTGTTTGGTTTAAGTTTTGTTTGGGTTAATGTTTTTACTTGGTATAAAAATGGCATGCTAGGTTAGGTTTTGTCAAACCTTCGATTCAAGCTCATTCATGATGTTTTTATGAAGTTCCTAGCATGTTTATATGAGCATGATATATGTGCTATGTGGTAGATTTGTTGGCTTGAAACTAGGTGTTCGAAAATCTGGGCAAGGAAGTGCTCTGTTTTTATGATTAGTAGGGCTTTTATTATGAAGATTTGAACCATGCTAGCTTAGGTTATAAATAAACCTTTGGCATGATTACATACACGAAAGTTTGGTGAACATGCCAACATATTTGTTTAAGCATAAACTACGGGATATGTAGTAGTTTCATTGCTATCAAGATGTGTGTTCAAGAATTCTGGGCTGTGTATTATGCCCCGTTTTTCTGAACAAGTTGATTGGGCACTGATAAAGATGGGGTATTTTAATGCATGTCGGTTTAAGTTATGATTGAACCTTTGATTTTAATACATGAATGGAAGTATGAGGAAGTTATTGATATTCTTTTTTAGGCATCTTATGTATGTTATGAAGTAGAAAAGATGGTGTGAAAAGAGGTGCTCAAAAAAATCTGGGGAAAATCCCGATTTTTCAGAGTTCTCGATCGATCGAGATTTGGTCCCGATCGATCGAGCGAGACAGAAGGTCTAAGCATGTTTTCAAAATTTTGGTGTCGATCGATCGGTGAAGCTCCTCGATCGATTGGTAAAATGTTCGATCGATCGAGCGAGGCAGGAAGCTAAGGAACTGTTAGTGCACAGTGTCTCGATCGATCGAGACTTTTGGCCGATCGATCGAGACAGGCAGAAAGTTGAAAAATATAATGATGTTTTATTTTGTTAAGTTTATGATGTGAGATGGTTTTGAGGCATCTAATATGGTATTATGTGATCTTGTAGAACCATCCCAGGTACCGGCACCATCAAGGAGATAAAGTCTGTTGACTCCTCCTCCTTTTGAAAAGGTACGTAAGAAGCGTACGGGCATCGGACGGTAACACACATCTCTATACTACGACTATGCTTTTATTGCATGAGTATTCACGATGAAATGACGGTGTTTATACGATGTTTACACGATGATGTTTATATGATGTTTATACGATGAAGTTCATATGATTTTTATTGCTTATACGATGCTTATATGATGACATTTATGTGATGTATTGTGGTAAGATGCCACGGGGTAAGATGCCCCACATGGTAAGAGGCCATGCGATGTATTGTGGTAAGATGCCACGGGGTAAGATGCCCCACATGGTAAGAGGCCATGCGATGTATTGTGGTAAGATGCCACGGGGTAAGATGCCCCACATGGTAAGAGGCCATGCGATGTATTGTGGTAAGATGCCACGGGGTAAGATGCCCCATATGGTAAGAGGCCATACGATGATATTGTGGTAAGATGCCACGGGGGTAAGATGCCCCATATGCATGATTCTAAATCAGGGACAACAATAAGAAGTGAATGAATAACCAGCATATTTACTTAACCAATGTTTCATGCATTTACTATGATGTTTTATGATGTTAAGTAAGATTATATATGCTCATGATGTGTTATCCCTGTAGGTACACTTTTGGACGAAAGGACTAAGGGTCGGGTTGAGGCAGTGAGCTACTAGGGACACAAGAATGCATAGGATTCAAGTTTTGATTAGTATCTACTCTAGGAGTAGTGTAAATCTAAATGATATTCTTTTAGAATGTAATGAATTATTTTTGAAGTTTTGTATTTTGGCCTGTAATCCTGTTAGCTCGTGTAACAACCAAAACCTTAAGATGTTACCTTAATGCATGATTAGTCCTTCTTATGTCTTTTAATCACTGTTAAGGTGGGAAGACCCCACATTAGTGGTATCAGAGCAGTGGTTAGATAACTCGGGAATGAGTGAACGGTAGCCTTAGCAATAAGTTGGCTAGGTACTTACTATTGAACATGTTTTATGTGTATGTCGCATATGAAGTTTCTATGTTATGCTAACATGTTTAATTATCTAACGATGTGCTTTATGAACTGCTTTTGGTGTTGTTATTAACCCTTGTGTTGCAGCATGGCAGCAAATATAGAAGTGGGTGACGCCATTAGTGTAAATGCAAGCGCTGGGCGTACGAATCCATTGCCACCACCAGCCTTGGGCGAGGAACCCTCTGAACAGCAGTTGCTACCTGGGGAATTGAGCTTGGCTCAGTTTATGATGTATCGACCTCCGATGTTCGAGGGAACTGAATCAGGAGAGAAAGCTGAGGAATGGTTAGAGAGGATCGAACAGATATTTGTGGCAGCGCCTTGTACAAAGACGGCTTGGATCAGATTAGCAGAATTTCAGCTGTCCAAGAAGGCATTGATGTGGTGGAAAACCACAGTGATTGAGCAAGAGGCTCTGGGACAGGAAGTAAATTGGAAGATGTTCCGAACGCGGTTTTTGAACCGCTATTTCTCAGCCGCTGCAAGACAGGCCAAGGAGGATGAGTTTACCAGTTTAAGACAAGGTACCATGCCTGTATCTGACTATGCTTTGCATTACTGTTCCTTACTACGATATGTGCCACACATTGCTGCAAGCACTCAAGCGAAGATGCGGAACTTCATGAAGGGCTTGAGGCCTGAACTGTATGACAGGGTGATCACTTATGGCCCTGCTTGTTTTGATGATGCACTCTCACGAGCTGAGCTAGCTGAACTGGGAGTTGGTGCATATCCTGATGCAGTGCCACCTCCAGCACCCCCTCAGAAATTTACTTCTGACCACTTGAAGCCCAGGGGTGATCAGTTTAAGCCTAGGGGGAACACTTCAGCATCGAGATTCAGTGGCAAGAGGCCCGAGAATCGATGGAAAGGGAAAGGTAGGAATGATGCTCCATCCGGGAGAGGACAGTCTCAGGGAGACAGATCTGGAAGAGTTCAGTGCACTCTTTGTGGGCAACCACATTTGGCAAAGGACTGCGTAGGATGTTATGTCTGTGGCGACAGAGGCCACTTTGCTCGGCGGTGTCCCAACAGGGGAAGACAGCAGAGCTCTATGGGGAGACCTGCGGACAGAAAGGCACAACACCGGCCACCCTTTGTGCCAAGACAGTATGGAGGTCAGCCCGCGGGGCCACCTCAGGGACAAGTATATGCTTTGACGAGGGAGCAGGCTACGGCGGCCCCGGAGGAAGTTATAGCGGGTACGTGTCTTTTATTTACGCACCCTGCTCTTATATTGATAGACACAGGTGCGTCACACTCTTTTGTGTCGACGAGTTTTGTTGAAAGGCACCACATATGCACTTCTCCGTCCCCCATGCCTCTTATGGTCTCGACCCCCGCTGGAAGAAGTTTGACTACGGATCGGATTGTTTATGATGGCCTCATTTATTTTGAGGATAATGAGTTAAGATCAGATTTGATTGTGTTGGGAATGACAGACTTCGATTGCATTGTGGGCATCGATGTTCTGAACAAGTATCAGGCAGTGGTAAACTGCAGGCAAAGGACTGTCCGATTTAGATCTGTATTGGGAGTCCAATGGACATTCTATGGGGATGGTTCCCGTCCGAAGATTCCGTTAATATCTGCTGTCAAGATGACACAGCTATTGGAACGAGGTCATGCGGGATATCTTATCTATGCTGTTGACATGACGGATAAGAGGAAGGAATTAAAGGTTGAGGATGTGCCCATAGTGGCGGAGTTTCCTGATGTCTTTCCGGAGGAGATTCCCGGATTCCCACCGACGAGAGAGGTCGAGTTTGGGATTGAGTTGCTACCAGGGACGTCTGCAATTTCTCGTGCCCCGTATAGGATGGCACCAGCGGAGCTAAGAGAGCTAAAGATTCAATTGCAAGAGCTCCTAGACAAAAACTACATACGCCCTAGCGTATCGCCATGGGGTGCGCCTGTCTTATTTGTTAAGAAGAAAGATGGATCGATGCGTCTATGCATTGACTACAGGCAGTTGAACAAAGCTACTGTAAAGAACAAGTATCCACTTCCGAGGATCGATGACTTGTTCGATCAGTTGCAGGGTACGAGGCTCTATAGTAAGATCGATCTGAGGTCGGGGTACCATCAGATTCGAGTAAGAGAAGATGATGTTCAGAAGACGGCTTTCAGGACTAGATATGGGCACTATGAATTCCTGGTCATGCCTTTTGGGGTGACGAATGCCCCAGCTGTCTTCATGAGTTTGATGAACAAGGTGTTCCAGCCATATTTGGATCAGTTCGTCATAGTCTTCATTGACGACATACTTATTTACTCTCGGACTGAAGAAGAGCATGTAAGGCACTTGAGGATAGTACTTCAGATCCTTAGGGATCATCAGCTGTATGCGAAGCTTAGTAAGTGCGAGTTCTGGTTGGACAGCGTGGTATTTTTAGGCCATGTCATATCTAGCCACGGGATATCTGTGGATCCAAGGAAGATTGAAGCTGTGATGGAGTGGGCTGCACCCACTTCTGTACCTGAGATAAGGAGTTTTCTCGGTTTGGCAGGATATTACCGACGTTTCGTCGAGGGTTTTTCGAAGATTGCCAAACCCCTGACGCAGCTGACTCAGAAAGGAGTCCCCTTCTTTTGGTCCGAAGCTTGTGAGGAAAGCTTCCAAGAGCTGAAGCGTCGTTTGACTACAGCGCCTGTGCTGGTGATTCCGTCTGAGGATAAGAGGTTCGCCTTGTACACGGATGCATCATTACAGGGCTTGGGATGTGTGTTGATGCAAGATAAGCATGTGGTGGCTTATGCATCTAGGCAACTGAAGCCACACGAAGCCAGGTATCCAGTGCATGATTTAGAACTGGCGGCCATCAATTTGCCTTAAAAATCTGGAGGCATTACTTGTATGGCACGTCCTTCACTATATATACGGATCATAAGAGCCTGAAGTTCTTATTCACTCAGGCAGAGTTGAATATGAGGCAAAGAAGGTGGATGGATTTGCTCAAAGACTATGATTGTGAAATTGAGTACCATCCAGGTAAAGCGAACCTGATAGCAGATGCCTTAAGTCGGAAGGTGAAGAGTACTGCAGAGGATGTCATGTGCTTGTCAGCTTTGATGACCTCTTACTGCCATATGGGCTATGATTTCGATGTAGACACGTCGCCTGTGCGAGTGTCGACCTTATTGGCGGAGCCAGATATATTTGAGGCAATCAGAAAGGCCTAGAAGTTGGATAGTGAGATTCAGCGATGGACATCATTGGTACTTCGGGGTCAGCCATCAAAGTTCAGAGTGGCTGAGGATGATTCCTTGAGACTGGGCAACCGATGGGTAGTCCCAGATACGCCAGAACTGCGTAGAGGAATATTGGAGCGGGCTCACAGTAGTCGTTTCAGTATCCACCCAGGGGGAAAGAAGATGTACAAAGATCTATGCGATCAATTCTGGTGGAGACGCATGAAGCGTGAGGTAATCATTTTTGTTAAAAGATGTTTGATCTGCCAGCAGGTAAAGGCAGAGAGGCAGAGGCCTGATGGAGAACTGAAGAGCTTAGAGGTGCCTGAATGGAAGTGGGAGCATATATCTATGGATTTCGTGACCCACTTACCTAGGACGGCCTCAGGATTTGATGCGATCTGGGTGATCGTGGATAGGCTGACGAAGACGGCTCATTTCATCCCTTACAGTATGTCATATACATACTTAAAGATGGCCCAGATATATATACGGGATGTGGTGAGATTGCATGGTATTCCAGTCTCAATAGTGTCTGACAGGGACCCGAGGTTCACTTCACATTTCTGGGAGGGTCTCCAAGCAGCTTTGGGCACAGAGGTGAGACTGAGTACGGCCTATCACCCTCAGACAGACGGCCAAACAGAGCGTACCATTCAGACGCTCGAGGACATGTTGAGGGCGTGTATTTTGGAGTTTGATGCTTCGTGGCAGGATTCAGTGCCGCTGGTGGAGTTCTCCTATAATAACAGTTATCAGGCGAGCATTCAAATGGCCCCTTTTGAAGCTCTGTATGGACGACGATGTAGATCACCACTGTATTGGGAGGACTTGACTAGCAAAGCGGTCGGAGGACCGGATATGATCAAGGATATGGAAAGTAAGATTAAGATGATACGCCAAAAGATGAAAGCGGCCCAAGATAGGCAAGCGGCCTATGCCAATAAGCGGCGACGACCACTAGAATTCCAGTTAGGAGACAGGGTCTTCTTAAAGATCTCGCCCTTCAGGGGTGTGGTTCGTTTTGGGATGCGGGGAAAGTTATCTCCAAGGTATGTTGGGCCATATGAAGTGTTACAGCGTATCGGTACATTAGCTTATCGTTTGGCTCTACCGCCATCTTTATCTGGCATACACGATGTTTTCCATATCTCTATGTTAAGGAAGTATGAGCCAGACCCGTCTCATGTCTTACAGCCTACTGAAGTACAGTTAGACTCAGATGTGTCCTACATTGAACGACCGATCAGAATTCTGGATCGAGAGGATCGCAGACTACGAAGTAAAGTTATACCGATGGTCAAAGTTCAGTGGGATCGTCGGGGTGTCGAGGAGGCTACGTGGGAGACGGAACGGCATATGGTGCAGCACTATCCGGAACTATTCTCTGGTATGTATTTATGTTTAGTTCCGTTATGATGATGCATGTGGATTTCGAGGACGAAATCTTATAAGTAGGGGAGTAATGTAATACCCCCGAAATGTTATATGATTATATGCTACGATGATGAAATGATATATGATTATGTGCTACGACGATGAACTATGATGTATTTAAGAGGGTCGTAGTATTTTAATTGGGGGTTATATTTATGATATGATGTTATGGTTTAGAGGGCATGTTACGTGTTTTAATTGTTGTATTGATGTAGTACAATTATAAAATATCAAGGGAAGATATTTTTATACATCGTATGAAATACCGGGATACAATTAAACACCACATGGCACCCCAGCCCACACCACCTACCACCAACCCATGCTGCAAGTGGCTGGTTGCCCATGCCTTCCCCCCCCCCCCCCCCCCCCCCCCCCCCCGCCACTCTTTCACTTCACCTCCATCACTCCAATCTCGCCTCTTTTTGTCCAAAAACATATCCAGCTCCAGCTTAGCAGGTAGGAAGGAAGAAACTTCAAAATTCTTTGCAAGAAACCTTCCAAAAATCGGAGCAAAGGAGGGTGAGAAACCACATTCTGTTTGGTTTAAGTTTTGTTTGGGTTAATGTTTTTACTTGGTATAAAAATGGCATGCTAGGTTAGGTTTTGTCAAACCTTCGATTCAAGCTCATTCATGATGTTTTTATGAAGTTCCTAGCATGTATATATGAGCATGATATATGTGCTATGTGGTAGATTTGTTGGCTTGAAACTAGGTGTTCGAAAATCTGGGCAAGAAATTGCTCTGTTTTTATGATAAGTAGAGCTTTTATTATGAAGATTTGAAGCATGCTAGCTTAGGTTATAAATAAACCTTTGGCATGATTACATACACGAAAGTTTGGTGAACATGCCAACATATTTGTTTAAGCATAAACTACGGGATATGTAGTAGTTTCATTGCTATAAAGATGTGTGTTCAAGAATTCTGGGCTGTGTATTATGCCCTGTTTTTCTGAACAAGTTGATTGGGCACTGATAAAGATGGGGTATTTTAATGCATGTCAGTTTAAGTTATGATTGAACCTTTGATTTTAATACATGAATGGAAGTATGAGGAAGTTATTGATATTCTTTTTTAGGCATCTTGTGTATGTTATGAAGTAGAAAAGATGGTGTGAAAAGAGGTGCTCAAAAAATCTGGGGAAAATCCCGATTTTTCAGAGTTCTCGATCGATCGAGATTTGGTCCCGATCGATCGAGCGAGACAGAAGGTCTAAGCATGTTTTCAAAATTTTGGTGCCGATCGATCGAAGGATTTCTCGATCGATCGGTGAAGCTCCTCGATCGATCGATAAAATGTTCGATCGATCGAGCGAGGCAGGAAGCTAAGGAACTGTTAGTGCACAGTGTCTCGATCGATCGAGACTTTTGGCCGATCGATCGAGACAGGTAGAAAGTTGAAAAATATAATGATGTTTTATTTTGTTAAGTTTATGATGTGAGATGGTTTTGAGGCATCTAATATGGTATTATGTGATCTTGTAGAACCATCCCCGGTATCGGCACCATCAAGGAGATAAAGTCTGTTGACTCCTCCTCCTTTTGAAAAGGTACGTAAGAAGCGTACGGGCATCGGACGGTAACACACATCTCTATACTACGACTATGCTTTTATTGCATGAGTATTCACGATGAAATGACGGTGTTTATACGATGTTTACACGATGATGTTTATATGATGTTTATACGATGAAGTTCATATGATGTTTATTGCTTATACGATGCTTATATGATGACATTTATGTGATGTATTGTGGTAAGATGCCACGGGGTAAGATGCCCCACATGGTAAGAGGCCATGCGATGTATTGTGGTAAGATGCCACGGGGTAAGATGCCCCACATGGTAAGAGGCCATGCGATGTATTGTGGTAAGATGCCACGGGGTAAGATGCCCCACATGGTAAGAGGCCATGCGATGTATTGTGGTAAGATGCCACGGGGTAAGATGCCCCATATGGTAAGAGGCCATACGATGATATTGTGGTAAGATGCCACGGGGGTAAGATGCCCCATATGCATGATTCTAAATCAGGGACAACAATAAGAAGTGAATGAATAACCAGCATATTTACTTAACCAATGTTTCATGCATTTACTATGATGTTTTATGATGTTAAGTAATATTATATATGCTCATGATGTGTTATCCCTGTAGGTACACTTTTGGACGAAAGGACTAAGGGTCGGGTTGAGGCAGTGAGCTACTAGGGACACAAGAATGCATAGGATTCAAGTTTTGATTAGTATCTACTCTAGGAGTAGTGTAAATCTAAATGATATTCTTTTAGAATGTAATGAATTATTTTTGAAGTTTTGTATTTTGGCCTATAATCCTGTTAGCTCGTGTAACAACCTAAACCTTAAGATGTTACCTTAATGCATGATTAGTCCTTCTTATGTCTTTTAATCACTGTTAAGGTGGGAAGACCCCACATGTAGGGTGGTCTGTGGTGTTTAAATGTGTCCCGGTATTTCATACGATGTATAAAAATATCTTCCCTTGATATTTTATAATTGTACTACATCAATACAACAATTAAAACACGTAATATGCCCCCTAAACCATATCATCATATCATAAATATAATCCCCCACTAAAAATACCACAACCCTCTTAAATACATCGTAGCACATAATCATATAACATTTCGGGGGTATTACATGATATTTGGTGCATTTTGGATTAATGCCTTTTTAATATCATGTTGGGGTGTTTTATACACCATGGAATTGTGGGATGCTTTTTAATTAAACCCAATCCCCTTTTATACCCAAAACCCCCACCTTTACCAAATCAATCTTACTTTACCAAAATCAATTCCCACAAACCCTTCCCCTTCATTTTCGAGTTTGAGCTTTGGGGTGAAGAGAAACCTTCCAAAAGTCTTGATTTGTGAAGTTTATTGGGTGATTTGAGGTCCCCAAGAGGTATGGATGCCTCATTGTCATTTTTATTGTGTTTGGTTTAGTTTTGGAAAGGTTTTTAATGATTTTGAAATGGGTTTGTTGTGGGTTGGTGTTGTTTTGGTTAAGGGTTGGATTTATACTTGTTTTGAAGTGTATTTTGGAGGTTTATGTTGTATTTGATGTTGTTGGTTTGATGGTTAAGTGTTGGTATGGATTGGAAGAAAATTTTGGTGCAAAAATGGTGAAAATCGCGACTCTGTGCGAGGCGATCGATCGCCTGAAAAGAGGCGACCGATCGCCATAGGGCAGTACCATTTTCGCAGGGGAGGCGATCGATCGCCTAAAATGAGGCGACCGATCGCCGAGAGGCAGTAGCCAAATCAAGGGATAGGCGATCGATCGCCATATTTGGCGCGATCGATCGCCGCGAAGGAAAATTTGAGGTGACCGATCGCCTGAGGGAAGCAATCGATCGCCGCCTGTGGATTTTTGGGAAATGATTTCTTTTGTCAATTTTTTGGTATTTGGCTATTATTTGGCTTCTAATATGGGGTTGTGTGATTGTGTAGAACCATCCCAGGTAGCAACGCAACCAAGGAACTGAAGCCATATTAAATCCAGTTTTGGAAAGGTACGTAGAGGACGTACGGGCACCCAACGGTACATGTATCTAATATACTCATTGTTTATGCATTGTGGATGCGAGTATATATGTGATTATGCATTGTGGATGCAAATACATGTTGAATTATGCATGATGATTGTAGATGCATATGATTATTGGTGCACATCCCATGAGTCGTGGTCATCCCTTGATGATTTTAATGCTTGCCGCTATTTGTTTTGGTTCCGCTAAATGTGAAGCGAGGGGTGGGAGCGCCGCATGTCACATTTGAGCGTGGTTATCATATAGGGCGAGGAAAGGATATTTGCCGCTCAATGTGAGGCGAGGGGTGGGAGTACCGCATGTCCATTGAAGCGAGGTTATTCTATGCCGCCTATATGTAAATAAGCGAGGGGCATTAAAATACACTGTGATGGACAGACTAGGGAATGGTGACCAGTATTTGATATTGATGAGATGGTATTGTGTCATGACATGTCTAGACCATTAAAAATAATCTATTGATTATACTCATGAGTTATGGTACAGGGACAACCAAACTGGAAGCGTTTTGAAATGCATGGGAAAACAGGAAGTGTTTTAATTGTGTTTTATGCATTTACGCTTTATATTCATATTGTGTTGAATATGAATGATATTATTGCTCATGTTTGGGGGTTGTCCTTGTAGGTACACCTTTGGCATGATAGAAGGGCTAAGCGGGTTGAGGTGGTGAGCTTGTGGAGAATTCTTTTGACCCAGGCAGGACAGGATTATTTTGTATAGTGTCTACTCTAGGAGTAGTGTAAAACTATAGTTGATAACATTCTTTTGAAGGGGAATGTAATTAATCCATTGATAGTCCTCATTTTGGCATGTAATTCTTAAAGCTCATAGACTCAACACGATTAATTCACTCTGATCATTTATATTAGCTCTATTTATGCCTTTGATCCGCACTTAAGGATTAGGGTCCTTACACATTTCATCCCTTACTGTATGACTTTCACGTATCTATAGATGGCCCAATTATATGTACGGGATGTGGTGAGATTGCATGGTATTCCAGTCTTGATTGTGTCTGACAGAGACCCAAGGTTTACTTCACACTTCTGGGAGGGTCTCCAGATAGCTTTGGGCACGGAAGTGAGACTGAGTACAACTTATCACCCTCAGACAGACGGCCAGACAGAGCGTACCATTCAGACGCTCGAAGACATGTTGAGTGTATGTGTTTTGGAGTTTGATACTCCGTGGCAGGATTCAGTGCCACTAGTAGAGTTCTCTTATAATAACAGCTACCAAGCGAGCATTCGAATGGCTCCTTTTGAAGCTCTTTACGGACGACGATGTAGGTCACCGCTGTATTGGGAGGACTTCACTAGTAAAGCGATCGGAGGACCGGATATGATCAAGGACATGGAAGACAAGATTAAGTTGATACGCCAGAAGATGAAAGCAGCCCAGGATAGGCAAGCAGCCTATGCCAATAAACGACGACGACCGCTGGAATTCCAATTAGGAGACAAGGTTTTCTTAAAGATTTTTCCCTTCAGGGGTGTGGTTCTGTTTGGTATGCGGGGGAAATTATCTCCGAGGTATGTTGGGCCATATGAAGTTTTGCAGCGTATCGGTACATTGGCCTACCGTTTGGCTCTACCGCCATCTTTATCTGGCATACATGATGTTTTTCACGTCTCTATGTTACGGAAGTATGAACCAGACCCGTCTCATGTCTTACAGCCTACTGAAGTACAGTTGGACTCAGATGTATCCTACCTAGAACGACCAATCAGAATTCTGGATCGAGAGGATCACAGATTACGAAGCAAGATTATACCAATGGTCAAAGTTCAGTGGGATCGTCGGGGTGTCGAGGAGGCTACGTGGAATACGGAACGGCATATGGTGCAGCACTATCCGGAACTATTCTCTGGTATGTTTTTATGTTTAGTTTCGTTATAGTGATGCATGTGGATTTCGAGGACGAAATCTTATAAGTAGGGGAGTAATGTAATACCCCAAAATGTTTATATGTTTATGTGTTAACATACACGGTTATGATATGTTTAAGGGTTGTGGTGCATTTAAATTGGGGGTTATGTTTATTTTATGATAATATGATTTAAGGGGCATGTTGGGTGTTTTAAGGGATGTATTAATTAAGTAATGTTATGAAATATCGCGTGATGATATTTTAATACATCGTACTAAATACCGGGACACAATTAAACACCACATGGCACCCCAACCCACACCACCCCCCCCTACTCGGCCACCTTTCCCCCTCTTGGCAACCCATACCCCATCATATCCTTCAACCCATGCTTCCACTCATCACCTCCAATCACTTCCTCCTCTTCCCTTCATCTCACCAAAAATCGTCCCAAAGAGCTGCTAATAGGAGAGGATTTGGCTTGTGAAGTGTGTTAAAAACCTTTGCCAAAAGAGGAACGAAAAGGGGGTAAGATTTAATACTCTGTTTTTCTAGAAGTTTGGTTAAGTTTGGGTTTGGGTGAGTGATTATCAAGCATGCTAGTATAGGTTTGGTCGAAACCTTGGTATGAGTACTTGCATTGAAGTATTTTGTAGCCCCTAGCATGTTTGTTCGAGCATGTTACATGTTTTATGTGTTAGATTTGTTTGTATGAAAATAGGTGCTCGAAAATTCTGGAAAGATTATAATTGCCCTGTTTTCTGTAAAATTGGATGAGATCAAAGTTTATGAGAATGTTATGCTAGCTTAGGTTTTGTGAAACCTTTGATTTAAATGCTTACATGGAAGTTTTATGAAGTTACTAGCATGTTTGTTTGGGCAAGTTTTATGTGTTATGAAGTAGGTTGCTTGCTATGAAAAGAAGTGCTCGAAAATCTGGGAAATCCTGATTTTTCAGAGTGCACGATCGATCGAGATTTTAGTCCCGATCGATCGAGCGAGGCAGAACGATGGGTATAAGTTTTGAAAGTCAGGGACCGATCGATCGAAGGATATACCGATCGATCGGTGAAACTTGTCGATCGATCGATATTTCCTTCCGTTCGATCGATCGAGGCAGTGTGCTTGGGCACTGTTTTAGCATGTTTTCTCGATCGATCGAGATTTTGGTGCCGATCGATCGAGAGATGCAGAAACATGGCAAATATTTTTAATTGTTTTATTTTGAAGAATTTTGACAATGATTCTTGAAATGGTATCTAATATTGTATTATATGGTTATGTAGAACCATCCCAGGTACTAGCACAATCAAGGAGATAAAGTATATTGACTCCTCCACCTTTTGAAAAGGTAAGTAAGAGACGTACGGGCATCGGACGGTAAAACATACTCCTATACTATGACTATGCAATGACTGCATAAGTGTTTATGATGCTTATGATAAGTAAAGACATGATGATGTCTATGATGAGTAAAGATGATATGATGTTTATGATGATGAATATGATAAGTAAAGACATGATGATGTCTACGATGAGTAAAGATGATATGATGTTTATGATGATGATTATGTTAAACTATGTTATTGGGAATGGTAGAGTGCTCTGGTAGTTGTTATGGGAAAGCGGGGAAGGTACTTACCCCTGACATAGCTAGCGAGGAGATTACATCCGCTATCAAGGTGTAGCAAGGGGTAATCACAGTACCGCTATATGTCGAAGCGAGGGGGCCAATTGTTCCGCTGACATAACAAGGCCATAAACATTCCCATTTCCAATTAACATTGTGGTTATGAGCATAAGTGATGTATGATTTATGATTTTAATCATTTATATCTAGTACTAATGATTAAACGTATGAATGTGAATCATGGACAACAAAAAGGGGGTTAACGATTAACCAGGAAGTACATGTTAACGGTTATTTCACGCATTTATTCATATGCCATTTTCTTATGATGTTAAGTAATGATGTACATGCTCATGATGGGTTGTCCCTGTAGGTACACTTTTGGACTGAAGGACTAAGGGTCGGGTTGAGGCAGTGAGCTACAAGGAGCACAAAAAGGAATAGGATTCAGGATTTTGATTAGTATCTACTCTAGGAGTAGTATAAATCTAAAATGTTAGCATTCATTTTGGGAATGTAACTAATAAGTTTTGAAGTTTTATTTTTGGCCTGTAATCCTGTTAGCTCACGTAACAACCGGAACCCTAAGATGTTATTTAATGCATGTTTAGTTCTTCTTATGTCATTATAACACTGTTAAGGTAGGAAGACCCTACACTACATGACATGTTGAACTACAGTATGTGAATTACATGATACATTGAACTTCATGATATATGATGACAAGATATATGGAGATGCATCACATGAGATTATGATATTGCATGATGCATTGACACGCATGGACATTGAGCACGTCACGTTGATCCTATCGATTCTTTCGTTGATACCTATATCCTTTCATTGGTATCTATGATGCGTGTCTGGGGATGATGGACATGCCAATGGCTCGGCGGAGAGAGTGAGCAGAGAGATGCCGTAGCGATGAGTGTGCCGACATCGCCGAGACACGAGGGATGATGGACCGTCGATGGCTCGACTGAAAGAGATGTCGTAGCGACGAGCGTGTCGGCGCCCTACTCGAGCTTGATGATTGATTGATGATCTTTCCATTTGGACTCCTGAATATTGGAGATTTGATACTCCTCATATGCATTTGCATTCATGCATGGCATACATCGCATGATACTTTGTCATTAATTATGATTTTACATGTTTCTCGTACTGGGTTCTGACCCCTTTCGCGGGGGGCTGTCATGTCTTTGTTGTATGGACATGACAGGTGGTACAAGCGGACGTACTGCGGATACTCGAGGCGAAGCATTGATGAATACCAGAGCTCCTTGAGAGCGAGCTCAGGTTTATGTTTTATGTGTGAGTCCCAGTAGTTGTTAGAGTATATTTTTAACTACGATTCAATTTACTGGGGTATGCCCCAAGTATCTTTATTTTGAATATTACATTACTGGGAAGTTTATATGATGCTTATGCGATGATTAACATATTAAATTGTGAAACTGGAATTACATATGTTTTAGTATTATGATATATGTAAAAGCGAAAAAATTTTGGGCCACATGTTGATAAATTTTAATAATCTTCCGATGTTAACATAAAATAATAATTTTTAACAATTAAACGCATGATTAAGAACGGGCCTTCACAATACTCATGTCAACCCGTGAAATATAAGATTTGCTCATGTCAACCCATGGCATATGTCATATACTCAAGCATGCCAGATACCATATACCCATCTCAACCCATGACATTTACCATATTCTCATGTCAACCCCTGACATACGTAACATACTCATGTCAACCATGACATATGCGATTTACTCATGTCGAAACGTGACATTATTCTGATCCATTGACACATACACATTATACTTTAATATAAGTTCGTACGTCACCACGTACGTCATTATCCATAATCAAAATCAAGTTATCCTCCTCTTTGTCCTGATGCTCGAGAAGGCTCTACATGAATTCAACAATCCATTATTATGTCATTATCAAAACTTGTACGCATTATTACTTTTCAAGCATAAACACCCATGCTCATAATGTGATCTTAATCCAAGTAATAAACAACTACCAATAGATTCCTTGGACATGGATAAAAACATTGTAATGTTATTATATCTTTTTAAAAATTTTATCGATACCGATCGATCGCGGCTTTCGCCACTGATAGATCGGTAGCCCTCAGATTTTTCATCCGTCTCTTCGCACTCTGCCGATCGATTGGTGGCCAAAAAATTCCTCTTCCCACCTTCGACTCTCGTCGATCGATCGGTAGCCCGAAAATTTCCATTTTCAACTCAACAAAACTCCACTACCACTCGAGCCACATTCAAAACAACAATTTCTAACTCAACTTAGCATGATTTTTGGGCCAACACAACAACAAAACTCAAATCCAATAAGTACCATATGTTTTTGTGTGTAGAAGGTGAGAATGTGTGTTTTCATTTCATCCCTATCTCTTTTTAATCACTTAATTATTTAATAAATTAATTAATATTTCGTTTGTGTTAGAAACAAGAATTACACACACAGAACTTGCTGAAAACAGGTAATAAGAACACTAAGCAATTGCTGAAATGATTATTGAATTGTTATATGAATTGGAACTGTAATGCATGAAAGAAAACCTCTCACTGCCCACTTTTACTCAGGGAAGAATCTTCGCTACCCAAGCATTACACTTTCACGCTCTCCTTAAGACAAATTCTGAGATCCTTTATTCCCTCTCCTTCCCATTTTTTATTCCTTGCATGCATAACTGTTTTCTCTCTCCCTTCCCCCCAGATCACGTTCTCTAAAACCCTTTTTAAACTAACGGGCTGTGAAACTCAATAGATGATTATATGCATTATTATTTGTTAATGGTAATTATGAGATAATTACATGATTGTGTTTAAACTTGGCTTTGAAATGAAGTGGGTATGAGATGGGCATGAAATTATGATTTATGTCAAGATTTCATGAAATGGGTTTAATTGAGTTGATAATGTTGAGTAGCCTTGTTGAAGCATGATTAGATGATTTAAAATGACATGGATGACTATACTTGTTGGTGTTTAATTATGATTATGAGGATTTGATCAAGTAGGGTGAGTTAGTAGATAAAGCATGACGTAAGCTTTTCACCCTCATTTTTCACGTCTAACCCTAAACAAAATCCCTTAACCCTTCCAAAGTTTTCTTCTTCTTCCCCAACTAAAAATCTTGAAAGGAAGCTTGGGGATTTTTAGCTTTTGCCTTGAAGACTTTGATTTGGAAGCTTTTAAGGTTAAGGAGTAAAGATTTGAGTTTTTAATATGGTTTGTTAAAATTGTTGTGTTTATAATTTGGGGGAAAACTTATTTATGAATTTGTTGAGGTTTGAAGATTTGATTGTTGATAGTGTATATTTTATGGATTTGATGTTCTATGTTGAAGGAGTTGGAGGTGTGTAGCAAATTGTATGTTTTGGAATGAGTGTAGTGTGTGAAAATGACGATTTTCACACCTATAGAGCTAGACGATCGATCAGCGAGTCTTCACGATCGGTCGGCAAGGTCTTCGCGATCGTTCGGGGAAGGACGATGTTGGTGCCAAGTTTTTGGATGCCTCGCGATCGATCGCGAGTTTGGACGATCGATCTCGAGGCATAAAATTTGGCTATTTTGATATTTTCCTGAAAATGTTGTGGTGGGGTTTTTTTTATACCTATTAATATTGGATTGTTGGATTTGTGTAGAGCCTTCCCTACCGGCGGGACAGTGAAGGGGATAATTTCTGACATATCCTTACTTTTGACGAACAAGGTATGTAGAGACGTACGGGTGATTCAGTAGTATGATGCTCATGCATGTGCCTTGTTGTGGAAACTATACGTGATTGAATTGGTATCTTGCCGTTGTTGTATCGTAGCGATGAAAATATAATATATGCCGTTGTCACGTCGAAGCGATGATAATGTCGCTGTCGTGTCGAAGCGATGTTACATTCCGCTGTCACGTCGAAGCGATGATAATGTCAATGTCGCTGTCGTGTCGAAGCGATGTTACATTCCGCTGTCACGTCGAAGCGATGATAATGTCGCTGTCGTGTCGAAGCGAAGAGTATTATATATGCCGCTGATAATTCGAAGTGATTGTGTGCCATAAATGTTGGGTTACACCGAAAATATAAATGTCAAAGACATTCCAGATGAATTTTAGAATTCTGATAATTATGTGTCTTTCTAACAATATGGAAATGAATTATATGAACAAGAACTGTTGAAGAGAATATTCCAAATCATTAAATACAAGAAGTATCTTTGCATTTTACATAATGCTTAATGTTTGCTATCATTTAATTGTCATTTGAGAATGTTGTGTATATACTCATGGTTTGAGGGTTGTTCCTGTATGAGCTTTTGGCAAGGGGAGCTTAGGAAATGGTTGACGTTGTATACTTTATGAGGAATAGAGCTATCGATCTAGAAGAACAAGATGTATTTTGTGTAGTCTCTACGAAAAATTAGTGTAAACCTATTAGTTATTACATTCATTTTACTTGGGATATAATTATTTTGTATATGGAACATGTGATAGCCCTCAATGCTCAGTACATCAACATAAACCTTATTACTCTCATAAATAAATCTCTTTTATGCTTTTGATCACAATTAAGATAGCGAGACCTTACACGGGCTTTCTCACTTGGGCCTCAATTAATTTCTGTGTTGGGCTTACAATACTTTGGTCCATAAAAATGCTTGTATTTAGTTTGTGTAATCAAAACTCAGTCGATATACTAGATTAACCCTTGGGCCACTATATTATATGTGCAGAATGTCCTTACATGAGAGCTAATGAAACCTCAAGATAACCAATCATGAGCAGTGGTTCAGAGTGAGCTATGAGGATATATACTTTTTTTCTCAAACCGTCAATCTATAAAGAACATAGATGTAGAGAACAACAAATATATTTAATGATTGTTACATTATACAATCACCTTTTCTAGTATACAACAATTTAATGGTAATTATTTATATGCATGCATAGGTATTAAGATAAAGTTTTGCTAAAATAAAATAAACCATTAATTAAGTAATGTTTTACAAAAAGTTATCAAAAATCTATGACCAACAGTTGGTTATTGGGTCTATAATCTAACAGCACCAACAACCATTCACAACCTTTAATCAAGTCAATCTGAATGAGGATACAGCCTACAAGCAAAGTAGCACCATAGAGATACATCAGAATCACAAACATCTATATTAAAAAAATAATAATAATAGTACACTTAAGCTTACTTTCCGAATCTTGGAACCAAATTTTTTTTCCTCTTCATCAACAAACTGCAGTTTATGGAAGTGTAAAACATTTAGTTTTATTAGGTAAAGATTGTGGTGCGTGACATATATCATAGTTTCTGACTACCGTAAGGTAAACAAAGTCAGAAACAACTTCATGAAAAGGCCAAAGAAGGATATGGTTTTAGTAAGACAAACCTGTCCGGTAATTGTATATAGTCGGTTGTAGAAGCCATTATTTGCCATCCCAAGTACTGAAAGCAAATGCCTACGGACCTCACCAGGATTTTTCAATGTGTATTCAATATAATACAATCCTGATTGGTAAAAATTATTCATTAATACAAGCAACTATATGCATTTTTCATGTGGTTACAGCTTGAAGTAAGTACCCACAAATGTACACATCTTTTCTGAAAGATATGATCGCATACACCACGACATCATAGTACTAGAACGCTTTAGTACCCTCTTCAGAACAGGTAGATACAACATTCCAAGTAGTGACATGTAATTTTTTATGCTGGCTACTGATGTACATTGGATTTAGTTACGTTTATAAAATAAAAATACCATCATTGGAAAATAGGATTTTCGAAAATGACGAAGTTTTTTGTTGTTGACTCGAGTAGCTGGCTATAAAGGGCGTATATACAGCATATTGAGAATACAAAAAGATTAATAAACTACCATTAGCCGCCTTGCTATCAATGAGTTTGGCTGCAACGCCTGCTGGCCTCTGCCAACTTCTGTCTAATCCACTGACCTGTCGAATTGGTTTACCATTTAGAAGCATAAATCACGTAAGAACGAAAAACTTGATCACATAAAGCGAGTCTTTATGTTTTTGGTATGTCATGCAAGAGAAAGGAGAGTGATTTATGCTGAAAAATGACAAAAGAACAAAGAAAATGTCCTACCAGGTTCTCTGCAAAGGCGTCAACTTTGCCAAAAGATTCCAATCTTGTGAAATCAGCACCAAGGCCTGTGATCAATATGCTCACTACAGAAAATGAGAACAAAATTAATGTGATGAGCTTATTCTTTCAAGCAATGATTACGTACAACTAGTACTATACCATTTGAATTGGAAGCTTCTTCAGGATAAAATGCTGTCAGTGATCTTACTCCGTCACCTTCTCTAGTTCCTACTTGCCAATCTGCTCAAAGAATTACTATTTATATTGTCGAAATACAATGGGGCAGGCTGAATTTGCTTCACATGTTCATCCAAGATACAAAACGTGGAAAAAATTATGTAGAATGAGAAACATGTTGACTATTATATGTATACCCTTGCAAGATGCTGTTATGACCCCAATTGACCCAATACATTGGGCCTAATTACTGATGGGTAATGACAAGCCCATGATCCAATATGGGTATGCTAAGAAAGGGGAGGTAAAACACATGAAGTGAGAGATTATAATGTGAGGGGGAAGTTATGGGCATTCAGTTATAATTTGTTTTAGGAGGGAGGGAGAGAGAGAGAGAGAGAGAGAGAGAGATGTGTTGTTGCTGTGTTTCATCGGCACTTATGTAGAGACTTTTGCAACCCTCACTCAAAAGGTCGTTGGGTATAACTCCTTTTATATTTGGATCGTTATTTAAGTAGTTGTATGAATAGAAGCGAACCGATCGTCCCCATCCCCATGAGAGATGAACGGAAAGATATATGCATCTCGAAATTTTTTTTCGGAATTTTGTCGATGCATATTTAAATTAAAATAATTATTTGGATGAGTGGCAGAAGATAGAATATTATTTTAAAATAAATTTTTTTGTAATTGGTATTTTTGATATTATTCCGGATCTTAATTTCTGAAAATTATAGTCTCAAAACTTAATTTAATAAAAATATGATTTTTAATTCATTAAGTGTAAAATACTGATTTTACGAATTAATAAAAATATGATTAGTTAGAAATGAAACAAATTTTTATTATTTAATTTGTTAATCTTACTTTTAATTAAATAATATAATTAGTGGCCGGGATTGAATAAATTAATTATATTTATGTTAATTACGTATGATGTAATTGATACGTACAGTTTAATTACATATGATGTGGTTACTTGATTACTTTAATTACATAGGATGTGATTGAATTAAAATTTATCACATATGATGTGATATGTTTGGTGAAAGAATATTTCAATTAGGTTACGTGCGATGTAAGGTAAATGACTGTGGATGATTACGGGCATCGACTAATGTTTTTAGATGTATGTTGGGTTTCAATTATTATTAAAATTGGGGCAAATTTTACTCACCATCCCATAGTTTACATGATGTTTCACTTACCATCCAAACTTTGAGAAATTACACTTTCCATACTAAGTAAATTTTTCTTTTTTTACCGCGACTTGAATTCATATAAGGCCCATCATGCTTCCGTATCAGAATAAAATTTTAACAAAACAGTATATGCATTTTTGACCATAATGGTACCGGGTGAAGTGTGTTGCAAATCCACCGGTCGGAAAATTACTGCCCCCAGACCAACCTCAGCCCCTCAGGCGAGGTTGGTCTGCAAGTTATCCGACTCCTTCAGAAACCGTACAACACAGTATTAATTCGTTTCATACCTTAAGGCGTAGGGTATAACCAAATCTAAAAAGATTTTAAAGAAATCTTAGAGATAGATGGGCAACAACCTTTATTTTATTCTGGAAATACTTATAATATCTATTACATTAAAATATCTCCTTTTGGGAGGAGACAGACTTGTTTAGCCTCTCATACAGATGATGATCGACTCAAGAACACATAAACTGAAATACAAATCAATATTACAAACGATTATAAAAGAAAGAAAGAAAGAAATATTGCCAAGCTATGAAAGTTGAAAGATTACAAAGCTTGGAGACTACAATTTTATTCTCAGAAAACTATGGAGAATTTTCGATGTCCTTAGCTTCTTGAATGCCTTGGTATTTATAGAAGTCTGGAGGTGGATGTGAAATCCGGACTTCAAGCCTTGTTTATAATCAGACGTCATTGCATGCGTCTTCTTTCTTGTTCGGTTTCTTGTGGTCCATTCTACTTTCGGCAGAAGAGAATAATGGCCACTTTTTAAAGGCCTTTCGGACTGCAAAGAATTCTTTCTCGTTGATATGCCATCGGATAGCTTCGCTGTCTGTGAAGAAACCGCTACAGCATCTGCATGGTATTTCTCCGTCTGGTGTGGCCTTCATGAGAACTGCTGCCCACCAATGATCACTGGCATCTGTGTATAACACCAGTTCATCCTCGTCGTTTGGGATTGCAAGCTTTGGTAGTTGCCTGCAAACTTCTTTTAGCTGTACGACAGCTTGTCTAACATCCTTTTTGAGTAACGGAATGAACACATTCCTGTGGTTTGCCAGGTTGTTAATGAACATTCCATCAAAATTAACAACTCCAAGAAAACTCTGAAGTTGCTTTAAATCCTTGAGATCATCTGGATATCCTTGCACCTTCTCAACAATATGGTTTGAAGGATGATTCTAGATTCATCAATCTCGATCCCAAGAAACTCGATTTGTCTAGTAGCAATTACTGTCTTCCTTTCGGATAGCAATAGTCCTTCCTTGTAGCAAACATCTGAAAAGATTTCCAAATGTGTAAGATGCTCTTTCATGTTTCTTGACGCAATGAGGATGTCGTCAATGTTCACAAACATTAAGCTGAAGTAATCATTGCAAAGATTATCCATCTTCCTTTGGAATATCTGGGGAGCGTTTGCCAATCCCATTGGCATGAATTTTTGCTTGCTTCGTCCATCTTAATCTGGTAAAATCAAGACTTACAATCAAACTTGGAAAACACTTTGGCAAGACTTACAATCAAACTTGGAAAACACTTTGGCATTCTTGATGCTGTTTACCAAATGTTCTCTGTTTGGGATAAAGTATCCATCGAAATCCAAGATGTCATTGATTCCTTTGTAGTTGATTACTAATCTTGGCTTTCCTCTTTTGATTTCTCCATGATTCCGAACAAGAAATCATGGACTGCTATATGGAGAAACACCT
Source organism: Haberlea rhodopensis (assembly GCA_907163345.1). Lineage (NCBI taxonomy): Eukaryota > Viridiplantae > Streptophyta > Magnoliopsida > Lamiales > Gesneriaceae > Haberlea > Haberlea rhodopensis. The sequence goes on along the minus strand of CAJQUN010000379.1, from coordinate 430,270 downwards.
GTTGAGATTAACTTAAGGTCCAAATGTTCCTTAAGCATTATCTGCATATCCATCCGATCTTTCATATTCATGGGGATTGGTCTGAATCTGACGAACTCATTTTCTTTTCTGACTTTCACTTCAAAGTAGCTTTGAGCTCATTCTTATTCCACCATGCTAGTGGATCCTCATTGTAGTTCCTCCGAATCTTCCTTTTCACATCCTCTAGAGTAATTTGCTCTTCAAGGGTAGCTTCAGGTTGTGTAACCATGTCCTATATTGCTTTTTTTAGTAACAGGGTGTCTGGAGTGACTTCTTCCTCATCCTGTTCTCTGAAATACATAGTATTAAACCAGTCAAAAGTTTGGGAATCCTTTTCACTAGGACCTTGTTGTCGAAACCGCAGCATTGCTTCACCAAATTTTCGCTGATCCTTCCTCTTTTGGTGTCGAAGTTTTCCTTCCTAATTTCAAAAGGATCTGGGTATTTGACCAAAACTTAGAAATGTCTTCAATTCAAGGATGTACAATGTTACAAAATCTGAAAGTAAAGGATGTAAAGTGTTACAAACCTTTAAAGTACATTATGTACAGTGTAATTATTCAAAATATAGTTGGAGAGTGAATGAGAGGTAAACAATAGGATGATAGGAGTAATTTTCCCTTAAAATTGTGATAATTAGGATTGTGTTCCTACTCCCGCTTATTATGTTGTATCCACCCAGTGCATGTTAATCTCCTCTCCTTTTTGCATATATGATATGTAATTTAATAGAGAGAGTGAGAGATCAACAATGAAGACGGGACACATGAATGAAGACATGTATGATGGAAGCTTTAATGTAACAAGATTGCATTGCATACCTGTATTACACTAGACACACTGACGATCCACAAAAGACCGTAATCATCCACAATTAATTATTATGGATATGATGAATGTATGTTATATGTTTTATTTAAATGTACAGCTGATGCATGGATAAACAAAGTTGTGTTAATCTGGCAACAAACAAACAAGCACACGATGAGATTTTTAAGTAAAAATAAAATCTCTCAATTTTTTAGTATGATTTAATAATCAAGTCAAAAAGGAAAAATCAACCGAATATCTATCTTCTGCCTTCAATCGACGATCGATGACATGATGCTACACGTGATCAGTTATTATGTCACTACCATGTGGGGAAAGCTGATCAACAGAAATATGTAGTTTTCGACGACATATAATATAAATAGGATGGGACGCTCCTGACCTTCACCATATTATTGGGAACTCATGGGTCCGCTCATTATTGTTTAACATCGATGTTTTGACTTGACACATGAAGGCAACTAATCGTCATGTTATTGGGGTTGTGCCAATTGTGAGGCGAAAAACTTGGGGCTAAACAAGCAGTTGGAAACCACCTTTAAGCACATTGCTCTTGGCTGATATTATTCAGGACTGTATGACTTTCAATTTAACAAGAGCGGGTAATGAGATTAAAAAAAAATAGGAGGGAATTCAATTACTAAAGACAGTGTTATTGAATAATCGGCTAACATTTTGTTTATATTTCAGTATATAAAATGGCAAGAAACACATTGGCAATGATTCTCGACCAAAACAAACTTGATTGGCTTTGAAACTTAAAAATCCTCGCTTATGGAAAGTTCTTATATATGCTCGATGGGAGTACTCTTGTTGAAGTGTCTCCTAGTGCGTCCCCTAAAGAGATCGTCAAACTTGAGAAGTGGTGGGACAACGATCTCATAGCTAAATACTATATGATGGGTTCAATGTTGAATGAGCTACAAAGAAGGTATGAGGAGTTTGTCCATGCCGTGGATATATATGATAATCTTAGTGCAATGTTAGATGAGCACGCCCAGTCTGTAAGACACAACTACAAAAGGATTGATATCATCTCACCTGCGGAATGGGCCTCGGTCCACGAGCATGATGTAAAGCTGATTACTCTCGGGAAGTTGGTGTCTATAGACGTGGTTCTACCTCACGAACTCTAGTAGATCTCATACTTATATCTATGCCAAGTTCATTCGAGGGATTTGTGGTTAATTTCAACATGAAGAAACTGGAATGCTCATTGGATGAGTTAGTCAGCATGTTAAAAAGACTACGAAATGACCATCAAAAAGGACAAGGGAGTCCTGTTTTTAGGTTCTTCATCAAAGGCTAAGAACCGTTCAAGGCAAAAAAAAAAAAAATGGTTAGATTGAGAAGGATTTTGTTTCAAATTTGCAAATATGATTTGTAGTATTTATAAGAATGAATGTTTTATTGGATCTAGCGAACTCATAAATGATTTGTATAACTTAAAACTAAATGATGTGAATATGAATGTTCAAAGAATAAACAAAAAAAAATGGATAATCAAAATCCCACACATATTTTGGCATGCTAGACTTGGTCACACATTGCCTCAAGGAGGATGTCCAAATTGTTGAGTGAATGATTGTTTGACTCGTCAGACATGAATTCACTACCAACTTATGAATACTATCTCAAGGGAAAAATGACAAAAGGCTCTTTTAAGTGGCAAGTAGAACATGTTGAAGGTCCGTTGGATTTCATCCACTCGGATGTATGTGGTGTACTAAGTGTTAGTGCTGGGAGAAGTTATAACCACTTCATTACCTTTACTTATTATTTTTCTAGGTTCGGGTAAATGTATTTAATGAAATAGAAGTTGAAGCATTTGAAAAGTTAAAAAAATCCAGAATCGAAGTATAAAACCAATTGGGAAAGAGTGTTAAAATACTACGATCTGACTATGATGGAGAATACTTGAGTACTATGTTTTTAGAGTATCTCCAACAGAATGTGATTCTCTCCCAGTGGATTTCACCAGCAATACCACAGTTGAATGGTGTAGCTGAACTAGTAAGTGGACCCTATTGGACAGGGTTCGATCTATGACGTGATTCACTGTATTCCAGCATCGTTTTGGGGCTATGCGCTCAAAACAATTGCATGTTTTGTGAACAATGCTCAAGCAGTAGCCAAGACCCATATGAGATATGGATTGGTAATCAACACAGTTATCGTTTTATGAAATCTAGGATTGTCCTGCTTATGTGATGCAGTCGACGATCGATAAGTTGGATAGTGGACCATCTTATGCTACTTTGTGGGCTACCCTGATAACTCGGTTGGGTATTTTTTCTATCATCCCTCAAAGATAAAGATGTTTGTTTAGAGAAATGCCCTCTTTTGGAAAAAAGGAATTTCAATTGGACATAAAATGCATGATGATAGAACTTGAAGAAGTTCATGAACCACAAGCCATTGAAAATGTGGAAGCAGTACAATCAAGTGAGCTAATCAATAACCTTGGTGTACACACATCGCAGAGATCTGAAAGGATCCCAAGGCAGCCTGGTAGGATGAACTTGCTCCTAGAAAGTAGTCAAGATGGTAATGACTATGGATATGATCCAAGGACTTTCAAGGAGACTATTTCGGACTTTTATTCAGGACATTAGCATGATGCCATGAAATTTGAAATGGACTCTATGTACTCAAACAAGGTATGGACCGTGGTAGATACACCAGCGGGTATTGTTCCCATTGGTTGCAAGTAGCTCTAGAAGCAGATTGGAAAATAAGTGGCCTTCAAAGCTAGATTGGTAGAAAAAATATATACTCAAAGACAAGGCATTGATTATGATGAAACATTTTCGCTTGTCGTGATGCTGAAGTCTATTAGGAATTTGCTTCTGATGCCCAAACTATCTACATTTAATTATTTGAATTAGTTGAGGAGTAAACTTGAGTTAATTTAAAAATTAAATGATTGAGAATCGCAGTCGGACTGGTTTGGAATGAATCGAGTGGGAGTGAACTTGTGGTGCAAATTTAATTAATAATAATTCTTGCAAATAATGAAAATTTTTGAGTCCTTGACTAAATTAATTAATGGGAATAGATGAAATTGAAGGGTGTTGATTAAGTTTAGGGTTGGGCTCAACAAAACACACACTAACTCCTCCGACACACACTAAAAAATCGATTTGCTCTCTCTCTCATTGGACCTTCACACCATCTCCCTCTCTACCTTCAAGGGATGATTTCTTTCCAATTTCAAGCTCTATTTTATTTAGGTTTGTGTGTGTAGATTATTACCTTGCACCTTACTTAAACTTCCTTCGAAATTTTTTGAGCGTTTTTCGATTTTTCTATAATGTGGGAAGGAAAAATGTACGAACGGTTTTGATACTTGTATAATGGAATTTATGGTCTTGTTTAATTGATTTTTACCTTATGGGTTGTGTTCTAGTTGGATTTAAATCAATGTTTGAATTGTGTGTAAAATTGGAGGTAGTGTGTGCTAGTGTGTGCGTCAGTGTGTGTTAATGTGTTTATATGGTGATAGTTGGGTTGTGTATATATACATATGTGTGTGTGTGTGTTCTAGCGCATATTGGTGATTGTGTATGGGTTGTATGTGTTCCAGCGTGTATTGTTGAATGTATGGGATGCATATACATATATATGTGTGTCCCAACGTGTATTTGTGAGTGCATGGCCTTTGTGAGTGTATGGCCTATATATACATATGTGTGTGCGTATTTCATCATGTAACAGTGTGCGTATACACAGATTATCGATCGATAAAGTATTACTAAAGTATGAAGGGTAGTTCAATTGGAGTGGGATTGATTTACATATCGCTTTATTAAAGAGGAGTGTAGCTTGACTGAGATTACTGGAGATAAGGTACGTAGTGACGTATGAGTTTAAACTAATGTATTTTTCGTTGCGTTGTTTGAAGCGATGTGTCGTTATTATGTTTGGGTCACCATTGTAAAGAGTTATGTATTATTATTATGTTTGGGTAGTCGTGGGAACAAGCGATGTGCCATTATTATATTTGGGATGTCGTAGGAACGAACGATATTATTATATTTGAGTTGTCATGGGAACAAGGATATGTCATTATTATATTTGAGTCATCGTTAAGACGAGCAATGTGGGGATATGGTGTTTGGTTCACAGTTAGAGCGAGCGAGTGATGTATTATTATTTAGGTCGTAAACTTTCACAAGAGTAAATTGATTGGAGTAAATGTGGATTTGAGAACAGTTGAAGGTATAGCAAATTTTTTGAACTGCGACATTGGAAATTTGCCATTTAAATACCTGGGTTTACCGATTGGGGCTTCTTCGAGAAAGAAATTATTCTGGGAACCGGTGGTCGAAAGATTCAGAAAAAGACTCGCGTCTTGGGAGGATAAAAGTCTGTCTTTAGGGGGTCGAATGATAATGCTCAATGCTGTGCTCTCCGCTCTACCGATCTACTGCTTTACTTTCTTCCGTGCTCCAAAGTGTATTCTTTCCAAACTACAATCATTGCAGATTGCTTTTCTATGAGGGGGAGGAGAGGGTAATAGAAAAATCGCATGGGTTAAATGGTCAGAAGTTTGTAAATCAAAAGTCATGGGAGGGTTGGGGGTGAGGAATTTGAATTATTTCAATATGGCTTTAATGGGAAAATGGGCTTGGGACATAATTAGGGAGTCAAATACATTACGGAAAAGGGTGTTGATGTCCAAATATGGTCCTTTGTCTTGGGAGTCTTTGACGGGTAGTTTGAATTTGGCTACAAACCAAAAACAGTGTTCTTTCTGGTGGAAGGACATTAGGAAAACTATATTTAATAAGGAATTAGATTGGTTTACAGGGGGATTGGTCAGACGGGTGGGTGATGGGACTCGTACTAGATTTTGGAAGGATGTTTGGGAGGGACCGACAGTTTACTAAATCTTTTTCCTAGACTAGCTAACATTGCTAGGGATAAAGACATTTTCATTAGTGATATGGGGGTTTGGGAGGAGGGGGTTTGGTCTTGGATTTGGGATTGGAGACGAGAGTTATTTTCTTGGGAACATGTATTATTTACAAATTTGTTATCTTCTTCTATCAACAGGATCACCATGATGCAGGGCGAAAACGACGAATGGATATGGAAGCATGAGATAAAAGGAAATTACTCTGTCGCATCGGCTTATTACTCTTTGCAGGACACCACCACATCGATCGATTGCTCTCCAGCTTATCAGATAAACTGGAATAGTTACTCTCCTAACAAAGCAACAACCTTCATTTGGAAGATTTTTAAGGATCGTATTCCAACAAAGGTCAATTTGCGCTATAGGAATATTAGAACGGGACCGATATTGGACCTATGTGATTTTTGCCAGGAGGATGAAGAGTCAATGGAACATTTATTTTTCCTCAGTAGGGAATCTCATTCAGTTTGGATGCGGTGCTATGCTTGGCTGGGAATGTCGGTTGTTTTGCCTCATGAGGCCAAAGATCATGTTATTCAACACAGAGGACTATGGACACACTCAAAGGGATTAAAAGAATGGTTAACAATTTGGCAGGCGGTTATTTGGTCGATTTGGCTAGAGAGAAACAGACTAATATTTCGTAGCACGGATGAAGAGGGAGCCACGGTGGTGGATTTAATTCAATTCAGGAGCTGGTTTTGGATTAAGAACATAACAAAGGGGTCATTCGGTTACTCTTTTTCGGATTGGATTAGAGAACCAATTAGTTGTATCTTATATTAAGTCTTTCGTTTTTGCTTTTTATTTATTTTTTTCTACTGTGTAAACTTTAAGACTTTTTGGTGTACCTCTGGTACCTATTTATATAATTTATTTGCTCGATCAAAAAAAAAATTATTATTTAGGTCGTAGCGATGTGTGAATATGATATTTGGGTCGCCGTTGGAGCGTGCAATTTACTAATGTGATATGAGGGTCGTAGATTGATTTAAATAATGTGATTATTATTGAATTGATAATTGTGGATTTGTGAAAATAGGAACAACTATTGAGATCTCGTATTGTCTTGGTATACTCCTGGAGTATTTTATTATTTTACAGTATTGTACTTTGTAAATTATGAATTACATATCAATTATACATTTGTGATTATTATGTTGGTGTGTTCACCCATTTGGGAGTGTTTCTTTGGAAACAGGTGCCATATCTAGACTTGAAGGACATGGGATATAGTACTGATGTGTCTAGAAGAATGGCAAGATTGATTTTTGTGGTAGACGCCTGTAGTGTAAATGATTTAGAAATATTACTATCATTTTTGTTGGATTGTCATACTTTGGTTCACCATTTTGGTGTCAAGTACTAGCTAGACATTTATGCTTTTTGGTGGATTATGGTATTTGCATGTATATGGATTTTTGGTGAAAACACATACGAGTGTAGGATGCTTTAACAATGAGAGATCATCAGTGGTAGAAAGTGTTAATATTGAAGCTGTAAAGATGATATGTAATTGTTGCAATTTTATGACATAATTATGCAACTATATGAAATTGAAAGATATTAAGTATATATTAAGTATGTGGTGTATGATTGATACATAATATAGAAATGTTATGTAAAGATTATGGAAGTATGGATATTGTGAATGAGTAGTTTGATGTGATAGCACAAACACATGAGAATGTGGAAGACTCTAATAATAACCGGGCACCCCATGTAGAAAATTTATAATATTGAAACGACGAAAAGTAGTGTGTGATGAGATGAAAGTATTGTTGAAATCCTATGGAACGAATATACAACTTTATGAAATTAAGGTCAATTTGAAAGTAAAGTTCATAAATTAAACGGTGTCAAGTTGGATGGGATGGATGTTTGAGGATACATGATTACGATCCATATTTTTTTAATATCATGAGGTATTGGTTGATGTTGAAAATAACTGCGCATACATATGCCAAATTCTTAAGGAAGTCCAAAATTTTGTGCATACATAAGAATGTGCACACTTGTGAGTTTGTAAATTACAGAAATGATACCTGATAATTGATGATATGTTGATCCTAATACTAGATGATGCTAGTAACAGAGTATCGGAGTTCTGTAATTGGGGGTTAGCAAAGCAATTGGACGAATTCAGTCATTTATAATAATTAATAAATGGGAATATGCATATGCATGTTTATGCAATAAATTTGAATGAAATTATGTAATTAGGCGATGCTTTAAAGTTGTAATATTTGTGCATCTAAATTCTAAGATAAGTTTTATTATCCATGGTAGAGGATGAATAGTAAAGTGCTAATAAAAGGTTGTTATTGATGCAAATGCTTACGAGATTGTTATGGTTGTTATCATGATTATAGTGTACAAAGGCATGTAACCAGTAATAATGTAGTTTGATACCAAATGAGATATCATACTCCTGGTGTGTAATAAGAGAATGTGTTTATGGAGTATAAGAGTTTAAATGATAGTGCAAGAACTTTACCTAACAATTGAAAACCAGTGAATAATGACGATCGACGTGATATTATGACGTAAATGAGAAATAATGATTGATAATGAATAGTTTGTTGTTTAAGACTGAGTATCGTTTCTTGTATTCTTATCTTCCTTATATAAGATTACAATTACATTTGTGACTGAAAATAGAAACTATATTTACTGCCTAATTACATGTTACATTCTAAACTCATATAGCTAATTTACATGAAAAGGAGCAAGACTGAAGGTGTTGAGTGAGTGGATTGTGCGGCTGATTGGGCAATGATTAAGTAGTGATTGGTGGAATTAATATGTTGACCTGATTGACATCCCCCCTCAAATTGATGCCGGTTGGTCAAGAAGCATCAATTTACCAACAAGAAATTGATGACGTTGTCGAGTCATAGACTTTGTAAATATGTCAGCAATTTGAATGTCACTTGAAACATGTGGAAGAGTGATGATCTTGTTGTCCACAGCCTCTCTGATAGAATGACGGTCAATTTCGATATGTTTCGTTCTTTCATGGAAAACAGGATTTGTGGCAATTTGGATGGCGCTCGTATTATCTCCATGAAGAGGAGTGGGGTTGAGTTGAGGGAAACCAAGTTCATTTAATAGTCCACGGAGCCAGATGAATTCGGAACAAGCAACAGACATAGCACGGTATTCAGATTCGGTAGAGGATTTGGACACACGATCCTGCTTTTTGCTTTTCCAAGAAATTAGCGATGGACCAAGAAACATACACCATCCAGTTACTGAGCGCCGAGTATTGGGACATCCAGCCCAGTCAGCATCACTGAAAGCAGTAAGAAGAAGAGGACTCCCCGTGGGAAAGAACAACCCTCGAGACGATGAGCCATGAAGATAACGCATTATTCGATGTACTGCCGCAAGATTTAAATGTCTGGGAACTTGCATGAACTGGCTAACTTGTTGAACTGCGAATGAGATGTCCAGTCGTGTGATAGTCAAATACTTTAAGCTTCCGACCAATTTGCGATATAATGTGGGATCATTAAGGATATCTCCTTCCTCAGAATGATATTTCACATTAACTTCCAAAGGAGTGTCGACAGGTGGGCACTCCTGAACTCGAGCTAGAGCAATAAGGTCTTGTGTGTATTTATGCTGATTTAGAAATATACCAGATGGTTTGGTAAGAATTTCTAATCCCAAGAAGTATGTAAGTGGGCCAAGATCTTTCATATGAAATGAGGCCTGAAGATGATGTAGTAATCGTGCAATGAGAGCGGAGTCGGTCCTAGTAATAACAATATCATCCACGTAGACAAGAAGGACAACACCTATAGATGTCTTACAAAGAAATAAAGAGGAATCATATTTACTTTGCTGAAATGAGAATTGGAGTAGAGTGGTGCGAAATTTGTCAAACCATGCACGAGGAGCCTGTTTCAAGCCATATAGTGAGCATTTCAATTTGCATACTACCGAGGAAGAATTAGAGGTAAATCCAGGAGGCAGTTTCATGTAAACATCCTCTTTCAGATCGCCGTGGAGGATGGCATTTGTAACATCCATTTTATGAAGAGACCAACCTTGTGAAGCAGCAATCGAGATAATAGTCTGTTGTAGTCATCTTTGCAACTGGAGCAAATGTGTCTTCATAATCAACCCCATATTCTTGGCGATTGCCAAGAGCAACTAGCCGTGCTTTGAATCTATCCAATGTCCCATTAGATCGAAGTTTGATAGAGTCGACCCATTTACACCCAATAGGTTTAACATGTGGTGGACAAGGAACAACCACCCAGGTGGAATTTTCTCGAAGTGCTTGTAACTCGGTATGCATGGCATCTCTGCAACAATCATGTTTAATAGCTTCCGAGTAGCAAGTAGGAACATGGTGAGATGACAAAGTAGCATGAAATGAGGAAGGGGAGAAACCATACCGATCTGGAGGATGGGCATTTCGGGAAGAACGCCGAAGTAAAACACCAGAATCCGTGGCTGTATCAGGATTCAGATTGTGTAGGGTCAGGTGGAGGGTCGGGCTCACGTGGTGCCAAAGTTGGGCGCCTTCTTTCGTACACAATACCAGGTGTGAATCGTTTAGTAGTAGTCGATAGATCATCAAAAAAAGGAAGTACTGTAGTTGCAGACTTGGAACCAATATGCAAAAGAAATATTGATTTTCAAAGAAAACGACATGACGAGAAATGCGTAATTTGTTAGAGTGAGAGTCATAGCATACATAACCTTTGGGAGAAACACTATACCCCATGAATGCACATTTGACAGATTGAGAGCTGACAACTTAGTTCGTTCGAGATTAGGTAAATGAACAAAGCAAATACAACCAAAAGTGTGTAAATTAAGGTAGCTAGGGTGATGCTTATGGAGATGGTAACACGGGGTGGCAAATTGTAATTCACTAGAAGGTGATCTATTGATGAGATAGACGGCCGTAGATAAAGCCTCAACCCAAAATTTTGGAGGAACAACGACTTCAATTAACAGAGTGCGAGTGACATCGAGTAAGTGGCGATTTTTACGTTCTGCCACCTCGTTTTGTTGTGGTGTATATGGGCAAGAATGCTGAGAAATGATGCCCTTTTGTTCAAGGAATGCATGGAATTCACGAGAAATATATTCTCCACCAGAGTCAGATTTGACAAAACGTTGGAACATAGAGAATACCTCAGATTTGGACCGAAGAAAATATACCCATGTGTATCTGCTATAGTTATCAATAAATGTAACAAAATATTTATAGTGTGCATGCGATATAACAGAAGATATTCCCCACACATCACTATGGATCAAGTCAAAACAAATTTCAGCACGATTGCCATGAGTCGGAAATGAAAGAGACTTGCTCTTCTCTAATTTGCATGTGGCACAATCTAGAGAAAATTGAGATGATAAATGATTTTTGTTTCCCAACAAACCCGATTGAATGACATGAGAGAAAACAGTAGAGTTAGGGTGTCCCAAACGTTTGTGCCAAATAGCACTGGTATTATTGACTACATTACAAGCCATGGAAATAACTGAAGGAACAGAAAAATGTAAGAACAACAAGCGGCCAACTTTAGGGCCCTTCGCGAGTATCCTCCCCGACACCTGATCATGCACAAGACAACCAGAACGAGAAAATGAAACGTTATAATTTGCAACCACTAGTTGTCCTACTGATAAAAGATTAGTAGACAGTTGAAGAGATACAAATACATCTCGAATAGAGGAATTGACATCACCAATTTCGTAAATACGAAGTTTACTCCCATTTGCAATTGTAATTTGTAAAGAACCCGTATATGGTCGAAGATTGTGAAGAGTGTCAGTCGTCCTTGTCATGTGATTTGAAGCCCCAGAATCAACAAGCCAAGATTTTAATTGTTCTGGATTTTTACCTTGAAGTCCTAGTGCAAAGAGGGCAGAAATGATCATCTGCTAGATTGTATCAGGAGTGATGGCCGAGGATGTGCCAGTCACAGGAGATGAAGATTCGACGGTGGCCTGATAACTTGTAGGCCTTCGATTTTGGGGGCGAGTCGGACATTCATTGATGAAATGGCCAGGCTTCTTACAATAGTTGCATTTCTTTGTGTCGCATTGGCTAGCAATGTGGCCATATGCTTTGCATGTGTAACATTGAACTCGCCGCATATCCTTCCCTTTGCCTCTGACGTGTGACGTATAGGAGGTCACGTTGGTTGAGTTCAAGTACTGTTGGAACGCCCCTTGTGTAGTGAGGCATTGTTCTTCACGAAGTAGTTCGCTGAGACAGATATCTAAAGAGGGAGAAGGATCCCGGTTCATCAATGTGGATCTAACAACTTCAAACTCAGTTCTTAATTTCATTACAAATTGGTCTCGCTTGCTCTGTTCATGGATGGCTTGAACAGCAACCAAAGACCCATCAGGAACATCTGCATAGATGATATTTGCAAGCTCAGCCCAAAGCGTCTGGAATCCAGAAAAATATACCTGAATGGAGAGTTCTCCTTGAGAATAGTGTGCAATATCGTACTCCAATTAAAGCGTCTAGCCACATTGTTTTGGCTATAGACTTTCTTCAAGTACTCCCACGTTGTTTTGGCTGTTTTAAATGGGCGGAGGTTTAGCACAATGAGAGGGTCAACAGATGCTAATATCCAGGTCATAATTCGAGCATCTTTGATCTGCCATTGTGCTAACTTAGATTCGTCAGTAGGAGTCGGATCACTCCAATCAATGTTACCCCATAATTCTTTTCCCATCAACAAACGAAATTGAAATTCCCATACCGAGTAGTTTTTACCCGTGAATTTCACACCAAAAGTTTCAAAATGGCTCATGATGTAGACAACTATGAATATAATGTGGAAGAAAGGAAATTAAATCGAAACAGTGATGCTTCAATGAATAAAGTAAAAAATTGAATAATTTTGACCAACCCACAATTAAGCAACGATCCGAATAAAGAAAAATAACGATCCCACGACAACACTCAAGAGACTGGAAAATATAAGACGAGCCGTTCACGCAATTTCGGAAATCAATAATTTTTTAAATAGGATCGGCGCACAATAGCAATTGTGGGAATAGAGAATCGAACAAAATTTTGATTGATTATTTTGCGCGGCAACGATTTTGGATTTCAGTGATTCATAAAGAAATCCCGATCAACGAAACGCACAGGTGAGTTCGGAAATCCGATCTACGAGATTTGGGTGGAAAAAAAATTTATTTTTCTGTAGTTTGGCTCTGAGACCATATCAAAATACAATGGTTTTTGACCGAGTATCGTTTCTTGTATTCTTCTCTTCCTTATATAAGATTACAATTACATTTGTAACTGAAAATAGAAGCTATATTTATTGCCTAATTACATGTTACATTCTAAACTGATATAGCTAATTTACATGGAGAGGAGCAAGATTGTAGGTGTTGAGTGAGTGGATTGTGCGGCTGATTTGATTGGGCAAATGATTAAGTAATGATTGGTGGAATTAAAATGTTGACCTGATTGACAATAACCGCATCACATATTCGAGTATCGACGCTTTTGGCAGAACCAGACATATTTGGGAGCATCATAGAGGCTCAGATGACAGATGATGAATTCAAAACTGGGCGAATTTGATTTCTTATGGACAAGAATCTAAAATCAGAACAGTCGAGGATGGTAGTTTGCGATTACGTGATCGTTATATGGACCTGGACTACGTCAAAAATTATTACAACAGGCCCATTGTAGCAAAATACAGTATGCATCTAGGAGGCAAGAAAATGTTTAACAAATTTTGGTGGGAGCGAATGAAATGGGATGTGGCAGAGTTTGTGAATAAGTGTCTGACTGTTTGATATGTCAACAAGTGAAAGCAGAGAGGCAGAGGCGAGGGGTGGATTGCGGAGCTTAGAGGTACCGACCTAGAAATGGGAACGCATATCGATGGACTTCGTGACTCGTTTACCGAGGACTCCTTCAAGGCATGATGCTATATGGGTTATTATTGACAGGTTGACGAAGATCACTCATTTCATACCATACATCATGAGTTTCACATATTTAAAAATGGTATCTATTCGGGATGTGGTTCGATTGCACGAAAATTCCAGTTTCTATTATTTCCGATAGAGATTGAGAATTACTTCTCGTTTCTGGGAAAGACTACTAACAGCCATGGAGATCCAGGAGATTGAGCATAACGTATCTTCCACAGACTAACGGGCATACTGAGCATACTATACTGACAGTGGAGGACATGTTGTATGCTTGTGTATTAGAGGTCGAATATACATGGCAAGATTTATACCATTGGTTGAGTTCTATTATAATAATAGCTACCAATCAAGTATTCAGTTGGTTCCATTTGAGGTATTTTATGGCCGACGTTGCATATCTCCATTATATTGGGATGATGTTGATATATCATCTGTGGGTGGACCAGAATTGATTCAAGAGATGGAGGAAAAAGTAACGTTAATACGACAAAGAGTGAAAGCATCTCAGAACAGACATGCTGCTTCTGCTAAATGCCGACGACCCTTGAAGTTTCAGGTAGGCGACAGTATTCTTGAAAATATCTCCATTCAGAGACCTGGTGCGATTTCGTATGTGAGGTAAGTTATTGCCGAGGTTTATTGGTCCGAATGAAATTTTGCACTGAACTGACACTTTGATCTATAGATTGGCATTTCCACCCTCCTTATTTGGTATCACGATGTCTTCCATGTATCGATGCTACGAAAGTATGAACAGATCCATTGCATGATTTACAGCCTTCATATGTATAGTTGGATTATGATATATCGTATGTGGCGCGCGTTGTTTGTTTTTAGATCAGGCCGATCGTAAACTCCTAACAAAGTGGTTCCGATGGTTATAGTGGGATAGACGGGATGTCGAGTAGACTACGTGGGAGACGGAGAACATACGATATAACACTATCCTGAGCTATTTGATGGTATGTAAATTTTGCTGTTGGCATTTATGGTAAGTGTGTTTGAATCTCATGGTCGAATTTTATTGGCTGGGGAGAACTTTGATGACCGAAATTACCTATATTTAATTATTTGAATTAGTTGAGGTAAACTTGAGTTAATTTCAAAAATTTAATTATTGAGAATCGTAGTCAGACCCTGTGCAATGAATCTAGTGGGAGTGAACTTGTGGTGTAAATTTTACTTAATAATAATTCTTGTAAACAATAAGAGCCATTATAAAGAAATTAATTAATTAATGGAAAGAGATGAAACTGAAGGGTGTGGATTAAGTTTATGGTTGGGCTCAACAAAACACACACTAACTCCTCCAACACACACTAAAAAATCTATCTTGCTCTCTCCCTCCTTGGACCTTCACTTTGTCTCCTTCTTTAGCTTCAAGGGATGATTTCTTCCCCTCTTTTAAGCTCACTTTATTCAGGTTTGTGTGTAGAGTTATTACCTTGCACCATATTTAAACTTCCTTGGAAATTTTTGGGGCTACAGTTTTTATGGTGGGAAAATGTGTGTTCGGTTTTGAAACTTTTGTAATGGAATTTTTGGTCCATGTTTAATTGATATCTACCTTATGGGTTGTGGTCTAGTTGGATTTATACCATTGTTTGAGTTGTGTGTGAAACTGGAGGTGGTGTGTGCTTTTTTGTGCTAATGTGTACGTGTGTGTGTGCTACTGTGTGTTGTGCGTGTGTTAGTGCGAGTATATGGTGAGTGTTGGGTTGTATATACATAAATGAATGTATTCCAGCGTATATTGGTGTGCTATGGGATGTGTATACATACGTATATGTGTTCCAGCGTGTTGGTGGGTGTATAGGCTATAAATTTGTATATGTGCGTGTCCCATCGTGTATTGTTGAGTGTATGTGTTGTATATATGTATGTGTGTGCGTATTTCATCTGTAACAATGTGTGTATATATACACCATAGATTATGGATCAATAAAGTATTACTAAAGTGTGAATGCTATCTCGACTGACGTAATTGTTTGTCATTGATTTATATATCATTTTACTGAGTATTGATGTTGAGTTGTTGAATTAAAGTAAAGCCTTCGCGAGCCTCCAGACAAAGAGGATGGTAGCTTGGCTGAGATTACAAGCCTTCGCGAGCCTCCAGACAGAGGATGGTTACTTGACTGAGATTACTAGAGATAAGGTATGTAGTGACATACGAGATTAAATAAATATATTTCTCGATGCGTTGTTTGAAGCAATGTGTCATTATGTTTGGATCGCCGTTGTAAAAAGTAATGTACTAATATTAGGTTTCGGTAGCCGTGGAAACAAGCGATGTGTCATTGTTATATTTGGGTCGTTGTGGGAGCGAGCGATATTTCATTATTACATTTGAGTCGTCGTTAAGACGAGCAATAAGTGAATATGGTGTTTGGTCACCACTAGAGCGAGCGATGTCTTGTATTATTATTTAGGTCGCAGCGTTGTGTGAATATGATACCTAGGCAGCCGCTAAAGCGTGCAATATACTAATGTGATATGTCGGTCGGAGATTGGTTTAAATAATGTGATTATTATTGAATTGATAATTGTGGGTTTGTGAGAACAAGAACATCTAGTGAGTATTTTATTATTTTACAGTATTATATTTTGTGAATTATGAATTGCATATTCATTATACATTTGTGATTAATATGTTGGTGTGCTCACCCGTGGGGGGCTGTTTCTCTGTAAACATGTGACATGTCTAGATTTGAAGGACTTGGGAGATAGTACTGATATGTCTAAAAGAGTGGCAAGATTGATTTTTGAGCTACACGTCTGTGGTGTAAATGATTAGAAATATTACTATCATTTTTGTTAGATTGTAATATTTTGGTTTAATACTGCTTATAATTGTCTCAAGTACTAGCTAGACATTTGCTGTTTTTGGTTGATCATGGTTGTTGGCTATCTATGGATTGAAGATATTTTATTGTTGTGTTTTTTTTTTTTTTTCATTTTGGATAGTCCAATTTACGATGACTCTATTAATTTTTTTGTAAAAATCTAACGAAATAATTACGGAGTAGGCATTTATTTAATCGATAGTGTTTGGTTACAATTGAGAGTGAGCAGAAGGTCTGCAAACTCCAGATGTCCATTTATGGGCTTAAACAAGCATCCCGAAGTTGGAATATCAGATTCGATAGCACTATCAAAGTGTTTGGTTTTGTTAAGAATGAAGAAGAATCATGTGTGTACAAGAAGGTTAGTGGGGCCACGATAATGTTTTTAGCATTTTATGTTGATGATATCCAACCTTCATATTGGGAATACGGATCTATAGAGATAGATCCAAAAGGTTGCTTGGGCCATCCCAATCCATGTGCATAGAAACCGTACTTAAACCGTTTAGCATGGAAGAATCCAAGAGAGGCTTTTTAATGATGTGCCATAGCGTTGCACTCTCAAAGTCTATGGGTCCAAAGACGTCTGATGAGAATGAAACGATGTCATGTATACCTATGCATCTATGATTGGAAGCATAATGTATGACATGTTATGTACGAGATCTAATGTCGCTTATGCTCAGAGTCATGAGCAGATATCAGTCTAGCCCAGGACAGTTGCATTGGAAGGTTGTGAAAGACATCCTGCGATGGACTAAGGATGGTTCATGGTCTTCGGGGTGAAAGAATTGAACTAGAAGGTTTCAAGACTCGAGTTTTCAGTCTGAAGTGGATGACTCAAACTCAATGTATGTGTTTATATTTACTCTCAATAGTGGTGTTGTTTCTTGGAAATATTCCAAGCAAAATACTAATGTCGATTCCACTACCGAGACTGAATGTATTGCGGCATCGGATGCTGCAAAGGAATCCGTTTGTATAAGGAACTCTACTCACGAGCTGTGAGTTGGTGCTGTTGAACCAGTCCATGTGTACTGCAACATGTGTACTGCAACAACAATGGAGTTATTGCTCAGGCAAAGAAACCAAAATCTAATCAACAATCCAAACATATACTGAGAAAATTACATCTAATTTGTGAGATTTTGGTAGAGGCGATATCATAGTCGGGAGAGTCGCCTCAGTAGATAATGTAGCTGATTCACTGACAAAGTCGTTGTCAGGACCAGTATTTGAAAAACATCGTGAGACAATGGGTGTAAGATACATGGGTAGTTGGTTTTAGTGCAAGTGGGAGTTTGTTAGAGTAGGTGCCCTTCAAACCAACTGTTAGTTATGAGATTTTTATACCTGTCTGTAAAAAATTCTTTATTTATAATGATATTTTATGGCATCCTTTATATGTATCCCATGCAAGATGCATAGATAAAGACCTTGGTGTTACTATAGTCCATGAGGTGATTGTACAAATGTTGGCAATCATGAAATACATTCATCAATGACTGTAATCTATAAACATGTTCCTGGTTGATGAGCAGCGTGATAAGAAGGATACATACATTGTTCACTCGAGACCAGTATTCACGATGTGTTGTTCATCAGCAAAGATGTAGAAACATTTGACAGTATTCTCGATGTTGTTCATCAGCACTGTTGTAGATACATTTTTGCACACATAAATAGGTGATCATAGGATGAGTTCGCTGAACAACCTCACCCTAAATTGTCTAAGTGGTTCCCACTGATCGAGTAGAGAATTTATAGTTGTAGTTGTACATCATTAATCCCATGACCCAAATCACCACTGTAGGTTTATTGATGAGCACTGCACTGTGACTTGTTTTCCAATCCAAAGAGGGTTAGAAATGTGGCAATGTTTGGTGTTGTTGTAAGTCGAATAGGAGCTTGTGCATTGTTGTTGGGGATTTGACCGCTAGCATATGTGTGTGGATGTTCTATAGGTTCCGTTAGAGTGCATGACCCAACGAATCTCTAGCAAGAGTAATGAGTATATTTTTAGGGAAATGAGTTTCTATAAGTAACATACGAACTTTGAAACATGCACATAGTTATTGGATTCATATTAGGGTCTTGATCAACCAATACTCCAAGATGCGATCGAGACATATGAGTTGAAAGGATCATAATGTACGTTAACTGTAACTGAAGGTTCTTGCAGGCACAATCAGTTTGTAGGGATCGTGACGTGTTGTTACTACGCAATTTTGGCTAAAGTAGTTTAATTGATCGATAGCGGCACTTAAGGGTATGCCAGCAAAAAAGCAAAAGAGTTGGTCTCTAAAATCACAAGGGGTTGTAATTACATGTCTATCATACACATGAATCTTTGAGAGTCACACAAACTGACTATAATCTATTCCAACATGCTAGTTAAATTCAAGGAATTAAATTTAGTATTATTGAACTTAATATGATTAAGTGTACAAGCTTATAATAGATATTATGAGCTGATTTTAAAATTTGCACTAAATTTGAGTGAAATGTCCATTTTTTGGAAGTTTCCAATAAATGAAGGTCTCCACTTTGGGAATGGAAAAAAATGAAAAATTTGATATTACACTCGTAATAACGACCTCGACACGCTCGTCGTGAAAATAAATTCAATTTATTTTTCTGGATACGGTTTGAAAGATATGGCTTAATACATGGTTAATATATTAATGCTCGTGGGGCCCACAAATAATATATTATTAAATTAAAAATAAAAAAATACATGAATTGGTCACGTGAATGGCAAATTTAAAAGGCATAAAACACGATCCAATTCCATTTCAGTGGATCGTGTTTTATTGCAAATAATGTTGGATTTTGAGGGTTAATGAATTAATATTAAGCAAGATGAAAATGGGCTTAATGAATTGAAATTAAGCTAAGAAAAATCAAACGAAAGAAAGGCGAAAATAGAGTATTTCGGGCGCATAACGGGTCACCGAAACTGCCCGGGAAAAACCCGGGCAGTAGGGGAGGCACCTAGGCGCCTCCCTGTATGCGCCTAGGCGCCTCCCTGCATGGAAAATTATTTCCAGGTCACTTGTGCTGCGCCTGGCGCTTGTTCGGTGAATTTTCTGAACCATTGCACTATTTGGCGTGAAGATTTGATTTTTCATGAATGGTTGCCTCCAAATGGAGTCTTCTGATGACATCCTATGGCCTAGTATATATACAGCATCCCATCATTGAATTTATGATCAGATTTTTGAATTTTACACCCAAAATTCCAAGAGAAATAGCAAGTTCAAAAGAATTCCTGCATATTTGTTCTTGAAAAATAGAGTTTGCAACCTTTGTTGTTGATGTTCTTGTGATTTGGTGTGCTACAATCACAAGAGAAGTCGTATCCTCGGAGAAGATTGCCACAAACCGAAAGCACCTTGTGCGGGGCAAATTACTCGTAAGGACAAAGTGTTACACCATTGCCTCGACTTAAGACGTTCATCATTTCTTTTCCCTGAACCATAGACGAAATCCATACAACGCAAATAACAATTTTAAGAGGAATTTTAGCGTTGTTTCTGGAAGAGAAATGGCATCCACATCAACCAATGTTCCTGCGAAGCAATGAGAAAGGCCACAAAAGTTCACCGGTGTAGACTTCAAGATATGACAGTAGAAAATGCTTTTCTATCTTACTACGTTGCACTTGGCAAGGTTTTTGCAAGATGATCCGCTTACTGTACACGATAAAGAGACGGATACTAGCATGAGGGCTGTTGTAGATGCATGGAAGCAAAGGGACTTCCTATGCAAGAACTACATGCACTATACAATGTGTATTTTCAAGTCCAAACCGCAAAGGAATTGTGGAATATGCTTGAAACAAAGTATAAGGTGGAAGATTCCGACCTTAAGAAGTTCATAGTGGTCGCTTCTTGGATTTCAAATAGTACACTCGAAATACGTAGTGAATCAAGTACAAGAGATACAAGTCACATGAGATTCATGCGGAAGAGATGAGTCTAAGTGAGTCCTTCCAAGTTGCAGCTTTGATTGAGAAACTTTCTCCGCTGTGGAAAGATTTCAAAAACTATCTTAAACACGAGAGGCAGGAAATGGGACTCGATGACTTGATTGTTCGACTAAGGATTGAAGAGGATAATCGCAAGTCGGAAATCAAAATAAACAAAATGAGTGCAGGAGTCAATGTTGTGGAATCGAGCTATCATGGAAATAAGAGGAAGAACCAGGATGGCCAACAACAAAGGGACCTTAAAGGGTTTAAGGGAAATTGCTTCATATGTGGGAAATCGAACCACGAAGCAATGGATTGTCGAGATAAGATAGACAATAAGAAGAAAGCTAAGGATCAAATCAATGTAACTGAATATGACAAGATGTCAGGCGATTTCTCTGATCTAATGCTGACCACTTGAAATCTTGTATTCTATACTCTCCATAAAGGGAGTTGTTCAATATAAAGGTAATCGTCGATTAAAACAATAAAGTTTATCATTATACTTATTTGTTTGACTTATGATTAATTATATGATTATTTGAGTTATGTAATTATTATTCGCAACGTAACTATGTAATGTTAAACTTATTCTTTTCTGTGAATGTTAACTTAAAAACATAAGTATGAGACTTATGTGTAGACTAAGTTAACTAAACCGTAATTCATTTGTTGGAAAATCACTTCTAGAATTAATTCACATTGATGTTTGTGAATCAAAGTTTGTGCAAACTAGAGGTGAGAAAAAAGTAATTCGTTACTTCATCGATGAGTGCACAATATATTGTTATGATTATTTTCTACGCAGTTGAGACCATAGAAGTGTTTAGACACTAGAAGAATGAGGTTGAAGAACAATTATGCAATTGAATTTGCAATGGAAAAATTGTGAATTGATTCTATTTGAATTTTCCAAGCATTTTTCGCTCAAGGTTTGAATTTGCAAGAGAATTAAATCTTGAATTCATGTTTTATAGTTTGTATGCTTAAAATGAAAATGATGAATCAATTGTCACAATTGTTCTGACTAGGAGGCATTCTCATTTGATTCTATTTGAGTTGTCTAAGCATTTTACGCTTAAGGTTTGAATTTACAAGAGAATTAAATCTTGAATTCAAGTCTTCTAAATTTGTACGATTAAAATGCAAATTGTGAATCAAATACGAGAATTTAATTAATGTTTCAAATTTTGTAAGCAAGTGCGCTTAAATCAAAATTTGCAAGACATAAACTCTTGAATTTTGATTTATAAGTTAATAACGCTTAGAATTTGAATCATGGAAGTTTGAACACCACTATAATCTTGATAAGTTCGAGATTGCCCTATAATTGTGGGGGGAAGCGATCTTATTGGTCAACGACATTCTATGTGCCACACTTAGGCAATGACGAAAATTCTTGTGGATTGTGGAACGGACGAAAGTCTTCCTACAAATACTTAAAAGTGTGGGGTGTCTGGCTAAAGCAAGTCTTCACAAGCGCCTAAGTAATGGCATGAAAAATTTGACAAAGTTATGTTGTCAAATGGTTTTAGAATTAAAAGAGTGTAACAAATGCGTGTAGATTAAAGGCACACGAGAAACGTTTGTCATAGTATGTCTATAAGTTGATGACATGCTAATAACGGGAAGTAGTCATTAAGTGATTGTTGAAACAAAGAAAATGTTGACAAGACATTTTCATATGAAAGATATGAGCGTTGCTAATATTATGTTAGGGATTAAAATCTCTAGGACACAAGAGACAATCGTCATATCTCAATCACATTACATTGAGGCTATATTGAGAAAATTCAATGCATATGACACTTCTCCTATAAAGACACCGATCAACTTAAGCGTGCATTTAAGTAAAAATCATGGTGAACCGGATTCTCAATTGGAATATTAAAGAATTATTGGAAACCTCATGTCTATTATGAACTGTACTCATCCAGATATCGCTTGTGCTGTGAATAAGCTAAGTCGATTTACGAGTAATCCAAGTAATGTCCATTGGGCAGCATTAATAAGGGTACTTAAATATTTAAGATACACCTTAGAATATGGATTACATTTTACGAAATATCCGAGGGATATAGTGATGCAAACTGGATATCCAACACTAATGACTCCAAATCCACGAGTGGCTATGTATTCAACATTGGTGGTGGGGCCGTGTCGTGAAAATCTACTAAAGAAACTTGCATTGCAAGATCCACTATGGAGTCAGAGTTAATAGCTCTAGACAAAGCCGCGGAAGAGGCGGAATGGCTTCGTAATCTCTTGGAAGATATTCCATGTTGGTCAAAACCAGTGCCAGCATTAATGATTCATTGTGATAGTCAATCTGCAATTGCTAGGGCACAAAACAGTATGTATAATGGAAAGTCTCGGCATATTCGTCGTAGACATAATATTGTACGACAGTTGATCTCTAATGGAGTTATCACAATCGATTATGTGAAATCAAAGGATAACTTGGCGGATCCGCTTACAAAAGCTTTAAATAGAGATCAAATGTTTGAATTATCAAGAGGAATGGGGTTGAAATTTACAAAATAAATTTTCATAGTGGTAACCCAACCTTATTGACTGGAGATCCCAAGATCTTGGTTCAATGGGACACTAAATTATGAAAATTTGAGTTAGCACTCGGGAATTTTCTCAACACATTCATATGATGAAGAGTGCTTATGATCTACCAAATGAGATGTTAACTTTGATACTTTTAATGATTCCTGTAATTGAAAAAGTTGAGTATGGTATGATACTTTTAATAGGAGATCACCTATGTAAGTGTGAGAATGGGTCGCCTCAATAAAACACTTATCAATCCATGAGGTGCTCCATGGCCAAAACGGACACAACCGAGAAAACCAAAGCAAAGGTTGAGAAGTTATTGTGTAGGTGCTATTATCTGGGCTTACACGAACCGCCAAGAAGTTCAAGGCATCATGTTCACTTCGTGGCCTAGTAAATCCAATAGTATACTACTAAGGAAGGTTCAAAGCCACAAGCACCTCTCCCGATGCAATAATTTTTCGTGCGAACTTTCTTTTGACATCACGTGCATTCATGCATTAATTTAATTAATGTGGGGGATTGTTGGATTTTGAGGCTTAATGAATTAATATTGAGCAAGATGAAAATGGGCTTAATGAATTGAAATTAAGCAAAGAAAAATCGAACGAAGGAAACGAAGGCGGAAATAGAGTTTTTCGGGAGCATAACGGGTCACTGAAACTGCCCGGGAAAAAACCCGGGCAGTAGGGGAGGCGCCTCACTGCACGGAAAATTATTTCCAGCCAGTGTATAGTGCGCCCAGGCGCCACAAGTGCTGCGCCTAGGCGCCTGTCCGGTGAATTTTCTGAACCATTGCACCATTTGACGTGATGATGTGATTTTTCATGAATGGTTGCCTCCAAATGGAGTCTTTTGATGACATCCTATGACCTAGTATATATACAACATTCCATCATTGAATTCATGATCAGATTTTCAAATTTTACACCCAAAATTCCAAGAGAAATAGTAAGATCAAAAGCATTTCTGCATCATATTCATTTGTTCTTGAAAAAAAGAGTTTGCAACCTTTGTGGTTAATGTTCTTGTGATTTGGTATGCTACAATCATAAGAGAAGTCGTTGTATCTTGAAAGATGATTGCCACAAACCGAAAGCACCTTGTGCAGGGCAAATTCCTCTTATGGACAAAGTGTTACACACTTACCTCGACTTAAGACGTTCATCATTTCTTTTCCATAAACCGCAGACGGAATCCCAAACAACGCAAATAGCAAATAACAGGGAGAAGTCATTCAGCCTTGAAACATGGAGAGGCCGAAAGAAAATTTTTGAATAGGCAGAGAAAACTTTATAATCCATTCTCAATATTTTCAAATTGTCAACTTGTTCCCGAATTGTTCTGGTTTTAAGTCTGATACTAGTGCCAATTAATTGAGGTAGATCTTTTCGGTTGGAGGACCGGATAGTTGGCGGACAGATTGTACCTGTAAAGTCTACAGTTGCGGTCAGATATTGGACAAGACCGATGATCCAATCACGGCTTAAAGTCAGAGTTCCTTTTAAGTATGAATAGATAGCGAACCGATCGTCTCGGGAGCGACAAACCAAAATATTTAAAATTACGCTGTGTGTCGGTTACGGTTTCCTCGGACCCCCAACACAATAAGGGCAGGTCGGGGGTGATGGTTTACAACTTTAGATTACATATGAAATTAAGTTGAAAGAGCTACTCCTTTTCGCTCTTTCTATCCCAAAGGTTCCATCCCAGATTCATGAGAATGCAAATCCATTTGGAGATCATGGTTCTCAGCCGTTACTGAACCAATTAGGAAACAAAACCTTAGATCTTTTAATGGTATCAAATGGGTAATTAGTTCAAATGCCTTGCAACCACTGCTCTAAATCGATGGTTCAACACGGTCCATCTTACCAAAGAAGAAGATAAATGATATCGCAAACAACATCAAAAATTATACAGACTCACCTTGCGGAATCTCGATTTGAAACTTGTTAACTTCATCAGTGTAGATACGAAAATGCTCCGCCACCTCTACATTTATTCAACATGATGATAACTGATAAAAATTTGGCAATTTGCACCAACAACATAAAATAAATTAAAATGAACAAAAGCACAGACATCGCATTTTTCTATTTGAAAAGGCAAAGCGACAAAAATTTCTACCTGTATCAGCGGCCAATGCAACTGGAGCAAATGCAGGCAAAATAAACGCAGCAGAAACTACCTGAAACAACAGCTCTCTCCTTTTCGTCAAATGTTGTTCTTCCCGAACTCTCACACTGTAACGTCGAAGCAACAAAAACCCATCAATATAAATATGCTAACTGAAAAGAAGATGTCAGTGAATAAAGAAAATTTAATGCCACTGGATTTTCTGATCAAGCCCATCTTTCTTGCAGTTGAGAATGCTAGAATTCGTGTTCCTCCTAAGACCTTCAAAACCCAAAAGAAACTTAACTATTGATGAATAGTTTAAGTAGTTGAACATGGAAGATGGACAATAGAAAGACAAGTATGAAAATCGATTTATTGCATACCTTGAGGAAAGTGAGAAAGAAGAGGAGGGGAACACATGAAAGAAACGGAGGCCATTGCTTTTTGGTTGTGGAGATGTTGAATGAACGCTGGGTAGGAGATTTTTCTCGGTGACAAATTAAGGTTGCACCCTACTTTTGCTTTATTTCAAAATTGCCCCCATAGGATGAATTAATGAGATTTACCCCCCAATGATTTTATGCTGATTCAAATGACACCCAATGTACTTTAAAAGAAAAATGACACCCGAATGTCTCACATAGATTGACAATTTTCAGCTTAACCTCAGAACTAGGGATGGCAAGGGAGCGAGTTTGGGATGAGTCTGGTCAATCCCAGAAATCGCCCCGCTACACATAAAACTCGGACCCGCCCGGCCACGCCTAGACCAGCGAACCAGGCTGGTTTACCCGCCCCGCCTCGGTTCCAGATTTTTTTTAAAATTTAACTAGAAATCAATTTTGAAACACAAATATTGAGTTTTGTTATTGAATTTCATGTTTTTTGTATAGTAAATATTTATAATAACCGTTGCAAAACTATCTTTAAGGAACCAAATATTTATTAATTTGCTCTCATTCTCTTCAAAATGTCCAACTTTTTTAACATGAACACATGAATTTCGATATAAAATTAAATAATGGCACTTTATTGTTCAATCAAATAAGTAAAATGTATATTCAATATTAATTTTTTTAAAAAGAAAATTAAAAATGTATAGAGGGGCGGGTCTGGGGCGGGTTCGGCCAATCCCAGGACCCGCCCCGCTTCCAAACCCGATTGAAGCAGGTCCAGACTCGGCCCGGTGGGGCGGGTTCAGTGCGGGTCTGGGTCTGGACCCCGCCCCATTGCCATCCCTACTCAAATCCGGTGGGAACAATTCTTTTGATTAGTCGAAATAATAATAAAAATATTTCCAAAATTTAAAGTTCAAAACACACAAATCACAATCATTTGGCTAATATGGCTATCATTACATTAATCTAATCTATTAACTGCGAAATTACAAGGCATGCTAGTCATTATAGGTATTCTGCAAAATTTTCTTCATATCACTACAATATTTTATTTTGAATCTTTGATAACCCTGGGATGTTCACCCAAAGATGTGTGAGGACTCGTTTCTAATCAAGTGTTTAATTATCGCACAATGATTATTTATTTTAAACAGCGGAAGATTATTTAAATTTTACCAACATGTGGCCCTAAAAAAATTTCGGCATGACCTCTCCGCACAATGGACATACCAAAAATATAAAACACATATAACAATATCTCTAGTGCTGAAAGTAAATACATAATATCATATCATACACAATAGGCATCTAGTACATAATCCATAGTAAAGATATTTACATCATACCATAGCATGCACAATAAACCTTCAACACACATTCCATACTCAAAATATTTACAAATACCATCAGAGGTAAATAAACACTGAATATCAACAAATAGTCAAAACTGAACTAAAATAAACTTAATTTACATAGTTATGTATTCTAGGACACACCATGACATAAATTAACTATCCTAGTGTGATGCCCCGAAATTAATTAATGGTAACTTGGACATTAATTATGTTTATATGATGTATCATGTATTGATAGATTTATGTGTTGTGTATGGTTGGGGTATGATTTTTGAAGTGTTTTATGTTGGTTTTGGTGGGTTATGATGTTATTGATGTTTTATGGAAGTTTGGTTTTGGGGTGGTATGTGAAGGAGCTTGAAAAATGAGCATTAATGGCGAAAATTCGATGTACAGCACTCGGCGATCGATCGCCCGTTCTTGGCGATCGATCGCGAGCGTCCAGTACCAGCCAGAAGCATTTGGCGATCGATCGCCACTTTTGGGCGATCGATCGGCGGGCCTGGCGATCGATCGCGCCAAAAGTGGCGATCGATCGCCAAGAAGGAGATTTTGGCCCCTCGTCCAGTGCGATCTCGCGATCGATCGCGCCTGGGTGGCGATCGATCGCGAGCTGAAGAAAAGTGGATTTTTGATTTTTTTGTGGGATTTTTGGATATTGGACTATGTTTAGCTTCTAATATCAATTTGTATGGTTGTGTAGAACCATCCCAGGTGCCCACAACATCCAGGAGATAAAGCTCTCCAAATTCTCCACTTTTGGGAATTAAGGTACGTAAGAGACGTACGAGCATCGGACGGTAAACCATGCCCTTACATATTATGATGATATTTAAGATGATGTTTACGATGATGACGTTTAAGATGATGTTATGATGATGATATCTATGATGATATTTATAACGATGATGCTTATGATGATGTTATGATGATGATGCTTATGCGATGTTATATGTGGTAAGATGCCACGGGGTAAGACGCCCCACATGGTAAGAGGCCATGCGATGTTATTTGTGGTAAGATGCCACGGGGTAAGATGCCCCACATGGTAAGAGGCCATGCGATGTTATTTGTGGTAAGATGCCACGGGGTAAGATGCCCCACATGGTAAGAGGCCATGCGAGGTTATTCGTGGTAAGATGCCACGCAATGTTTATGATATGGTAAGACGCCATATGATTGGGTAAGATGCCCACATGGTAAGATGCCAAGCAATGTTTATAATATGGTAAGACGCCATATGATTGGGTACGATGCCCACGTGGTAAGATGCCACGCAATGATTATGATATGGTAAGATGCCATACAATGGGGTAAGACGCCCCAATATATGAATAAGAGTCAGGGATAACTAAGGAGGTCGGAGGACGACCAACGACTTTTACTTAACTAAGATGTTATGCATATGTATGCTTTTATATAATGTTAAGTAAATTTATGAATGCTCATGATGTGTTATCCCTGTAGGTACACTTTTGGACCAAGGGCCTAGGGTCAGGTTGAGGAAGTGAGCTAAAGGGAGCATGATGAACGTAGGATGCAGGATTTTTGATAGTCTCTACTCTAGGAGTAGTGTAAATCTATAGCTTTAACATTCTTTGTTGGGAATGTAATTAAATAGCTTTGAAAACTTTATTTTTGGCCTGTAATCTCCCTAGCTCAAACTACAACCGGAACCCTTAAGAGGTTATAAATGCATGTCCTATCCCATTTATGTGTACTATATGAAGTTAAGGTAGGAAGACCCTACATTAGTGGTATTTATATGATGTATCATGTATTGATAGATTTATGTGTTGTGTATGGTTGGGGTATGATTTCGATGTAGACACGTCGCCGGTGCGAGTGTCGACCTTATTAGCCGAGCCAGACGTATTTGAGGCAATCAGGAAAGCCCAGAGGTCGGATGATGAAGTGCAGAGATGGTCATCAATAGCACTTCGAGGCCAGCCAACAAAGTTTAGTGTGGCTGAAGATGACTCTTTAAGATTGGGCAACCGATGGGTGGTCCCAGATGCGCCAGGATTGCGTAAAGGAATTTTAGAACGGGCTCATAGTAGCCGGTTCAGTATCCACCCCGGTGGAAGAAAGATGTATAAGGACCTAAGTGGTCAATTCTGGTGGAGACGCATGAAGCGTGATGTGATCAGCTTCGTTAAGAGATGTTTGATCTGCCAACAAGTAAAGGCAGAAAGGCAGAGGCCTGGTGGCGAGCTGAAGAGCTTGGAGGTACCTAAGTGGAAGTGGGAGCATATATCTATGGACTTCGTGACCCACTTGCCAAGGTCGGCCTCTGGATTTGATGCGATCTGGGTGATCGTGGATAGGCTGACGAAGGTAGCTCATTTCATCCCTTACAGTATGACTTTCACGTATTTAAAGATGGCCCAATTATATGTACGGGATGTAGTGAGGTTGCATGGGATTCCAGTCTCGATCGTGTCTGACAGAGACCCAAGGTTTACTTCTCATTTCTGGGAGGGTCTCCAGACAGCTTTGGGCACCGAGGTGAGACTAAGTACAGCTTATCACCCTCAGACTGATGGCCAAACGGAGCGTACTATACAAACGCTCGAAGATATATTGAGGGCATGTGTTTTGGAGTTTGATACTCCGTGGCAAGAGTCTATACCTCTGGTAGAGTTCTCCTACAATAACAGCTATCAGGCGAGCATTCAAATGGCCCCTTTTGAAGCTCTGTACGGACGACGATGTAGATCACCGCTGTATTGGGAGGACTTGACGAGTAAAGCGGTCGGAGGACCGGATATGATTAAGGACATGGAGGAAAAGATTAAGATGATACGCTTAAAGATGAAAGCGGCCCAAGATAGGCAAGCAGCCTATGCCAATAAGCGGCGACGACCGCTAGAATTTCAAGTAGGAGACAAGGTCTTCTTGAAAATCTCACCCTTCAGGGGTGTTGTTCGATTTGGTATGCGGGGGAAGTTATCCCCGAGGTATGTTGGACCGTATGAGGTATTACAGCGTATCGGCACTTTGGCTTACCGATTGGCTTTACCGCCGTCCTTATCTGGAATTCATGATGTCTTCCATGTTTCTATGTTGAGAAAGTATGAGCCAGATCCGTCTCATGTATTACAGCCTACTGAAGTGCAGTTAGACTCAGATGTATCCTACGTTGAACGACCGGTCAGAATTCTGGATCGTGAGGATCGCAGACTACGAAGTAAAGTTATACCAATGGTCAAAGTTCAGTGGGATCGTCGGGGTGTCGAGGAGGCTACGTGGGAGACGGAGCGGCATATGATGCAGCATTACCCCGAACTATTTTCTGGTATGATTTATGTTTAGTTTCTTTTGGGTAAGTGCATGCGATTTCGAGGACGAAATCTTGTAAGTAGGGGAGTAATGTGATGCCCCGAAATTAATTAATGGTAACTTGGACATTAATTATGTTTATATGATGTATCATGTATTGATAGATTTATGTGTTGTGTATGGTTGGGGTATGATTTTTGAAGTGTTTTATGTTGGTTTTGGTGGGTTATGATGTTATTGATGTTTTATGGAAGTTTGGTTTTGGGGTGGTATGTGAAGGAGCTTGAAAAATGAGCATTAATGGCGAAAATTCGATGTACAGCACTCGGCGATCGATCGCCCGTTCTTGGCGATCGATCGCGAGCGTCCAGTACCAGCCAGAAGCATTTGGCGATCGATCGCCACTTTTGGGCGATCGATCGGCGGGCCTGGCGATCGATCGCGCCAAAAGTGGCGATCGATCGCCAAGAAGGAGATTTTGGCCCCTCGTCCAGTGCGATCTCGCGATCGATCGCGCCTGGGTGGCGATCGATCGCGAGCTGAAGAAAAGTGGATTTTTGATTTTTTTGTGGGATTTTTGGATATTGGACTATGTTTAGCTTCTAATATCAATTTGTATGGTTGTGTAGAACCATCCCAGGTGCCCACAACATCCAGGAGATAAAGCTCTCCAAATTCTCCACTTTTGGGAATTAAGGTACGTAAGAGACGTACGAGCATCGGACGGTAAACCATGCCCTTACATATTATGATGATATTTAAGATGATGTTTACGATGATGACGTTTAAGATGATGTTATGATGATGATATCTATGATGATATTTATAACGATGATGCTTATGATGATGTTATGATGATGATGCTTATGCGATGTTATATGTGGTAAGATGCCACGGGGTAAGACGCCCCACATGGTAAGAGGCCATGCGATGTTATTTGTGGTAAGATGCCACGGGGTAAGATGCCCCACATGGTAAGAGGCCATGCGATGTTATTTGTGGTAAGATGCCACGGGGTAAGATGCCCCACATGGTAAGAGGCCATGCGAGGTTATTCGTGGTAAGATGCCACGCAATGTTTATGATATGGTAAGACGCCATATGATTGGGTAAGATGCCCACATGGTAAGATGCCAAGCAATGTTTATAATATGGTAAGACGCCATATGATTGGGTACGATGCCCACGTGGTAAGATGCCACGCAATGATTATGATATGGTAAGATGCCATACAATGGGGTAAGACGCCCCAATATATGAATAAGAGTCAGGGATAACTAAGGAGGTCGGAGGACGACCAACGACTTTTACTTAACTAAGATGTTATGCATATGTATGCTTTTATATAATGTTAAGTAAATTTATGAATGCTCATGATGTGTTATCCCTGTAGGTACACTTTTGGACCAAGGGCCTAGGGTCAGGTTGAGGAAGTGAGCTAAAGGGAGCATGATGAACGTAGGATGCAGGATTTTTGATAGTCTCTACTCTAGGAGTAGTGTAAATCTATAGCTTTAACATTCTTTGTTGGGAATGTAATTAAATAGCTTTGAAAACTTTATTTTTGGCCTGTAATCTCCCTAGCTCAAACTACAACCGGAACCCTTAAGAGGTTATAAATGCATGTCCTATCCCATTTATGTGTACTATATGAAGTTAAGGTAGGAAGACCCTACACCTAGGATTGAGATGGACAGATAAACAACCTCAGGATGGCTTCCATCGAGCATTCCCTCTTTGAGATCCTGGTTATATGTACTAGCTGTCATTGTCCACACACAAAGACAACAACAGCCCCCTTGGGGTGAGCCAAAGCCCAATATGGATCTATCAAATAATTACAACATATATCTATAAAATGTGATATATGAAGCATGTAAGATACTACCTACACTGTGATGCCCCGAAATAACTATATGCAATTTGGACATTAATTATGTTTATGTGATTAATTATGGTGATAATTGATTTATGTGTTGGGGTTGCATTTCAGGGTGCATGTTATGCATGTTTGGAAATGGGGTGTTAACATGATTAAATCGTATTGGTTGTTAATTCTGTGGAAATATGGATTTAGTGGAAGTTTGTGCATTTTTGTAAAATGCTTTTAAAATACCATGTTGGGGTATTTTATAACATCATGATGATTAGTGGGGTGCAAATTTAATTAAAACTCTCATAACCCCACTATACCTACTTTAACCCTCACTTTATCAAACACCCATCACTTTTTTCTATTTTCCCCCAAATCCTCCACCCAAACCCTCATTCTCTTCATTTTTGTTTTTGGCACAAAAGTGGAAGAGAAATCTTTGCACAAACT
Organism: Haberlea rhodopensis; assembly: GCA_907163345.1. Classification (NCBI taxonomy): domain Eukaryota; kingdom Viridiplantae; phylum Streptophyta; class Magnoliopsida; order Lamiales; family Gesneriaceae; genus Haberlea; species Haberlea rhodopensis. The sequence continues at coordinate 397,687 of CAJQUN010000379.1, read as the reverse complement.
TGATTTGTGGAATTTGTTGGGAGATTTGGAGTCCCCGAGAGGTATGGGTACCTCCTTATTTGTAAGGACCCCAAGCCCTTAACCCTTAATTTGTGTATTAACCACTATGTGTGGCACATGCTTTCCATAAAAAGCCAATCGGGAAGCTCAGATGATACTTTACCATTGAATGGCAACTACAAAATTTCTTTAATATACAACATTAAGATCATCTCTACCCACAATTAGACTCACATGTTCGCCCTTTACCACCCCTTGGTGCCCTTTTGCATTGTGGGTTTTTATAAAAATTTGGGCAGAGTCTCCCCATAAATTGAGCTATCCCAAAACACAAGCACATCACATAATATAATTCCCGGCCAGGGAATACACAATACTCAACAGAATATAGTACACAAAGTAAATTCCCAGCCAGGGAAGACACCACACATATGACGACATAAATGGGTCTCAACACCCACACAATACACTAACGACTCTCATATCATTAGCAATTCTACCACAATTGCATGCAACATATAATGAAAGAGAGAAAGGCTCATGCCTTTATATACAACCCATATACAAGAATATCCGTGCTCACATGCGAGCATCATAAATGTGTATATAAACCTCGGGTGTATATAAGTACTCTATACGATACCGTGCTCCATCAAGCCCTGGTACCACGATCCTATGAGTACATCCAATCATCAGCTCGAGCTCAGCTCCACAGCCATCGATGCACCTGTTCACCTGCCCCAACAGAGACAGCCCCCAACGGGGTGAGCATACCAATACACAAAATCTCATAATCACAATAATGAAATTCATAATTTACAACACAAGTAAATATTAATGAATTTTAAATGATACTCCCTGGATGGCAACATCCTCATCCGGGATTCCGTGTACTGTCCCTGTTCTCACAATCATCAAACTCATCAAATCTCATAAATCAGTAAATCAACACATTGATTTAATTCATAGCATGCCTGATTCTCAAGTATCAATAGTTAATGATTCCAAATTCATTATACAAGCAAACATAGATATCTCGATATCTAATGCTGATTTTCAACTTTGCTACCAATCACAGATAGCTCAAATGCCTAGCATTTATTTTACAAATACTCTATTTCACTTAGACATCTCACATGTCTTTCAATGAATACATGATCCCACGATCATTCTTAGGCACCTCAAATGCCCTACTCTTTATTTTACGAATTCTCATTTATATTTAGACATCTCACATGTCTTACAATAGTCACATAAACCCAGTACCCATACCTCTTATAAGGTCATACTACTCTAGTACTACGCACACTTGTGGCAGCGATATCAAGACTAGGTCGATCCATAGTCATATCACACATATATGTATATAGCCATACCCACAACCATCTAATGCAATTACAACACATTATGCATTTCACAATTGCTATCACATAAAGTAATGCTCGTACGTCGCACGTACCTTAAATCTCCGAAGTCCGAGCCAAACCTTGCTCGAGTTCCATGCTCCGAGGAACGATGTGCTAACACGATAAATTAATTCACAACTAATTACGATCATGCAACCCATGCTCAAGCACACCCTTAACCCTCAAAAATATTGTCAACACAAGACAATAAACCAATATCGAAAATTGCTCAAGAATTCCCCACAAATTTTCGAACCTTCACAACACGAATCGAACTCAATTAAACACCATAATTCATCTAAAATATGAATTAATCAATCAACAACAAGAAAAATCGCCCCACATGCCAAACCCCCAAAATTCGAATTCCAAGCCCTAAATTCGAATCCAATTCCTCAAATTCGAACACAATCAAGCATCATAATGCATCTACAACATGAATTAATCAATCCATAACAAGAATCGCCACACCTCTGCCAAAAATCACAATTTTCGAACCTAAACCCACGAAAAATGCATAAATTCGAACCAATCCCACCAACAGCAATAATTCGAACAAATCGAACACAAAAATGGCAGGGAATTACACAACAACGACGAAAAAGGGGCAAGGGAGGTTACCCAATCGAAAGTCGGAAGAAATCGGACCAAAATCGAAGAACCCTAGAAATTGGGGATCGGCGCACTTCCGCAAAATTCGACTTCAAAACGCGATGAAACTTCGAATTGATGGAGGGGAAAGCTGCGTCTCGTCGGGACGAAGCCGGCGGTGGGTCGCACGCGCTGAACGGCGGCCGGACGGCGGCGGGCGAAGCGTCTGAAGCGGCGGGGGCTGGGGGAAAATCGGGAATGGGGCGCGGCTGCGGGAGAGAGAGAAGGAAAGGGCTGAAATGATTTTCTAATTAAAATTCCGGGTTCAAATGGTATTTATAGCAAAAATACCCCGAAATACTAATATCCCCACAAATACATCATGATTCATTAAAATCATCTGTTTTCAAAAATTCTCTCTCTAACTCAAAAACCCCCTACCGGTGCCCACACCAAGCACCCGAGATTCCGAGTCACACTAAAAACCCAACTCACAGGTTTTCACCGAAATGAGAATACGATCTCAACCTCGGGATCCAACAACCCCAACTACTCAATTAAACGAGCCCAGAAGGCCCAACACCGCGATTAAACTCCAAATCGCCACGTAAAACAACTTTACGGGTTATTAACACTCCGGGATTAACACCTATAATCCCTGGTCATCACAATATCCCCCACTAAAAGAATTTCGTCCTCGAAATTAGCACCGGTGTATCACATAACACCCAGGCTACACAACAACATGAAGCCATAAACTCGATTCCTGCCCATATCAGAATCGTCTTAAAACCTCGAGAATACTTAACTCACATCAAACTCTGAAACAGAGCGACATACCAAAATTAACACCAACTCGTCACCCAAGAGGCAAAACGTACCTCGATGCGGTTCATCCCAAAAGTCAGTCCCTCATGACTGCAAACAACCAATACTTACGACCGTAGATCGGACAGTCATCTTTAGTTCTAATACAACTAGTAAGAACGTATCCTGGATGACACCTCAACCGTGAGAACGTTGACCTCGTGTCAAACTCTGGAGTGGAACAGACTCCCAAATCCATCATAACGTCAAAGAGTGTCAGTACCACTCAACGCTAACAACCCAAAAGCAGTTAGTCAACTGAAACTGCAAGGATTCGAATCGCTCCCGATTCTATCGTAGATATTATCCAATGACATCTCTATCATGACTTACGACGTCTAACATACATCGTTACGGGGGAACATTTGTATACCACGATGTACACACACCAAACCTGGTCTCCACTTCCAAACCTTTTTCCATCGAAGGAGCAGTCGCATCATTGCAACTCAATTTGGGCAACTCACGGCCATAGATTCACACAAAAGACATCTCACAAGATGTTCACCTCCGGGTATTCCAAGAATCACATCCTGATCATAAATAAACCATCGAGACTCCACAGAGTTCAAATCCTGGAAGGACATGCAATAAACACATTGCATCCTCAAAGCTCGTGTCGACAACGACAACCAATAAATCCGAATTCCTGCCATCCCTTGATAATTCTAGAATTTAACAATCCAAACTTGGGAAGGTTATCGTATAACTCGAAGGGAAACACCAACCAGGAAACACATCAACCTACACAAGATAATCCCTCCTCAAAGGGAGTCAACTAACTTCACGATTGTTTCTCATAATTATAGTGCCATGGAGATTCCCAATCTCAAGGTGTTCCATATCTCTCATCAGAGATTTAACCATCCAAACATAGCATAACTCTATGCTTGACAAAAAGGAAATAAAAAACTAGCATCCGTATACTCACCGGTATACCTGCCTAAGCACTGACATCACATGCACACTCAATGCACTTGGCTCGGGTATCTACAACATACCCCTAAGCCCCTAAACACAACTGTCAATACTGAGTCATTCCATTGCAGTGGAGAATGATAATTGACGATCAACGACACGGCGTGATTCCCAAAATCAACACCACACGTACCAGCTTACCGAATCCTTCAAAGATTCCCAAATAGGTATAATACTACCTCCTTCCCCACAAGGGAAGTGTTATCGAACTCGAGTTCCTCTAGCCTCGAACCACCGTTCGGAAAAACCGGATACAATAACACCCATTGTATCCCAAATACACGGATTCTCTCAGATCGAGTCAATAACGACCTGATGACTCTCTTGTTGGTACTCCAACATCATGAGCTTGTCCCAGACAAGTCTCACCAAGATTTAACATCAACGTATACACGTTTCAGTGAGGCATGCACAACCTCAACCTCAAATGACGTGGTGACTACTAAAGTCCACCACCATCCACATCGTATCACCTTACGATTTGCCAAACTTGGTTCCAACGAGCAGTATCATGGCCCCAACAAGCACACTATATCATCACTACGATATCTGGCTAGCAAAGTGCTGTCTCCATAGGTTCATATCAAGTCCACCAACAAACCATATGTTCCATCTCGGTATCCCATACCGTACAAACCGTTAGGGTAATGGGTCATCGCCCAACATACCTCTAAACTACCAAGCACAATGGACAACCCGGTGTCCTTGCTCACTTATGATACAATCATAGTCCGATAAGACTTATCTCACACCCTCAGGGTGGGTGTAACCATGTCTACCCTACGTCACAACACAAGCGAGTAGTTTCCTCAATGACTACTCTTACCACCAAACACTTGGCCCTAGCCAAACCAACGAGCATACCCAAGGGTATCATTGCTCGACAAAAGGTCTCGTCAACTAGTGACCCAGACTATATCATGTGCTCACCATCGGCACTCAAACCATACAACTAAATACATAACATAAATGTATTAGCTATCAAAACGACGCTACACGTCTACATAGAACATCCACTATGTCATTGTCATCCCGTGACGGTACCTGTCAACATATGGCTTTGAAACAATATTGTCGACTCGTGACAGTATATGTCGATACACGACGTCTAATCGTCAAACACATGGCATATATATATAGCAACACATAGTATCCACAATAATGCTAACACAAGTAATATGCCATACCTCATCGCTATCAAGATAGCGGAATACCTGTATCCGTCGTCCACCAGCGGTACACAAGTAGCATCCATCGCTCACAGGCGACATAATCCGGCGCTACGCACATAGCGGTATAACCCATCGCTGTGTAATATCCGGTGGCATGAATCATCGTCAATAGAATATCCGGCGGCATGAACCATCGCCAATAGAATAGCGGAATGAGACATCGCTAGCAATATATCCGGCGGCAAGACCCATCGCCAATCAATATAGCGGAATGAACCGTCGCTATCAATATACCTGGCGGCAAGAACCATCGCCAATCAATATAGCGGAATGAACCATCGCTATCGATACATATGGCGGAATGAACCATCGCCAATCAATATAGCGGAGTGAACCGTCGCTATCAATATACCTGGCGGTAAGAACCATCGCCAATCAATATAGCGGAATGAACCATCGCTATCGATACATATGGCGGAATGAACCATCGCCAATCAATATAGCGGCATGAACCATCGCTATCAATATAGATACTGTGGTTGTTCCTGTCCTGTTATAGCAGCGGAATTTTAGGACCCCTCGCTTCGACATATAGCGGCATCATATGATATCCCTCGCTTCGACAATGACAGCGGCATGTTACCTCGCTTAGACATGACAGCGGCAAATATCATATTACCATCGCTTCATATGACAGCGGCAAGTACCTCCCTCGCTCGAATATAACAACTACCGGAACTCCCACTAGCTCCATGTACCTGCATCCAGGTTAATACCACAGTTCACAATATAATGATCGATATCACGTTTCCAATTATATCCACAATATTCCACATTAATCACTAGAATTGTGACTGTTCCGGTCCCAATACAACAGCGGAATGTTAGGACCCCTCGCTTCGACAATGACAGCGGCATGTTACTTCGCTCAGTCATGACAGCGGCAAGTACCTCCCTCGCTCGGAGATAAAGGCTACCGGAACATTCATCAATTCTACCACAATAATCAAACACAATTGATTCCAATATCACAATACATCACTAACATTTCACATATATCATCACATGTAAGGGTTCACTACCCACGATATACATAATCAAAGGTGTAACACGTTTTACCGTCCGAAGCCCGTACGTCTCACCTTTCCTGATTTTCCTACAAAATCAGATCCCTTAGCACATAATACATGAAGGGCCAGACATCACCATTAATGCCATCCCATCTCATGCTACACGATTCCTGCAATCACACTGATTAGCAACACCACTTTTCATATCATTAAAAGCATATAAACAACTAGTTGTGTCATACAACATTAATGCCATCATGCATAAGTATGTGCTATCAATAACTTCCTAGGCCCTTAACAGCCCCAAAGAGCTAACCACTGCTCTGATACCACTAATGTAAGGACCCCAAGCCCTTAACCCTTAATTAGTGTATTAACCACTATGTGTGGCACATGCTTTCCATAAAAAGCCAATCGGGAAGCTCAGATGATACTTTACCATTGAATGGCAACTACAAAATTTCTTTAATATACAACATTAAGATCATCTCTACCCACAATTAGACTCACATGTTCGCCCTTTACCACCCCTTGGTGCCCTTTTGCATTGTGGGTTTTTATAAAAATTTGGGCAGAGTCTCCCCATAAATTGAGCTATCCCAAAACACAAGCACATCACATAATATAATTCCCGGCCAGGGAATACACAATACTCAACAGAATATAGTACACAAAGTAAATTCCCAGCCAGGGAAGACACCACACATATGACGACATAAATGGGTCTCAACACCCACACAATACACTAACGACTCTCATATCATTAGCAATTCTACCACAATTGCATGCAACATATAATGAAAGAGAGAAAGGCTCATGCCTTTATATACAACCCATATACAAGAATATCCGTGCTCACATGCGAGCATCATAAATGTGTATATAAACCTCGGGTGTATATAAGTACTCTATACGATACCGTGCTCCATCAAGCCCTGGTACCACGATCCTATGAGTACATCCAATCATCAGCTCGAGCTCAGCTCCACAGCCATCGATGCACCTGTTCACCTGCCCCAACAGAGACAGCCCCCAACGGGGTGAGCATACCAATACACAAAATCTCATAATCACAATAATGAAATTCATAATTTACAACACAAGTAAATATTAATGAATTTTAAATGATACTCCCTGGATGGCAACATCCTCATCCGGGATTCCGTGTACTGTCCCTGTTGTCACAATCATCAAACTCATCAAATCTCATAAATCAGTAAATCAACACATTGATTTAATTCATAGCATGCCTGATTCTCAAGTATCAATAGTTAATGATTCCAAATTCATTATACAAGCAAACATAGATATCTCGATATCTAATGCTGATTGTCAACTTTGCTACCAATCACAGATAGCTCAAATGCCTAGCATTTATTTTACAAATACTCTATTTCACTTAGACATCTCACATGTCTTTCAATGAATACATGATCCCACGATCATTCTTAGGCACCTCAAATGCCCTACTCTTTATTTTACGAATTCTCATTTATACTTAGACATCTCACATGTCTTACAATAGTCACATAAACCCAGTACCCATACCTCTTATAAGGTCATACTACTCTAGTACTACGCACACTTGTGGCAGCGATATCAAGACTAGGTCGATCCATAGTCATATCACACATATATGTATATAGCCATACCCACAACCATCTAATGCAATTACAACACATTATGCATTTCACAATTGCTATCACATAAAGTAATGCTCGTACGTCGCACGTACCTTAAATCTCCGAAGTCCGAGCCAAACCTTGCTCGAGTTCCATGCTCCGAGGAATGATGTGCTAACACGATAAATTAATTCACAATTAATTACGATCATGCAACCCATGCTCAAGCACACCCTTAACCCTCAAAAATATTGTCAACACAAGACAATAAACCAATATCGAAAATTGCTCAAGAATTCCCCACAAATTTTCGAACCTTCACAACACGAATCGAACTCAATTAAACACCATAATTCATCTAAAATATGAATTAATCAATCAACAACAAGAAAAATCGCCCCACATGCCAAACCCCCAAAATTCGAATTCCAAGCCCTAAATTCGAATCCAATTCCTCAAATTCGAACACAATCAAGCATCATAATGCATCTACAACATGAATTAATCAATCCATAACAAGAATCGCCACACCTCTGCCAAAAATCACAATTTTCGAACCTAAACCCACGAAAAATGCATAAATTCGAACCAATCCCACCAACAGCAATAATTCGAACAAATCGAACACAAAAATGGCAGGGAATTACACAACAACGACGAAAAAGGGGCAAGGGAGGTTACCCAATCGAAAGTCGGAAGAAATCGGACCAAAATCGAAGAACCCTAGAAATTGGGGATCGGCGCACTTCCGCAAAATTCGACTTCAAAACGCGATGAAACTTCGAATTGATGGAGGGGAAAGCTGCGTCTCGTCGGGACGAAGCCGGCGGTGGGTCGCACGCGCCGAACGGTGGCCGGACGGCGGCGGGCGAAGCGTCTGAAGCGGCGGGGGCTGGGGGAAAATCGGGAATGGGGCGCGGCTGCGGGAGAGAGAGAAGGAAAGGGCTGAAATGATTTTCTAATTAAAATTCCGGGTTCAAATGGTATTTATAGCAAAAATACCCCGAAATACTAATATCCCCACAAATACATCATGATTCATTAAAAATCATCTGTTTTCAAAAATTCTCTCTCTAACTCAAAAACCCCCTACCGGTGCCCACACCAAGCACCCGAGATTCCGAGTCACACTAAAAACCCAACTCACAGGTTTTCACCGAAATGAGAATACGATCTCAACCTCGGGATCCAACAACCCCAACTACTCAATTAAACGAGCCCAGAAGGCCCAACACCGCGATTAAACTCCAAATCGCCACGTAAAACAACTTTACGGGTTATTAACACTCCGGGATTAACACCTATAATCCCTGGTCATCACATTATTGTTTTTGTAGTGTTTGGATTGAGTTTGAAATGGTTTTGAAATGGGTTTGTTTGGGTTGGTATGATTTTGGGTTGGATGTTAGATTTTTGGGTTATTTAATGATGTGAATTGAAGATTTTGTAGGGTCTTCCTACCTTAACAGTGTTAATTAGAACATAAGAAGGACTAATCATGCATTAAATAACATCTTAAGGTTCCGGTTGTTACATGAGCTAACAGGATTACGGGCCAAAATACAAAACTTCAAAAATAATTCATTACATTCCCAAAAGAATGTTAACATTTAGATTTACATTACTCCTAGAGTAGATACTAATCAAGACTTGAATCATATACATTCCTGTGTTCCTCGTAGCTCACTGCCTCAACCCGACCCTTAGTCCTTTAGTCCAAAAGTGTACCTACAGGGACAACACATCATGAGCATATACAATCGTACTTAACATCATAAAAACATCACAGTAAATGCATGAAATTTTGGTTAAGTAAATATGCTGGTTATTCATTAACTTCTTTTTGTTGTCCCTGATTCATATTCATGCATATGGGCATCTTACCCTGTGGCATCTTACCACATCATAAACATCGTATGGCCTCTTACCATATGGGCATCTTACCCCGTGGCATCTTACCACATAATAAAATCGTATGGCCTCTTACCATATGGGCATCTTACCCCGTGGCATCTTACCACATAATAAAATCGTATGGCCTCTTACCATATGGGCCTCTTACCATATGGGCATCTTACCCCGTGGCATCTTACCACATAATAAAATCGTATAAACATCATCATATAAACATCGTATAAACATCATCATTTTCATCGTGAATATTCATGCGATAAATGCATAGTCATAGTGTAGAGATGTGTTTTACCGTCCGATGCCCGTACGTCTCTTACGTACCTTTTTAAAAGAAGGAGGAGTCAACAGACTTTATCTCCTTGATTGAGATGGTACCTGAGATGGTTCTACAAGACCACATAATAACATATTAGATGCCTCAATACCATCTCATACCATATCTTAACAAAATAAATCATCATTATATTTTTCAACATTCTGCCTCTCTCGGTCGATCGGCCCCAAGGTCTCGATCGATCGAGAAACTGTGCACAAACAATGCCCAAACATTCTGCCTCGATCGATCGATCGAAACATTTTACCGATCGATCGAGGAGCTTCACCGATCGATCGAGAAATCCTTCGATCGATCGGCACCTGAAATTCAAACCATGCCTTAAACTTTCTGCTTCGCTCGATCGATCGGGACCAAAATCTCGATCGATCGAGAGCTCTGAAAAATCGGGACTTCCCCAGATTTTTGAGCACCTCATTTCATACCATCATTTCTAAGGCGTAAAACATGCCTGAAAAAAAATGTTACAAGCTTCATAAAACTACCATGCATGTATTCAAATTAAAGGTTTAGCAAAAACTAAGCTAACATGCATCATAACATCATCATAATCTTCATCCTCAACCAACCTATACAGAAAACAGAGTATGTTCTTCTTTGCCCAGATTTTCGAGCACATAGTTTCATAACTAGAAATCTATCACATAAAACATGTAACATGATCGAACAACCATGCTAGTAGTTACATAATACTACCATGTAAGCACCCATACCAAGGTTTCACCCAAACCTACACTTAACATGCATAAGAATCATCCCACCAAACCCAAACTTAACCAAAACTCCGAAAAAAACAAAGTACTCACTTACCCCTCTCTTTTTGCTCCTCTTCTTGCAAGGTTTTTACACCTAATAATTCCAGCTTTTCCCCCTTAATTTGCAGCACTTCAGGGACGAAAAGAGGGGAAAGGAAGAGGGAAAGGAGGAGAAGGGGGAGAAGTGATTGGGCATGGGTTGGGGATGGGGTGAGTAAAGAAGCATGGGGGGGGGGGGGGGGGGGGGGGGGGAGAGTGATAGGGGGTGGTGTGGGTAGGGTGGTCATGAGGTGTTTAATTGTGTCCCGGTATTTAGTACGATGTATTAAAATATCCTCACTCGATATTTTATAACTTCATTTAATTAATACATCCCTTTAAAACACCCAACATGCCCCCTAAATCATAACATCACCTCTTAATTATAAACCCCCAATTCAAATACACTACAACTCTTAAACATATCATAAATCATCATCGTAGCACATAATCATATAACATTTCGGGGGTATTACATTACTCCCCTACTTATAAGATTTCGTCCTCGAAATCTACATGCATCATCATATCGAAACTAATCATAAAAATATACCAGAGAATAGTTCCGGATAGTGTTGCACCATATGCCGTTCCGTCTCCCACGTAGCCTCCTCGACACCCCGACGATCCCACTGAACTTTGACCATCGGTATAACTTTGCTTCGTAGCCTGCGATCCTCTCGATCCAGAATCCTGATTGGTCGTTCAACGTAGGACACATCTGAGTCTAACTGTACTTCAGTAGGCTGTAAGACATGAGACGGATCTGGCTCATACTTCCTTAACATAGGACATGGAAAACATCGTGTATGCCAGATAAGGATGGCGGTAGAGCCAAACGATAAGCCAATGTACCGATTCGCTGCAACACTTCATATGGCCATACATACCTTGGAGATAACTTTCCCCGCATCCCAAAACGAACCACACCCCTAAAGGGCGAGATCTTTAAGAAGACCCTATCTCCTAACTGGAATTCCAGTGGTCGTCGCCGCTTATTGGCATAGACTGCTTGCCTATCCTGGGCCGCTTTCATCTTTTGGCGTATCATCTTAATCTTTTCTCCCATGTCCTTAATCATATCCGGTCCTTCGACCGCTTTGCTAGTCAAGTCCTCCCAATACAGCGGTGATCTACATCGTCGTCCATACAGAGATTCAAAAGGAGCCATTTGAATGCTCGCCTGATAACTGTTATTATAGGAGAACTCCACCAGCGGCACTGAATCCTGCCACGGAGTATCAAACTCCAAAATACATGCCCTCAACATGTCCTCGAGCGTCTGAATGGTATGCTCCGTTTGGCCGTCTGTCTAAGGTGATAGGCCGTACTCAGTCTCACCTCTGTGCCCAAAGCTGTCTGGAAACCCTCCCAGAAATGTGAAGTGAACCTCGGGTCTCTGTCAGACACTATCGAGACTGGAATACCATGCAATCTCACCACATCCCGTATATACATCTGGCCATCTTCAAGTATGTGTATGACATACTGTAAGGGATGAAATGAGCCGTCTTCGTCAGCCTATCCACGATCACCCAGATCGCATCAAATCCTGAGGCCGTCCTTGGCAAGTGGGTCACGAAGTCCATAGATATATGCTCCCACTTCCATTCAGGTACCTCTAAGCTCTTCAGCTCGCCACCAGGCCTCTGCCTCTCTGCCTTTACCTGCTGGCAGATCAAACATCTTTTAACAAAAGCGATCACCTCACGCTTCATGCGTCTCCACCAGAATTGACCGCATAGGTCTTTGTACATCTACTTTCCTCCTGGGTGGATACTGAACCGACTACTGTGGGCTCGCTCCAATATTCCTCTACGTAACTCTGGTGTATCTGGGACTACCCATCGGTTGCCCAGTCTCAAAGAATCATCCTCTGCCACTCTGAACTTAGATGGCTGACCCTGAAGTACCAACGACGTCCATCTATGAACCTCATCATCCGACTTCTGGGCCTTCCTGATTGCCTCAAATATATCTGGCTCCGCCAATAGGGTCGACACTCGCACAGGCGACGTGTCTACATCGAAATCGTAGCCCAGATGGCAATAAGAAGTCATCAAAGCCGACAAACACATAGCATCCTCAGCAGTACTCTTCACCTTCCGACTTAAGGCGTCTGCTATTAAGTTCGCTTTACCGGGATGGTACTCAATTTCACAGTCATAGTCTTTGAGTAAATCCATCCACCTTCTTTGCCTCATATTCAACTCTGCCTGAGTGAATAAGAACTTCAGGCTCTTATGGTCCGTAAAGATGGTAAATGAAGTACCATAAAGATAATGCCGCCAAATCTTTAAGGCGAAGATGATAGCCGCCAGCTCCAAGTCATGAACTGGTTATCTGGTCTCATGAGGCTTCAACTGCCTCGAAGCATAAGCTACCACGTGCTTATCTTGCATCAACACACAGCCCAAACCCTGTAGTGATGCATCAGTATACAAGGCGAATCTCTTATTCTCAGACGGAATTACCAACACAAGCGCTGTAGTCAAGCGACGTTTCAGCTCTTGGAAGCTTTCCTCACAAGCCTCAGACCAAAAGAAGGGGACTCCTTTCTGAGTCAGCTGTGTTAGGTGTTTGGCGATCTTTGAAAAACCCTCGACGAAACGTCGGTAATATCCTGCCAAACCGAGAAAACTCCGTATCTCCGGTACAGAAGTGGGTGCAACCCACTCTATCACAGCTTCAATCTTCCTGGGATCCACAGATATCCCATGGCTAGATATGACATGGCCTAAGAATACCACGCTGTCCAACCAAAACTCGCACTTGCTAAGCTTTGCATATAACTGATGATCCCTAAGGATCCGAAGTACTGTCCTCAAGTGCCTTACATGCTCTTCTTCAGTCCGAGAGTAAATAAGTATGTCGTCAATGAAGACTATGACGAACTGATCCAAATATGGCTGGAACACTATGTTCATCAGACTCATGAAAACAGCTGGGGCATTTGTCACCCCAAAAGGCATGACTAAGAATTCATAGTGCCCATATCTAGTCCTGAAAGCCGTCTTCTGAACATCATCTTCCCTTACTCGAATCTGATGGTACCCCGACCTCAGATCGATCTTACTGTAGAGCCTCGTGCCCTGCAGCTGGTCAAACAAATCATCAATCCTTGGGAGCGGATACTTATTCTTTACTGTGGCTTTGTTCAGTTGCCTATAGTCAATGCATAGACGCATCGACCCATCCTTCTTCTTAACAAATAAGACAGGCGCACCCCAGGGCGACACGCTAGGGCGTATGTAGCCTTTATCAAGGAGCTCTTGTAACTGAATCTTTAACTCTCTTAGCTCCGCTGGTGCCATCCTATACGGGGCACGAGAAATTGCAGACGTCCCTGGTAGTAACTCAATCCCAAACTCGACCTCTCTCGTCGGTGGAAATCCGGGAATCTCCTCCGAAAAAACGTCAGGAAACTCCGCCACTACCGGCACATCCTCAACCTTCAATTATTTCCTCTTTTCCGCAGTATCCACAGCATAGACAAGATATCCTGTATGGCCTCGTTCCAATAACTGTGCCATCTTGACAGCAGATATCAACGGGATCTTTGGACGAGAACCATCCCCAAAGAATGTCCATTGGACACCCATATCATACCTGAATCGGACAGTCCTCTGCCTGCAGTTCACGACTGCCTGATACCTGTTCAGAACATCAATGCCTACAATACAGTCAAAGTCTGACATCCCCAGAACAATCAAATCTGACCTTAGTTCATTATCCTCAAAATAAATGAGGCCATCATAGACAATCTGATCTGTAGTCAAACTTCTTCCAGCGGGTGTCGAGACTATAAGAGGCATGGGCGACGGAGAAGTGCATATGTGGTGCCTTTCAACAAAACTCGTCGACACAAAAGAGTGTGACGCACATGTGTCTATCAATATAAGAGCAGGGTACGTAAATAAAAGACACGTACCCGCTATCACCTCCTCCGGAACCGATGTAGCCTGCTCCCTCGTCAAAGCATACACCTGTCCCTGAGGTGGCCCCGTGGGCTGACCTCCATACTGCCTCGGTGCAAAAGGTGGCCTGTGTTGTACTGCTCTGTCCGCAGGCGTCCCCGTAGAGTTCTGCTGTCTTCCCCTGTTGGGACACTGCCGAGCAAAGTGGCCTCTGTCGCCACAGACATAGCATCCTACGCAGTCTTTTGCCAAATGGGGTTGCCCACAAAGAGTGCACTGAACTCTTCCAGATCTGTCTCCCTGAGACTGTCCTCTCCCGGATGGGGCATTATTCCTACGGTTCCCTTTCCAACGATTCTCAGGCCTCTTGCCACTGAACCTCGAAGTCGTTGTGTTCCCCCTTGGTTTGAACTGATCACCCCTCGGCCTCAAATTGTCAGAAGTAGATTTTTGAGGGGGTGCTGGAGGTGGCACTGCATCAGGATATGCGCCAACTCCCTGTTCGGCTAGCTCGGCTCGTGAAAGTGCATCATCAAAACAGGCAGGGCCATAGGTAATTACCCTGTCATACAGTTCCGGCCTCAAGCCCTTCATGAAGCTCCTCATCTTCGCTTGAGTGCTTGCAGCAATGTGAGGTACATACCGAAGTAAGGAACAGTAATGTAGAGCATAATCTGATACAGGCATAGTACCTTGCTTGAGGTTGGTAAACTCATCCTCTTTAGCCTGTCTCGCAGCAGCTGAGAAATAACGGGCCAGAAACCGCGTCCTGAACAGTTTCCAATTGATCTCCTGACCCTGAGCCTCCTGCTCTATCACTGTGGTCTTCCACCACATCAGTTCCTTCTTAGCCAGCTGAAATTCTGCTAATCTGATCCATGCCGTCTTTGCACAAGGCGCTGCCACAAATATCTGCTCAATCCTCTCTAACCATTCCTCAGCCTTTTCCCCTGTTTCAGTTCCCTCGAACATTGGGGGTCGGTACGTCATAAATTGAGCCAAGCTCAACTCCCCGGGTAATAATTGCTGTTCCGAAGGCTCTTCGCCCAAGGCTGGCGGTGGCAGTGGGTTCGTACGCCCAGCACTTGCATTTACACTAATAGCGTCACCCACTTCTATATTCGCTGCCATGCTGCAATACAAAGGTTAACAACAATACCCAAAAGCAGTTCATAAAGTACATCGTCACATAATTAAACATGTTAGCATAACATCTTCTACTTCATATGCAACATACTTATAAAACATGTTCAAAAGTAAGCACCTAGCCAACTTATTGCTAAGGCTACCCTTCACTCATTCCCGAGTTATCTAACCACTGCTCTGATACCACTAATGTAGGGTCTTCCTACCTTAACACTGTTAATTAGAACATAAGAAGGACTAATCATGCATTAAATAACATCTTAAGGTTCCGGTTGTTACATGAGCTAACAGGATTACGGGCCAAAATACAAAACTTCAAAAATAATTCATTACATTCCCAAAAGAATGTTAACATTTAGATTTACACTACTCCTAGAGTAGATACTAATCAAGACTTGAATCCTATACATTCCTGTGTTCCTCGTAGCTCACTGCCTCAACCCGACCCTTAGTCCTTTAGTCCAAAAGTGTACCTACAGGGACAACACATCATGAGCATATACAATCGTACTTAACATCATAAAAACATCACAGTAAATGCATGAAATTTTGGTTAAGTAAATATGCTGGTTATTCATTAACTTCTTTTTGTTGTCCCTGATTCATATTCATGCATATGTGCATCTTACCCTGTGGCATCTTACCACATCATAAACATCGTATGGCCTCTTACCATATGGGCATCTTACCCCGTGGCATCTTACCACATAATAATATCGTATGGCCTCTTACCATATGGGCATCTTACCCCGTGGCATCTTACCACATAATAAAATCGTATGGCCTCTTACCATATGGACATCTTACCCCGTGGCATCTTACCACATAATAAAATCGTATAAACATCATCATATAAACATTGTATAAACATCATCATATAAACATCGTATAAACATCATCATTTCATCGTGAATATTCATGCGATAAATGCATAGTCATAGTGTAGAGATGTGGTTTACCGTCCGATGCCCGTACGTCTCTTACGTACCTTTTTAAAAGAAGGAGGAGTCAACAGACTTTATCTCCTTGATTGAGCTGGTACCTGGGATGGTTCTACAAGACCACATTATAACATATTAGATGCCTCAATACCATCTCATACCATATCTTAACAAAATAAATCATCATTATATTTTTCAATATTCTGCCTCTCTCGATCGATCGGCCCCAAGGTCTCGATCGATCGAGAAACTGTGCACAAACAGTGCCCAAACATTCTGCCTCGATCGATCGATCGAAACATTTTACCGATCGATCGAGGAGCTTCACCGATCGATCGAGAAATCCTTCGATCGATCGGCACATGAAATTCAAACCATGCCTTAAACTTTCTGCTTCGCTCGATCGATCGGGACCAAAATCTCGATCGATCGAGAGCTCTGAAAAATCGGGACTTCCCCAGATTTTTGAGCACCTCATTTCATACCATCATTTCTAAGGCGTAAAACATGCCTGAAAAAAAATGTTACAAGCTTCATAAAACTACCATGCATGTATTCAAATTAAAGGTTTAGCAAAAACTAAGCTAACATGCATCATAACATCATCATAATCTTCATCCTCAACCAACCTATACAGAAAACAGAGTATGTTCTTAGGGTAAGATGCCCACATGGTAAGATGCCATGCGATGTTTATGATATGGTAAGATGTCATACGATAGGGTAAGATGCCCTTATGCATGAATGTGAATGAGTGTCAACAAAAAGAAGTTAACGAATAACCAGCAAGTTTACTTAACTAAGATTTCGTACATTTACTGTTATATTTTGTTATGATGTTATAAGATGATGATGATTATATGATGATGATGTTTATAAGATGATGATGTTATATGATGATGATGTTTATAAGATGATGATGTTATATGATGATGATGTTTATAAGATGATGATGTTATATGATGATGATGTTTATAAGATGATGATGTTATATGATGATGATGTTTATAAGATGATGATGTTATAAGATGATGATATTTATATGATGATGATGTTTACAAGATGATGATGTCTATAAGACGCTATGATGTTTATGATGAATATTAAACTATGTTACTAGAAATTGTAGAATGTTCGGTGGTTGTTATGGGCAAGCAAGGAAGGTACTGTAAGTAATCCAACAAGCATACAACGCAGCGGAATTTAAAATTTGGATTACTATAACACCGGATCTATACATAGGGATTCATATCGGATAAAGGTTTACAAAAGTCTCACCCTTGTAGCGTGTTTGAGCAGATTCCTTGGAGCAGCACCACGTCCAACGTCTCATTCGAGTCACTAGCAAAACTTGTTAAGTTTTGCCTCAACGGTATCCACACGATCAAATCGGGTGAAGGGATAGTTTAAGAACAAGTTGCTAGACAAGTTCTTAAACCGGAACAAGAAACACACTTGATTCTAAATCGAAAAGATGGCACGAAAATTTCCTTGGTCTCTCTTCGGCTATGAAAAACCGAGAGCTACTTTGGAAGAGGCGGCCGTGAGCTCCTTTGTTTAGGGTGGAATGATATTAAAAATTGTTTCCTACCATTAATTATACCAAGTTATTAAAATGGCTTAATTAAGTTCAAGACTTTCTTAAAGTCTTATGGGCCCAAACCCATGATTTAATTAAAACCTTTTAATCACTTAATTAAGACTCTTCTTAATTAATTAATTCATCCAATGAATTTAATTTCCCTTCTCGATTTAATCTTTTGTGCGACCCGATAGGATCTTGTAATGTTGGCAGTGGCATAAAATCTCATTTTATGTCGCAAGCAATGAGCGGTATCTAGCAACACATCAATGCTACCCAAATTACAAGAATGTCAATGACTCGACATAACCTAGGAACTTGTGATAATATTTATCATGTAATTTAATCCCTTTGTCCTTTGTGTTTAGATTGAACACGAGTCATGGAATAGTCATACTCGTATATTCAATCTTTATTTCTTGATCACCAAGTAGAACTAGAATAAACGAATAAGCTCGATATCTCATATCGACTCATTCGAGCATGGCCATGCATTTTAGTTCTCACTTGATCAAGGGCCAAATACATCTCCTGTTATATAGGAGGGACAAATCCTATCTCGATCAGTCAACATCCCTCTACATAATTCCTAGTGTATCCAATAGTCGCCTTTATAATTTACCCTGTTACAGGTAACGTTTGACAATATCAAGATACATAACTCCTTATGTTGGGATCTCTGATGATCACAAGTCGTAAGGATTACATACATTATTATCACTATGAGAATTGCTTATGACACTCATATAACTATCCATGTAGCATTCTCATGGTGGGTCTGTCCAGTACATCGTTCTCTAACATGTACCCATGTGTTGATTTGATATCTCATATCAATGAACAATTCATCAATCAACACATACTAGTCTCTATGTATTATCATTATCCTGATTCATGATAATACTTGACCAGGGACAATGTTTAAGAATAATACAATATTATTCTAAGGACATTAACATATATATTACTTCACATTGCACAGTTAAACGAATAATATATAATAATGAATTGCCATTCATAAAATCATAAACATTGTATATCAAAACAATCATCTAATGACTTGTCTTAGGACATATCCCAACAAATCTCCCACTTGCACTAAGACCACTCAGAGATATACCTAATGCCTAGAGATCTAGTATGACGATCATGCTTCTGCTGTGACAGTGGCTTCGTCAATGGGTCAGATACGTTATCATCTGTTGGTACTTTGCATATTTTAACATCTCCCCTTTCAACGATTTCTCGAATGAAATGGAAACGCCTAAGTATGTGCTTGGATCTTTGGTGAGATCTAGGTTCCTTAGCCAATGCGATCGCTCCATTATTGTCACAATAGAGTTCTATCGGATCTTTAATGCTAGGCACCACTTCAAGTTCAGAAATGAACTTCCTAATCCAAACAGCTTCCTTTGCTGCATCCGAGGCAGCAATATACTCAGCTTCTGTTGTAGAATCGGCTACTGTTTCTTGCTTTGAACTCTTCCAGCTCACAGCACCTCCATTTAGGCAATACACATATCCAGATTGCGATCGATAATCATCTTTGTCGGTTTGGAAGCTTGCATCAGTGTAACCTATTACATTGAGCTCTTCCTCACCTCCATAAATCAAGAATGTATCCTTAGTTCTTCTCAAGTACTTCAGGATATTCTTGACAGCAAGAATACCATGAATTCTTTTGAATCCTTTTGCAACCAGTCGACCTTTATAGGTTTGAACATTACCATCCATATATGTCTTTTTCTTGAAAATCCATTTGCACCTTATGGGTCGTACCCCTTCAGGTGGATCAACCAAAGTCCATACTTGGTTTGCATACATGGATTCCATCTCAGATTTCATGGCCTCTTGCCATTTCTCAGAATCAGTGCCCATTATAGCTTGTTGATAAGATGACGGCTCATCCTCATCAATAAGTAGTAAGTCACCTTGTTGAGTCACAAGAAATCCATATCTCTGTGGCTCCCGGTGTTCTCTTACAGACCTACGCTGGGCTTGTGTCTCTTGAGCAGGTACTTCTTCCACAACAGCTTGCGGTGCCTGCTCTGTTTCCATCTCAATCTCAGGTTCAGTGTTTTCTTGTGGTTGAACTTCACTAAGTTCTATTTTTCTCCCACTGGTTTTTCTAGAAATAAATTCTCTTTCAAGAAATACGCCAGTCCGAGCAACAACTACTTTGTTCTCGGTGGGATAATAGAAATAGTATCCTTTCGTTTCCTTAGGATACCCCACAAATAAACACTTATCAGATTTGGGTCCAAGTTTGTTAGTGGCGTGACGTCTAACAAAAGCCTCACAACCCCAAATCTTCATAAAAGACATACTAGGACGCTTCCCAGTCCATATCTCATATGGTGTCTTTTCCACTGATTTATATGGAACACGGTTCAGTAAGAAAATCGCTGTTTCTAGAGCGTGTCCCCAAAACGATATCGGAAGATCTGCATGACTCATCATTTATCTAACCATGTCTAACAAGGTTCGATTTCTCCTCTCGGATACACCATTCCATTGTGGAGTATACGGAGGAGTGAGTTGTGGGACTATCCCACACTCCTTTAGATAGTCATGAAAATCTTGGCTTAAGTATTCATCTCCTCGATCTGATCGAAGGATTTTGATACTTTTGCCAAGTTGGTTTTGTACTTCATTCTTGAAATCTTTGAACTTTTCAAAGGTTTCATGCTTATGCTTCATTAGGTACACATACCCATATCTACTGAGGTCATCAGTAAATGTAACGAAGTATTGAAAACCACCTCTAGCTTGTGTACTTATTGGTCCACATACATCACTATGTATTAGTCCCAATAAAACATTTGCCCTTTCAACATGTCCCTTGAAAGGGGCTTTAGTCATCTTTCCCATTAAACAAGATTCGCATGTTTCATATGATTCAAAATCAAATGAATCTAATACTCCATCCTTATGAAGTTTAGATATGCGGTTCTCGTTTATGTGGCCCAAGCGACAATGCCAGAGATAAGTCGGATTACAATCATTATTTTTAATCCTTTTAGTATTTATGTTATAGATAGGCATATCAAGATTTAATAAATAAAGACCATTCAACATTTGTGCACTAGCATAAAACATATCATTTGAATAAATAGAACAACAGTTGTCCTTTATCATAAATGAAAATCCACACTTGTCTAAACAAGAAATAGAAATAATGTTTTTGGTAATGGATGGCACAAAATAACAGTCTTTTAAAATCAACGATAAACCAGAAGGCAAAGATAAATAATAATCTCCTATAGCTAATGCAGCAACTCTTGCCCCATTTCCAACTCGGAGATCAACTTCGCCTTTCGCCAACAATCTACTCTCTTTGAGGTCCTGCACATTTACACAAATGTGAGATCCACATCCAGTATCTAATACCCATGATGAAGAAGTAGATAAATTGACTTCTATAACAAAAATACCTGAAGTGGAAGTCACACTTCCTTTCTTTAGATCCTCCAGATATACTTTGCAGTTTCTTTTCCAATGGCCGGTCTCACCGCAATGGAAACAGTTCCCTTCCTTTGCTATCCCTCCCTTTGGCTTCAGTGCATAAGACTTTGGCTTAGATTTAACAAAGACCTTCTTTGCTTTCTTATTGCCTTTAGCTTTGGCCTTTCCTTTGCCCTTATTCACAATAAGAACATTTGTGGCCTTAGTCTTCTTTGTATTTGCTTCATATGTTCTCAACATACCAAGCAATTGTGGTAGAGTCTTTTCCATGTCAGTCATATTGTAATTTACTACAAATTTACTGAAGCTCTCAGGCAACGATTGCAAGATCACATCGGTGGCCAACTCTTGGTCCAATGGAAAACCCAGCTTCTCCAGATTCTCAATGTACCCAATCATCTTGAGCACATGAGTTCCAACTAGGCTTCCCTCTACCATCCTGCACTGGAACAACGCTTTAGAGACGTCATACCTCTCTTGTCTAGCTTGCTGTTGGTACAATTGCTTTAAGTGTTCGATCATATCGAACGCCTCCATTTCCTCATGTTGCTTCTGAAGCTCAGAGTTCATGGTGGCAAGCATAAGACAGCCAACATCAAGTGCGTCATTCTGATGCTTCTTGTAAGCATCCTTATCGGCTCTCGTAGCCGTCAGGGGAGGTTCCTCAACAGGTAAGGGTTCCTCTAGGACATATTGTGACATCCCCGAAATGGTTAATTGCTATTTGGCTTTAAATTCTGTTTGCATGATTAATTATGTGGTAATTGATTATGTGTTGGGATTTATTTACCCTATGTGGAAATGCATGGTCATGTGGATAGGGTGACCCGGGATTGCATTTCAGGGTGCATGTGGTGCATGTTGGGTAAATATAATGGGAAGCATGATTTATTTGCCTTGGTTAGCAATTTATGAGAAATCATGTGTTAATTGATATTATGGTGCATTTTGAGTAAATTATCTCCAACACCCAAACCCTTCTCCCCCTTTACATTTTCGAGTTGGAGCTCAAGGGTGGAGTGAAGTCCTTGCAAAATCTTGTTTTGAGGAGATTGTTGGGTGATTTGAGATCCCCAAGAGGTATGGGTACCTCATGTTTTAATTTTGTAAGGTTTTATTTGAGTTTGGTTTGGTTTTGAAGGGTTTAAAATGGGTTTGTGTTGGGTGTTGTGATTTTGGTAGTATTTTGGTTGGATGTTGTATATTTGAGTTTTTGTTGATGTTTATGGGTGGTTTTGAGTTGTTGGGTTTGATTTATGTTGGTATTGGTGGGTTTGTTTGTGTTTGGGAAGGAGATGGGTGAATAGTGCCCGAATCTCGATTTCCCGCAGCTCGGCGATCGATCGGCGTCCGCTCGCGATCGATCGCGAGCAGCAGTGCTGAGGCAGTGAGCTTCAGCGATCGATCGCGAGATGCGCGCGATCGATCGGCGAGGCCGCGATCGATCGGCGCTAGCTCCGCGATCGATCGCGGATTGATGAAAATTGTTGGGCGAGGCAGTGTGTTCTCGCGATCGATCGGGGCTTGATGGCGATCGATCGCGAGACACCAAAAAGGGTGTTTTTGGTTATTTTTGTGGGATTTTTGGTATTGGACTATTATTGGGTTCTAATATTGGTATTTGTGAATATGTAGAACCAACCCAGGTGGCAACGCAGCCAAGGAATTGAGGTCCAACCACATTCCACATTTTGGAAAGGTACGTAGTGGACGTACGGGCACCCAACGGTAACATGTATTTTATATACTCATTGATTATGCATTGTGGATGCGAGTATATATGTGGTATTGCATTGTGGATGCATATACATGTTGATTTATGCCATATGAGGTATTGCATTGTGGATGCATATACATGGTGATTTATGCATATTGATGTTAGATGCATATTATGATTATTGGATGCACATCCCATGAGTCGTGGTCATCCTTTGATGATTTTAATGCTTGCCGCTTTTTGTATTGGTTCCGCTAAATGTGAAGCGAGGGGTGGGAGCGCCGCATGTCACATTTGAGCGTGGTTGTCATATGGGGCGAGGAAAGGGTATTTGCCGCTCTCTGTGAAGCGAGGGGTGGGAGCGCCGCATGTCCATTGTAGCGAGGTTATCCTATGCCGCCCATATGAATATAAGCGAGGGGCATTAAAATACACTGTGATGGACAGACTAGGGAATGGTGACCAATATTTGGTACTGTTGAGATGGTATATGATGTCATGACATGTTTTGGCCATTGAAAAATAATCTATTGATTATACTCATGAGTTCTGGTACAGGGACAGCTAAACGGGAAGCGTTTGAAATGCACGGGAAACAGGAAGTGTTTCATATTGATTATGCATTTACGCTTTATCTTCATATTGTGTTGAATATGAATGATTATTATTGCTCATGTTTGGGGGTTGTCCTTGTAGGTACCTTTTTGGCATGATAGATGGGCTTGAACGGGTTGAGGTGGTGAGCTTATGAAGCATTCTTTTGAGGCAGAAAGGACAGGATTATTTTTGATAGTATCTACTCTAGGAGTAGTATAAAACTATAGTGGTACATTCATTGATTGGA
The DNA here is from genome assembly GCA_907163345.1 of Haberlea rhodopensis. NCBI lineage: Eukaryota > Viridiplantae > Streptophyta > Magnoliopsida > Lamiales > Gesneriaceae > Haberlea > Haberlea rhodopensis. Next base: position 373,327 of record CAJQUN010000379.1, on the reverse strand, counting down.
ATGTAATTAATCCTTTTTGGTAGTCCTTATTTTGGCATGTAAAGGCTTAAGCTCATAGACTCAACATGTTTATTCTACTCTGATCATATTATTAGCCCTAATTATGCCTTGATTCCGCACTTAAGGATTAGGGTCCTTACATTAGTGGTATCAGAGCAGTGGTTAGAGAACCCGGGAACGAGTGAAGGGTAGCCTTAGCATGTTTGGCTAGGTGCTTACATTTGAAGCATGTTTATGCATGTGGTGCATATTTTGTATATCCTGTTATACTAACATGCTTATATCACTCCTGTTATCTAACGACATGATATATATATTGCTTTGGATTGTTGTTAACATTTGTGTTACAGCATGGCTGCTAATGAGGAAGTCGGAGATGTTGGGAGTGTAAATGCGAGTATTGGACAGGCTAATCCTCTACCTCCACCGGCTGTAGGAATGGAACCAGTAGTCCAGTTATTGCTACCGGGTGAGATTAGCTTGACTCAGTTTCTGTCTTATCATCCGCCCCGGTTTGAGGGGACAGAGTCCGGAGAAGAGGCTGAAGAGTGGTTAGAAAGACTTGAGCAGATCTTTGTATCGGCTCCATGTGCTGTGACGGCTTGGCTGAGGCTAGCGGAGTTTCAATTGGCCAAGAAACCATTGATGTGGTGGAGGAGCACAGTAATGGAAATGAGAGCACTGGGTGCTGTGATTGACTGGACGCTCTTCAGGACCAGGTTCTTGAACCGATACTTCTCCGCGGCAGCGAGACAGACAAAAGAGGATGAATTTGCAAGTCTGAGGCAGGGGAACATGACAGTGGCAGACTATGCCACACAGTACTCATCACTACTTAGGTATGTCCCCCATATTGCCTCTGATGGGCGTGCCAAGATGAGAAATTTCATGAAAGGACTGCGACCGGAGCTCTATGACCGGGTTATCATCAATAACCCAACTTCTTTTGATGATGCTCTCACAAGAGCGGAGCTTGCTGAGCTAGGAGTGGGAGCTTATGCCTTGCCACCACCGGTACCGCAACAGAGGCAGACTAGTGACAGTTTGAGGCCTCGGGGTGAGCCATTTAAACCCCGTGGTGCCTCTTCATCTTCGCGGTATGGTGGAAAGAAATACTTTGGTCAGAAACAGGATGGCAAGAAAGGAAATTGGTCCGCCAATCGAGGATCTTCACAAGGGGATAGGCCGGGAGAGCCTAGGTGCAACAATTGTGGAGGACCGCATTCTTCAAATAAGTGTCCTGCATGTTATGTCTGTGGCAAGATGGGCCACATTGCTCGGTATTGTCCCACCAGGGGAGGCCAGTCAGAGTATCAGGGCAACAGGCCAAGGTTTGAGGACAGGACAGTGCAGCAGAGGCAGCAGTTTGGGCCTCGTCCATCGGGAGGTCAGACAGTGGGACCACCCAGGGGCAAGTATATGCACTGACCAGGGAGCAGGCTCAGGCAGCTCCAGAGGAGGTGATTGCCGGTACGTGTCATTTATTTACGTACCCTGCTTTTGTTTTGATAGATACAGGTGCCTCCCATTCCTTTGTGTCTGTGGGATTTGTGGAAAGACACCATATGCGCACGTCTTCTTTACCCACGCCTCTATTGGTCTCGACACCCACTGGAAGGAACGTCGTTGCTGATCAGTTCTTGGCAGATAGCCTCATTTATTTTGAGGGCAACGAATTGAGGTCAGACTTGATTGTGCTGGGTATGTTAGACTTTGACTGCATCTTGGGTATAGATGTTCTGAACAGATATCAGGCAGTGGTAGATTGCCGACAGAGGATAGTGAAGTTCAGACCTGAGTTGGGCAGTCAGTGGACTTTCTATGGCAACGGTTCTCGTGCAAAGATTCCGTTGATTTCAGCGATCAAGATGACTCAGTTGTTGGAACGTGGGCACACGGGCTATCTTATTTATGCCGTGGACACGTCTAGAAAGAGTAAAGAACTGAGAGTTGAGGATGTACCAGTTGTGGCAGAATTTGCTGATGTATTTCCAGAAGAGATCCCAGGATTTCCACCGGCCAGGGAAGTTGAATTTGGGATCGAGTTGTTGCCAGGGACATCCGCTATCTCTCGTGCACCTTATAGGATGGCACCGGCAGAGTTGAGAGAGTTGAAGGAGCAGTTGCAGGATCTTCTGGACAAGGGGTATATACGCCCGAGCGTGTCGCCATGGGGCGCACCAGTCCTCTTTGTGAAGAAGAAGGACGGTTCGATGCGGTTGTGCATCGATTACCGGCAGCTGAACAAGGCTACAGTGAAGAACAAGTATCCTCTACCAAGGATAGACGACTTGTTTGATCAGTTGCAAGGTACCAGGGTGTATAGCAAGATTGATTTGAGATCCGGGTATCATCAGATTCGGGTCAGAGAGGAAGATGTGCAGAAGACAGCATTCCGGACTCGATACGGGCATTATGAGTTCTTAGTGATGCCATTCGGTGTGACGAATGCTCCAGCAGTCTTCATGAGTCTGATGAACAGAGTGTTTCAGCCGTATCTTGATCAGTTCGTCATCGTGTTTATTGACGACATTCTTATCTACTCCCGGAGTGAGGAAGATCATGTGAAACACTTGAGGACAGTGCTTCAGATTCTCAGAGAGCATCAGTTGTATGCTAAGCTCAGTAAATGCGAGTTTTGGCTGAGCAGTGTAGTGTTTCTGGGGCATGTCATTTCGAGCAGTGGGATATCAGTGGACCCCAAGAAGATTGAGGCTGTGATGGAGTGGGCTGCCCCCACTTTTGTGCCTGAGATCCGGAGTTTTCTTGGTTTGGCCGGGTATTATCGGCGCTTCGTCGAGGGCTTTTCGAAGATTGCCAAGCCGCTGACTCAGTTGACTCAGAAGGGTGTGCCTTTCTTTTGGTCAGAAGCTTGTGAGGAGAGCTTCCAGGAATTGAAGCACCGGTTAACGACGGCGCCAGTGTTAGTGATCCCGACGGAGAACTCCAGATTTGTTCTGTATACTGATGCATCACTGCAGGGCCTTGGATGTGTTCTGATGCAAGATAAGCATGTGGTAGCTTATGCATCGAGGCAGTTGAAGCCGCATGAGACCAGATATCCAGTTCATGACTTGGAATTGGCGGCTATCATCTTCGCCCTGAAGATCTGGAGGCACTACTTATATGGCACTTCATTCACCATATACACGGACCACAAGAGCCTCAAGTTTTTATTCACTCAGGCAGAGCTGAACATGAGGCAGAGGAGATGGATGGACCTACTCAAGGACTATGATTGCGAGATAGAGTACCATCCGGGGAAAGCCAATTTGACAGCAGACGCTTTGAGCCGGAAAGTGAGGAGTTCTGCTGAGGACGTCATTCATTTGTCGGCTATGATGACCTCCTATTGCCATCTGGGCTATGACTTTGACATTGATGCATCGCCAGTGTATGTCTCTACCTTATTAGCTGAGCCAGATATTTATGAGAACATCAGGAGAGCTCAGAGATCAGATGCTGAGGTTCAGAGATGGTTGTCTATAGTGCATCTTGGTCAGCCGACGAAGTTCAGAGTGGCAGACGACGGATCTTTGAGATTGGGTAACCGCTGGGTAGTTCCGAGTACGCCGGAGTTGCGTAAGGGAATCTTGGAGCGAGCTCACAGTAGCAGACTTAGCATCCACCCAGGCGGGAAGAAGATGTATAGAGATCTGCGTGGTCAGTTTTGGTGGAAGAGAATGAAATCTGATGTCGTCGCTTTTGTGAAGAGGTGTCTGATCTGCCAGCAGGTTAAGGCAGAGAGACAGAGACCTGGCGGCGAATTGAGAAGTTTGGAGATACCGAAGTGGAAGTGGGAGCACATTTCCATGGACTTCGTGACTCATTTGCCGAGGAGTGCTTCAGGCTTCGATGCTATTTGGGTGATTGTGGACAGATTGACTAAGGTAGCCCACTTTATTCCCTATAGCATGACGTTCACATTTTTGAGGATGGCGCAGTTGTATATTAGAGATGTGGTGAGATTGCATGGGATCCCCGTTTCTATTGTGTCAGATCGAGATCCGCGATTCACATCTCATTTTTGGGAAGGCCTTCAGTCAGCTTTGGGAACTGAGGTCAGATTGAGTACTGCTTATCATCCTCAGACGGATGGCCAGACCGAGCGCACTATTCAGACGCTCGAGGACATGTTAAGAGCTTGTGTTTTGGAGTTCGATGCTTCTTGGCAGGATTCAGTGCCTTTGGTAGAGTTTTCGTATAACAATAGCTACCAGGCAAGTATTCAGATGGCTCCGTATGAAGCTCTTTATGGCAGACGATGTAGATCGCCCTTGTGTTGGGATGATTTGGATAGTAGATCAGTCGGAGGGCCTGAGTTGATCCGGGAAATGGAAGAGAAGATAAAGATTATAAGGCAGAGAATGAAAGCAGCCCAAGACAGACAGGCAGCTTATGCGAATAAACGGCGGAGACCGTTAGAGTTTCAGTTGGGAGATAAGGTCTTTTTGAAGATCTCGCCTTTCAGAGGCGTTGTGCGGTTTGGGATGCGCGGGAAACTGTCTCCGAGGTTTGTGGGACCGTACGAGATTTTGCAGCGCATTGGCACATTGGCTTACCGACTGGCTTTGCCGCCTTCTTTATCTGGGATACATGATGTGTTTCATGTATCGATGCTGCGAAAGTATGAGCCGGATCCGTCTCACGTGTTACAGCCTTCCGAAGTTCAGTTAGAGTCAGATATATCTTATGTGGAACGGCCTGTTAGAATTCTGGACAGAGCAGACCGTAGACTTCGGAACAAAGTGATACCGATGATCAAAGTTCAGTGGGATCGCAGGGGTGTCGAGGAGGCTACGTGGGAGACGGAGCAGCATATGGTGCAGCACTACCCGGAACTATTCTCTGGTATGAGTTTATGTTTAGTTTCTGTTGGGGTAAGTGCATGTGATTTCGAGGACGAAATCTTATAAGTAGGGGAGTATTGTGACATCCCCGAAATGGTTAATTGCTATTTGGCTTTAAATTGTGTTTGCATGATTAATTATGTGGTAATTGATTATGTGTTGGGATTTATTTACCCTATGTGGAAATGCATGGTCATGTGGATAGGGTGACCCGGGATTGCATTTCAGGGTGCATGTGGTGCATGTTGGGTAAATATTATGGGAAGCATGATTTATTTGCCTTGGTTAGCAATTTATGAGAAATCATGTGTTAATTGATATTATGGTGCATTTTGAGTAAATGCTTTGAAAAATATCATGTTGGGGTGTTTTATACACCATGGGATTATTTTGGTATGCATTTGATTTAATAAACTCACTCTTATACCCAACCCCACCCCATCCACTCTTATTTTACTTTACCAAATTATCTCCAACACCCAAACCCTTCTCCCCCTTTACATTTTCGAGTTGGAGCTCAAGGGTGGAGTGAAGTCCTTGCAAAATCTTGTTTTGAGGAGATTGTTGGGTGATTTGAGATCCCCAAGAGGTATGGGTACCTCATGTTTTAATTTTGTAAGGTTTTATTTGAGTTTGGTTTGGTTTTGAAGGGTTTAAAATGGGTTTGTGTTGGGTGTTGTGATTTTGGTAGTATTTTGGTTGGATGTTGTATATTTGAGTTTTTGTTGATGTTTATGGGTGGTTTTGAGTTGTTGGGTTTGATTTATGTTGGTATTGGTGGGTTTGTTTGTGTTTGGGAAGGAGATGGGTGAATAGTGCCCGAATCTCGATTTCCCGCAGCTCGGCGATCGATCGGCGTCCGCTCGCGATCGATCGCGAGCAGCAGTGTTGAGGCAGTGAGCTTCAGCGATCGATCGCGAGATGCGCGCGATCGATCGGCGAGGCCGCGATCGATCGGCGCTAGCTCCGCGATCGATCGCGGATTGATGAAAATTGTTGGGCGAGGCAGTGTGTTCTCGCGATCGATCGGGGCTTGATGGCGATCGATCGCGAGACACCAAAAAGGGTGTTTTTGGTTATTTTTGTGGGATTTTTGGTATTGGACTATTATTGGGTTCTAATATTGGTATTTGTGAATATGTAGAACCAACCCAGGTGGCAACGCAGCCAAGGAATTGAGGTCCAACCACATTCCACATTTTGGAAAGGTACGTAGTGGACGTACGGGCACCCAACGGTAACATGTATTTTATATACTCATTGATTATGCATTGTGGATGCGAGTATATATGTGGTATTGCATTGTGGATGCATATACATGTTGATTTATGCCATATGAGGTATTGCATTGTGGATGCATATACATGGTGATTTATGCATATTGATGTTAGATGCATATTATGATTATTGGATGCACATCCCATGAGTCGTGGTCATCCTTTGATGATTTTAATGCTTGCCGCTTTTTGTATTGGTTCCGCTAAATGTGAAGCGAGGGGTGGGAGCGCCGCATGTCACATTTGAGCGTGGTTGTCATATGGGGCGAGGAAAGGGTATTTGCCGCTCTCTGTGAAGCGAGGGGTGGGAGCGCCGCATGTCCATTGTAGCGAGGTTATCCTATGCCGCCCATATGAATATAAGCGAGGGGCATTAAAATACACTGTGATGGACAGACTAGGGAATGGTGACCAATATTTGGTACTGTTGAGATGGTATATGATGTCATGACATGTTTTGGCCATTGAAAAATAATCTATTGATTATACTCATGAGTTCTGGTACAGGGACAGCTAAACGGGAAGCGTTTGAAATGCACGGGAAACAGGAAGTGTTTCATATTGATTATGCATTTACGCTTTATCTTCATATTGTGTTGAATATGAATGATTATTATTGCTCATGTTTGGGGGTTGTCCTTGTAGGTACCTTTTTGGCATGATAGATGGGCTTGAACGGGTTGAGGTGGTGAGCTTATGAAGCATTCTTTTGAGGCAGAAAGGACAGGATTATTTTTGATAGTATCTACTCTAGGAGTAGTATAAAACTATAGTGGTACATTCATTGATTGGAATGTAATTAATCCTTTTTGGTAGTCCTTATTTTGGCATGTAAAGGCTTAAGCTCATAGACTCAACATGTTTATTCTACTCTGATCATATTATTAGCCCTAATTATGCCTTGATTCCGCACTTAAGGATTAGGGTCCTTACATTAGTGGTATCAGAGCAGTGGTTAGAGAACCCGGGAACGAGTGAAGGGTAGCCTTAGCATGTTTGGCTAGGTGCTTACATTTGAAGCATGTTTATGCATGTGGTGCATATTTTGTATATCCTGTTATACTAACATGCTTATATCACTCCTGTTATCTAACGACATGATATATATATTGCTTTGGATTGTTGTTAACATTTGTGTTACAGCATGGCTGCTAATGAGGAAGTCGGAGATGTTGGGAGTGTAAATGCGAGTATTGGACAGGCTAATCCTCTACCTCCACCGGCTGTAGGAATGGAACCAGTAGTCCAGTTATTGCTACCGGGTGAGATTAGCTTGACTCAGTTTCTGTCTTATCATCCGCCCCGGTTTGAGGGGACAGAGTCCGGAGAAGAGGCTGAAGAGTGGTTAGAAAGACTTGAGCAGATCTTTGTATCGGCTCCATGTGCTGTGACGGCTTGGCTGAGGCTAGCGGAGTTTCAATTGGCCAAGAAACCATTGATGTGGTGGAGGAGCACAGTAATGGAAATGAGAGCACTGGGTGCTGTGATTGACTGGACGCTCTTCAGGACCAGGTTCTTGAACCGATACTTCTCCGCGGCAGCGAGACAGACAAAAGAGGATGAATTTGCAAGTCTGAGGCAGGGGAACATGACAGTGGCAGACTATGCCACACAGTACTCATCACTACTTAGGTATGTCCCCCATATTGCCTCTGATGGGCGTGCCAAGATGAGAAATTTCATGAAAGGACTGCGACCGGAGCTCTATGACCGGGTTATCATCAATAACCCAACTTCTTTTGATGATGCTCTCACAAGAGCGGAGCTTGCTGAGCTAGGAGTGGGAGCTTATGCCTTGCCACCACCGGTACCGCAACAGAGGCAGACTAGTGACAGTTTGAGGCCTCGGGGTGAGCCATTTAAACCCCGTGGTGCCTCTTCATCTTCGCGGTATGGTGGAAAGAAATACTTTGGTCAGAAACAGGATGGCAAGAAAGGAAATTGGTCCGCCAATCGAGGATCTTCACAAGGGGATAGGCCGGGAGAGCCTAGGTGCAACAATTGTGGAGGACCGCATTCTTCAAATAAGTGTCCTGCATGTTATGTCTGTGGCAAGATGGGCCACATTGCTCGGTATTGTCCCACCAGGGGAGGCCAGTCAGAGTATCAGGGCAACAGGCCAAGGTTTGAGGACAGGACAGTGCAGCAGAGGCAGCAGTTTGGGCCTCGTCCATCGGGAGGTCAGACAGTGGGACCACCCCAGGGGCAAGTATATGCACTGACCAGGGAGCAGGCTCAGGCAGCTCCAGAGGAGGTGATTGCCGGTACGTGTCATTTATTTACGTACCCTGCTTTTGTTTTGATAGATACAGGTGCCTCCCATTCCTTTGTGTCTGTGGGATTTGTGGAAAGACACCATATGCGCACGTCTTCTTTACCCACGCCTCTATTGGTCTCGACACCCACTGGAAGGAACGTCGTTGCTGATCAGTTCTTGGCAGATAGCCTCATTTATTTTGAGGGCAATGAATTGAGGTCAGACTTGATTGTGCTGGGTATGTTAGACTTTGACTGCATCTTGGGTATAGATGTTCTGAACAGATATCAGGCAGTGGTAGATTGCCGACAGAGGATAGTGAAGTTCAGACCTGAGTTGGGCAGTCAGTGGACTTTCTATGGCAACGGTTCTCGTGCAAAGATTCCGTTGATTTCAGCGATCAAGATGACTCAGTTGTTGGAACGTGGGCACACGGGCTATCTTATTTATGCCGTGGACACGTCTAGAAAGAGTAAAGAACTGAGAGTTGAGGATGTACCAGTTGTGGCAGAATTTGCTGATGTATTTCCAGAAGAGATCCCAGGATTTCCACCGGCCAGGGAAGTTGAATTTGGGATCGAGTTGTTGCCAGGGACATCCGCTATCTCTCGTGCACCTTATAGGATGGCACCGGCAGAGTTGAGAGAGTTGAAGGAGCAGTTGCAGGATCTTCTGGACAAGGGGTATATACGCCCGAGCGTGTCGCCATGGGGCGCACCAGTCCTCTTTGTGAAGAAGAAGGACGGTTCGATGCGGTTGTGCATCGATTACCGGCAGCTGAACAAGGCTACAGTGAAGAACAAGTATCCTCTACCAAGGATAGACGACTTGTTTGATCAGTTGCAAGGTACCAGGGTGTATAGCAAGATTGATTTGAGATCCGGGTATCATCAGATTCGGGTCAGAGAGGAAGATGTGCAGAAGACAGCATTCCGGACTCGATACGGGCATTATGAGTTCTTAGTGATGCCATTCGGTGTGACGAATGCTCCAGCAGTCTTCATGAGTCTGATGAACAGAGTGTTTCAGCCGTATCTTGATCAGTTCGTCATCGTGTTTATTGACGACATTCTTATCTACTCCCGGAGTGAGGAAGATCATGTGAAACACTTGAGGACAGTGCTTCAGATTCTCAGAGAGCATCAGTTGTATGCTAAGCTCAGTAAATGCGAGTTTTGGCTGAGCAGTGTAGTGTTTCTGGGGCATGTCATTTCGAGCAGTGGGATATCAGTGGACCCCAAGAAGATTGAGGCTGTGATGGAGTGGGCTGCCCCCACTTTTGTGCCTGAGATCCGGAGTTTTCTTGGTTTGGCCGGGTATTATCGGCGCTTCGTCGAGGGCTTTTCGAAGATTGCCAAGCCGCTGACTCAGTTGACTCAGAAGGGTGTGCCTTTCTTTTGGTCAGAAGCTTGTGAGGAGAGCTTCCAGGAATTGAAGCACCGGTTAACGACGGCGCCAGTGTTAGTGATCCCGACGGAGAACTCCAGATTTGTTCTGTATACTGATGCATCACTGCAGGGCCTTGGATGTGTTCTGATGCAAGATAAGCATGTGGTAGCTTATGCATCGAGGCAGTTGAAGCCGCATGAGACCAGATATCCAGTTCATGACTTGGAATTGGCGGCTATCATCTTCGCACTGAAGATCTGGAGGCACTACTTATATGGCACTTCATTCACCATATACACGGACCACAAGAGCCTCAAGTTTTTATTCACTCAGGCAGAGCTGAACATGAGGCAGAGGAGATGGATGGACCTACTCAAGGACTATGATTGCGAGATAGAGTACCATCCGGGGAAAGCCAATTTGACAGCAGACGCTTTGAGCCGGAAAGTGAGGAGTTCTGCTGAGGACGTCATTCATTTGTCGGCTATGATGACCTCCTATTGCCATCTGGGCTATGACTTTGACATTGATGCATCGCCAGTGTATGTCTCTACCTTATTAGCTGAGCCAGATATTTATGAGAACATCAGGAGAGCTCAGAGATCAGATGCTGAGGTTCAGAGATGGTTGTCTATAGTGCATCTTGGTCAGCCGACGAAGTTCAGAGTGGCAGACGACGGATCTTTGAGATTGGGTAACCGCTGGGTAGTTCCGAGTACGCCGGAGTTGCGTAAGGGAATCTTGGAGCGAGCTCACAGTAGCAGACTTAGCATCCACCCAGGCGGGAAGAAGATGTATAGAGATCTGCGTGGTCAGTTTTGGTGGAAGAGAATGAAATCTGATGTCGTCGCTTTTGTGAAGAGGTGTCTGATCTGCCAGCAGGTTAAGGCAGAGAGACAGAGACCTGGCGGCGAATTGAGAAGTTTGGAGATACCGAAGTGGAAGTGGGAGCACATTTCCATGGACTTCGTGACTCATTTGCCGAGGAGTGCTTCAGGCTTCGATGCTATTTGGGTGATTGTGGACAGATTGACTAAGGTAGCCCACTTTATTCCCTATAGCATGACGTTCACATTTTTGAGGATGGCGCAGTTGTATATTAGAGATGTGGTGAGATTGCATGGGATCCCCGTTTCTATTGTGTCAGATCGAGATCCGCGATTCACATCTCATTTTTGGGAAGGCCTTCAGTCAGCTTTGGGAACTGAGGTCAGATTGAGTACTGCTTATCATCCTCAGACGGATGGCCAGACCGAGCGCACTATTCAGACGCTCGAGGACATGTTAAGAGCTTGTGTTTTGGAGTTCGATGCTTCTTGGCAGGATTCAGTGCCTTTGGTAGAGTTTTCGTATAACAATAGCTACCAGGCAAGTATTCAGATGGCTCCGTATGAAGCTCTTTATGGCAGACGATGTAGATCGCCCTTGTGTTGGGATGATTTGGATAGTAGATCAGTCGGAGGGCCTGAGTTGATCCGGGAAATGGAAGAGAAGATAAAGATTATAAGGCAGAGAATGAAAGCAGCCCAAGACAGACAGGCAGCTTATGCGAATAAACGGCGGAGACCGTTAGAGTTTCAGTTGGGAGATAAGGTCTTTTTGAAGATCTCGCCTTTCAGAGGCGTTGTGCGGTTTGGGATGCGCGGGAAACTGTCTCCGAGGTTTGTGGGACCGTACGAGATTTTGCAGCGCATTGGCACATTGGCTTACCGACTGGCTTTGCCGCCTTCTTTATCTGGGATACATGATGTGTTTCATGTATCGATGCTGCGAAAGTATGAGCCGGATCCGTCTCACGTGTTACAGCCTTCCGAAGTTCAGTTAGAGTCAGATATATCTTATGTGGAACGGCCTGTTAGAATTCTGGACAGAGCAGACCGTAGACTTCGGAACAAAGTGATACCGATGATCAAAGTTCAGTGGGATCGCAGGGGTGTCGAGGAGGCTACGTGGGAGACGGAGCAGCATATGGTGCAGCACTACCCGGAACTATTCTCTGGTATGAGTTTATGTTTAGTTTCTGTTGGGGTAAGTGCATGTGATTTCGAGGACGAAATCTTATAAGTAGGGGAGTATTGTGACATCCCCGAAATGGTTAATTGCTATTTGGCTTTAAATTGTGTTTGCATGATTAATTATGTGGTAATTGATTATGTGTTGGGATTTATTTACCCTATGTGGAAATGCATGGTCATGTGGATAGGGTGACCCGGGATTGCATTTCAGGGTGCATGTGGTGCATGTTGGGTAAATATTATGGGAAGCATGATTTATTTGCCTTGGTTAGCAATTTATGAGAAATCATGTGTTAATTGATATTATGGTGCATTTTGAGTAAATGCTTTGAAAAATATCATGTTGGGGTGTTTTATACACCATGGGATTATTTTGGTATGCATTTGATTTAATAAACTCACTCTTATACCCAACCCCACCCCATCCACTCTTATTTTACTTTACCAAATTATCTCCAACACCCAAACCCTTCTCCCCCTTTACATTTTCGAGTTGGAGCTCAAGGGTGGAGTGAAGTCCTTGCAAAATCTTGTTTTGAGGAGATTGTTGGGTGATTTGAGATCCCCAAGAGGTATGGGTACCTCATGTTTTAATTTTGTAAGGTTTTATTTGAGTTTGGTTTGGTTTTGAAGGGTTTAAAATGGGTTTGTGTTGGGTGTTGTGATTTTGGTAGTATTTTGGTTGGATGTTGTATATTTGAGTTTTTGTTGATGTTTATGGGTGGTTTTGAGTTGTTGGGTTTGATTTATGTTGGTATTGGTGGGTTTGTTTGTGTTTGGGAAGGAGATGGGTGAATAGTGCCCGAATCTCGATTTCCCGCAGCTCGGCGATCGATCGGCGTCCGCTCGCGATCGATCGCGAGCAGCAGTGCTGAGGCAGTGAGCTTCAGCGATCGATCGCGAGATGCGCGCGATCGATCGGCGAGGCCGCGATCGATCGGCGCTAGCTCCGCGATCGATCGCGGATTGATGAAAATTGTTGGGCGAGGCAGTGTGTTCTCGCGATCGATCGGGGCTTGATGGCGATCGATCGCGAGACACCAAAAAGGGTGTTTTTGGTTATTTTTGTGGGATTTTTGGTATTGGACTATTATTGGGTTCTAATATTGGTATTTGTGAATATGTAGAACCAACCCAGGTGGCAACGCAGCCAAGGAATTGAGGTCCAACCACATTCCACATTTTGGAAAGGTACGTAGTGGACGTACGGGCACCCAACGGTAACATGTATTTTATATACTCATTGATTATGCATTGTGGATGCGAGTATATATGTGGTATTGCATTGTGGATGCATATACATGTTGATTTATGCCATATGAGGTATTGCATTGTGGATGCATATACATGGTGATTTATGCATATTGATGTTAGATGCATATTATGATTATTGGATGCACATCCCATGAGTCGTGGTCATCCTTTGATGATTTTAATGCTTGCCGCTTTTTGTATTGGTTCCGCTAAATGTGAAGCGAGGGGTGGGAGCGCCGCATGTCACATTTGAGCGTGGTTGTCATATGGGGCGAGGAAAGGGTATTTGCCGCTCTCTGTGAAGCGAGGGGTGGGAGCGCCGCATGTCCATTGTAGCGAGGTTATCCTATGCCGCCCATATGAATATAAGCGAGGGGCATTAAAATACACTGTGATGGACAGACTAGGGAATGGTGACCAATATTTGGTACTGTTGAGATGGTATATGATGTCATGACATGTTTTGGCCATTGAAAAATAATCTATTGATTATACTCATGAGTTCTGGTACAGGGACAGCTAAACGGGAAGCGTTTGAAATGCACGGGAAACAGGAAGTGTTTCATATTGATTATGCATTTACGCTTTATCTTCATATTGTGTTGAATATGAATGATTATTATTGCTCATGTTTGGGGGTTGTCCTTGTAGGTACCTTTTTGGCATGATAGATGGGCTTGAACGGGTTGAGGTGGTGAGCTTATGAAGCATTCTTTTGAGGCAGAAAGGACAGGATTATTTTTGATAGTATCTACTCTAGGAGTAGTATAAAACTATAGTGGTACATTCATTGATTGGAATGTAATTAATCCTTTTTGGTAGTCCTTATTTTGGCATGTAAAGGCTTAAGCTCATAGACTCAACATGTTTATTCTACTCTGATCATATTATTAGCCCTAATTATGCCTTGATTCCGCACTTAAGGATTAGGGTCCTTACACATATTGTTTCTTTTCTTGCTTGAGGACTATCCTCAGATTCCTATACCAGTCTAGGAAGTTTGTCCCATTTAATTTGTCCTTCTCAAGGACTGATCGCAGTGATAATGTGCTAGTTGTATTGTTAGTTGCCATGGATATCTACAATATAAATATGCAAAATAAGTTTATGATTTAATCATTTAACATGGTCTAATATTAAATGATACTCCCACTATTTTGTTTAAAAAATATCAACCCTCGAAACCTTTAGTGGGCCAAGATCCATATTTCGCCTAATCTTGAGTTAGCTTTGGCTAATCGCCCAAGACTCGGTTATTTAGGTAGACAACACTTTGTCAATTACATCACATGTAATTCTTGGATAGTTGGACGAACCACTCTGTTCAATTCATCAAATGAATTATTATCCAACCCATGCCTCTAAGTTCCCAATCCTATTGAGATAACCTAGTTAAGTCGTACCCAATTTAAAGTATAACGGATATCACTTTTATCCTTTCGCGCCTTACTAAGATTGCCACGGTGCTTTGCTTTGGAAAACCCACACATGTACAATCGAAGTTTTTGACGAGTACTTTTAATTTTGGAAGGCATCTAAAACTTAATATTTTAGAGGGATTTAGATCTCATGATTAGTTTGATAATTTAAAATATGTCCACTACATATAGTTGTATACATATCTATATATATGTGAAATGCAATTATCAATCTAAAACATAAGATAAATCATGCATCAACATACATAATTAAACGTGACATGGTTATAGCCCCTACTAACGATTCTCTCAAGCCAATAAGAAAATCCTAAGAGTCAATCTAAGGTAACTTCACAAGCACCTACTTTGGCTCCAATTTGTGAATGGCCTCCTCATCCCGGCACGATGCTCCATCTTCATTGATCACCATCAACAAAATAAACTACACTATTTACAAGATATAGAATTCCTCGATTCACATTCGAGGGGAACATAGGGGAGGGATTACATTTAGAATAAAATAGAGAAGGCACGACTCGCAGGTCGTATTATAAATTACAAACATCCACAAATCCTATCTAATAGGTCAAAAGGGCTATAACCATGCACCATGCTCATACAACACATAAAACATGCTTTAACATTTAATTAATTAAATTCTAAACAATTTAAAATTTAATTCTAATTAAAACTGTAAAATAATTTTTGGAAAAATTATCGTACGCTCGGGACATCACATGCCACGAACTTAAGCGACTAAGCCACGAACCACCATGGTTCGAACCAACCAAACACACGGCTGGACCAATTATGGGCCTAGGGTTCAAAACCCTAGCCCATGGCCGAACCATGACCGAGCGGCGGCGGTGCTAGGGTTCCAAACCCTAGCCGCCGTGCACCACTTTGAGTTTTCATCGAGCCAACTTGTTCGAAACGCCGGAATTCTTGAGCCACGAATCATGGTCAGGTCATGCACTGTGGTGGCTCAACCATCTCGAGCCAAGGGTTCGAAAACCCTAGCTCTCATGTGGTGAAGCCACTTATCCATGCATGCTTGAACCATTATCGAGCCAAAGAGTTCAAAACTCATCCATGTCTCGAAACCTCCATGCACGAACATGAGCCACAACGACTAGGCCATCTCGAGCCAAGGGTTCGAAAACCCTAGCCCTCATGTGGCTAAGCCGTGGGTCAATTGTGCTAGGTGGTGGCCGAAACATTGGCCAATTAATTTGATTATTCGCCAATTATATCAAATACAATTTTACGATGATTTTCACAAACTCGATATTAACATATCATATATGTTCATACAGTTTTAATAGCATGCAATAATAATCCTAATATGATTAAAACAATTTAACCACATAAATCCGATATGAGCCTTGTACACGGCTCTGATACCACTGTAAGTAATCCAACAAGCATACAACGCAGCGGAATTTAAAATTTGGATTACTATAACACCGAATCTATACATAGGGATTCATATCGGATAAAGGTTTACAAAAGTCTCACCCTTGTAGCGTGTTTGAGCAGATTCCTCGGAGCAGCACCACGTCCAACGTCTCCTTCGAGTCACTAGCAAAACTTGTTAAGTTTTGCCTCAACGGTATCCACACGATCAAATCGGGTGAAGGGATAGTTTAAGAACAAGTTGCTAGACAAGTTCTTAAACCGGAACAAGAAACACACTCGATTCTAAATCGAAAAGATGGCACGAAAATTTCCTTGGTCTCTCTTCGGCTATGAAAAACCGAGAGCTACTTTGGAAGAGGCGGCCGTGAGCTCCTTTGTTTAGGGTGGAATGATATTAAAAATTGTTTCCTACCATTAATTATACCAAGTTATTAAAAGGGCTTAATTAAGTTCAAGACTTTCTTAAAGTCTTATGGGCCCAAACCCATGATTTAATTAAAACCTTTTAATCACTTAATTAAGACTCTTCTTAATTAATTAATTCATCCAATGAATTTAATTTCCCTTCTCGATTTAATCTTTTGTGCAACCCGATAGGATCTTGTAATGTTGGCAGTGACATAAAATCTCATTTTATGTCGCAAGCAATGAGCGGTATCTAGCAACACATCAATGCTACCCAAATTACAAGAATGTCAATGACTCGACATAACCTAGGAACTTGTGATAATATTTATCATGTAATTTAATCCCTTTGTCCTTTGTGTTTAGATTGAACACGAGTCATGGAATAGTCATACTCGTATATTCAATCTTTATTTCTTGATCCCCAAGTAGAACTAGAATAAACGAATAAGCTCGATATCTCATATCGACTCATTCGAGCATGGCCATGCATTTTAGTTCTCACTTGATCAAGGGCCAAACACATCTCCTGTTATATAGGAGGGACAAATCCTATCTCGATCAGTCAACATCCCTCTACATAATTCCTAGTGTATCCAATAGCCGCCTTTATAGTTTACCCTGTTACAGGTAACGTTTGACAATATCAAGATACATAACTCCTTATGTTGGGATCTCTGATGATAACAAGTCGTAAGGATTACATACATTATTATCACTATGAGAATTGCTTATGACACTCATATAACTATCCATGTAGCATTCTCATGGTGGGTCTGTCCAGTACATCGTTCTCTAACATGTACCCATGTGTTGATTTGATATCTCATATCAATGAACAATTCATCAATCAACACATACTAGTCTCTATGTATTATCATTATCCTGATTCATGATAATACTTAACCAGGGACAATGTTTAAGAATAATACAATATTATTCTAAGGACATTAACATATATATTAATTCACATTGCACAGTTAAACGAATAATATATAATAATGAATTGACATTCATAAAATCATAAACATTGTATGTCAAAGCAATCATCTAATGACTTGTCTTAGGGAATATCCCAACAGGTACTTGCCGCTGACATAACTAGCGAGGAGATACATCCGCTATCAAGGCGTAGCGATGGGTATCACAATTCCGCTTTATGTCGAGCAAGGGGGCCAATTGGGCTGCTACCATA
This sequence comes from Haberlea rhodopensis, assembly GCA_907163345.1. Classification (NCBI taxonomy): domain Eukaryota; kingdom Viridiplantae; phylum Streptophyta; class Magnoliopsida; order Lamiales; family Gesneriaceae; genus Haberlea; species Haberlea rhodopensis. The sequence continues at coordinate 355,848 of CAJQUN010000379.1, read as the reverse complement.
ATAGAACCAGGACAGTCCCATTTCTAATTAACATTGTTGATTATGAGCATATATGTGAAGTATGATTTTAATCATTTATGTCAAGAACTAATGATTATATGCATGACTATGAAACAGGGATAACCAAAGAGGGTTAATGCGATTAACAAGGAAGTATACGTTACCAATTACTTTCATGCATTTATTTATATGCCATTACCCTATGATGTTAAATGATGATGTACATGCTCATGATGGGTTGTTCCTGTAGGTACGCTTTTGGACTGAAGGACTAAGGGTCGGGTTGAGACAGTGAGCTAAAGGAGCACAAGGTTGGATAGGAAGGATGTTATGATTAGTATCTACTCTAGGAGTAGTGTAAATCTAAATATTAGCATTCAGTTAAGGGAATGTAGCTGATAAATTTTTGAAGTTTTATTTTTGTCTGTAATCCTAATAGCTCACGTAACAACCGGAACCCTAAAACCTTATAAAATGCATGTTTAGTTCAATTTATATGTTATTAATCACTGTCAAGGTGGGAAGACCCCACAGATTTAGATCGAGAGATTAAATCACATACGTGACCACTTTGAATTGAGAGATTTAAAGTTAACGGTTTTCATCGCGATTTATTCAATATTAAATTGGTTTAAGTGAACGAGAGTTACTTGTGTCAATTTAATATTAGTTTCAATATCGCTTGAGAAAGTATATTGATTATATTAGAAAATCGTCACCTTAAGAATTGATTGATTAGTAATTGTTTATGCAAACAAATCATTGAGGATACCACAATTGAACCAACATCTTGATAAATTTCTTGAGCGGAATTCATTCGCATCTTCAAAGGAGTTGTTTTATTTTTGAGTTTTAATGTTTTTAGTTTAATTAGTTAATTAATCATTTATTTCGTAGGCTAAATATAATTTTGCTAATTTTATTTGGTACTTATACGTTAGTCCCTGTGGGTTCGACATCCTTTCTTTTATATCACTATACAAAAACTTGACACTGTGCACTTGCGGTAGAATCGCTACACTGGAATTAATTGTTTAAAATAAAAGCGATCAAGTTTTTGGCGCCGTTGCCGGGGACTAATTTGTATAATATCATACGAGATTAGTTAATTGTAATTTAGCCATTAATTTTTGTTTTTGTTTTGTTTGTCACTTTTGACCTTTGGGTTTACTACATTCGCATTTTCTCCTTTTGGGTTGATTTTTACAGGTAGTTATTTTCGTGCATGCTAAGGAATAACAACCCCACACTCGAGCCATTTGACCCAGAAATATAGCGTACGTTTCTAAGAAGAATAAAGGAAGCTCGAGCAATGGCTGATAACAATCAAGAAGGGGGCGCGAATAATGAAGCACTGAATCCAAGGTCTATGATGGATTTTGCTCAACCAGCTTATCATGGATCACCGTCAAGCATTACAAGGCCAACCATTCAAGCCAACAATTTTGAGATAAAGCCGGCTATAATACAGATGATCCATCATTTAGTGATGTTTGGGGGAGTAGCCACTGATGACCCGAACTCACACATCTCCAACTTCTTGGAGATTTGTGACACGTTCAAACATAATTGCATTTCTGACGTCGCCATCAGGTTAAGGTTATTTCCCTTTTCGTCAAAAGATAAAGCTAAAGCTTGGTTGAACTCTTTACCTACAGGATCTATCACCACTTGGGAGGGATGACACAAGCGTTTTTTTCTAAATATTTCCCCCCTTCCAAAACGGCAAAGATGAGAAACGATATCACCACGTTTGGGCAGTATGATCCTGAAACATTATATGAGGCATGGGATCGTTTCAAGGACTTGCTTAGGAGATGCCCACATCATGGTCTTCCTATTTGGCTCTAGGTACAAACTTTTTATAACGGTTTATTTTCATCTAACTGTTCTATGTTTGATGGAGCCTCAGGAAGATCCATTATGCGCAAAACACCGGAAGCAACTTATGAACTCTTGGAAGAGATGGCTTCTAACAGCTATCAATGACAATCGGAGAGGAATGTTCCAAAGAAACCGAGCGGAGTTCATCAAATTGACGACATCACTGCTCTTTCGGCACAGTTGGAAGCGTTGAACAAAAGTATAGATAGCATGAGCATGATAGCGATGCAAGCTCAAGTTATCACTTGTGAATTATGTGGAAGCAATCATCCAAGCACTGAGTGCCGGCAGGTAATCCATTTAATCAGTCTAATGAGTCCGTTAATTATGTAGGAAACAGGCAGCCCAATAACCCATACTCCAATACTTACAACCCGGGATGGAGGAATCATCCAAATTTGCAATGGTCCAACCAAAACAACGTGTTGAACCCACAACAACAACCGGAATTTGTATCTAAGCCGAGTATGGAGGAGCTAATGACCAAGTTCATATCATCAACTGAAACTAGGATGCAAAATCAGGAGGCATCTATAAAGAACTTGGAAATACAAGTAGGACAACTTGCAACGTTGATTTCCGGACGAACTCAAGGTACACTACCAAGTGATACAGTGATAAATCCAAAGGAGCAAGCGAATGTCATAGCACTAAGGAGTGGAAAAGAGCTAAGGACACAGACTGAAGCATAAGAAAGCTGTGAAACCACCACTGAAGACAAGAGTAAGACTGAGGAAATGGTAATAAAAAAAGGTAAAAATTCCAACACCACACCAATGACACACACTGATAAGGTAGTAATTCCTCCCCCATTTCCCGCTGCATTAAAAAGAGCTAAAATGGACGCTGAATTTGGTAAGTTTCTTGAGGTATTTAAGAAATTGCATGTTAATATACCATTTGCTGATGCTTTACTTCAAATGCCTAGTTATGCTAAGTTTTTGAAGGAAATTCTCTCTAACAAGCGAAAGTTGGGCGAATACAAAACGGTAAGCTTAACAGAGGAGTGCTCAGCAATTATGCAAAACAAAATGCCTCCGAAGTTAAAGGACCCAGGGAGTTTTACTATACCTTGCACTATAGGATCAGTTTCATTTACTAAATCACTGTGGGTGCGAGTATTAATTTGATGCCTTTTTTCCATTTTCAGGAGGTTGGGACTAGGAGAGCCGAAACCCACCAAAGTTTCACTGCAATTAGCGGATAGATCTATCACATATCCCCAAGGAATCATTGAAGACGTGTTAGTCAAAGTGGACAAATTTATCTTCCCGGTTGATTTTCTAGTACTAGATATGGAAGAGGACAGGGAGACACCACTAATTTTGGGCCGACCATTACTAGCAACGGGAAAGGCAATTATAGATGTCCAACAAGGGAAGTTGATCCTCCGTGTAGGGGAGGATCAAGTTGTGTTTAATGTCTTTAAAGCACTTAAACACCCACATGACGAGCCCATGTGTTTTAGTATTGATATTATTGATGCCTTGACTGTTGATGTGTTGCAAGGTATTTACAAAGAGAAATTGGAGCATACCTTGTGGAAGCCGATAAACAATATGACAAGGAGGAAATTGTGATTATAGCACAATTGAACCAACATCTTGATAAATTTCTTGAGCGGAATTCCTTCGCATCTTCAAAGGATTTGTTTTATTTTTGAGTTTTTAAGTTTTTAGTTTAATTAGTTAATTAATCATTTATTTCGTAGGCTAAATATAATTTTGCTACTTTTATTTGGTACTTATACGTTAGTCAATGTGGGTTCGACATCCTTTCTTTTATATCACTAGACTAAAACTTGACACCGTGCACTTGCGGTCTAAAATCGCTATACTGAGGATTATTGTTTAAAATAATAACGATCAAGTTTTTGGCGTCGTTGCCGGGGAGGTTGTATTTTGTAAGGGGTAAGGATGCTGAATTTGATCGATTCAAATTAAATGCGATTTTTAGGATGCCATCTATAAAGAATAGTGATTACCAAGCGTTCAAGACAAGACAGATCAATTACGATGAGGTACTATCGGTAATCAGTATTGAGGGGACTGACTGGCAAAGAAACAGCAACGGAGAGCCCCAATTGGTCCTAAAGAAATATCTGAAACCAGAGGCACAAACATGTTCTCCTTCATAGCCTCGTGGGTCATGCCATCAACCCACACTTCTGAGGTTACCAAGGAGAGAGCTGCCCTGGTATTTGCCATACTTATAGGGCAAACGGTGGATTTGGTGTAGGGTCTTCCTACCTTAACATCATCTTAATAACATATTAGGGACTAAACATGCATTTATAACGTCTTAGGGCACCGGTTGTAGCTTTGAGCTAATAAGATTACAGGCCAAAAATGAAATTTCAAACTTAATTAATTACATTCTCAAAAATGAATGTTAAGACGATAGAATTATACTACTCCTAGAGTAGAGACTATCCAAAATCCTGGATCCTAACTTCTTTCATGCTCCTCATAGCTCACTGCCTCAACCCGACCCTTAGTCCTTTAGTCCAAAAGTGTACCTACAGGAACAACCCATCATGAGCATATACATCGTTACTTAACATCATAAGGTAATGACAGATAAATAAATGCATGAAAGTAATTCGTAACATATACTTCCTGGTTAATCGTATTAACCCTCTTTGGTCGTCCCTGTTTCATAATCATGCATGTAATCATTAGTTCTTGACATAAATGATTAAAATCGTACTTCACTTATATGCTCGTAATCAACAATGTTAATTAGAAATGGACTATCCTGGTTCTATTATGACAGCGGCAAAATTGGCCCCCTCGCTCGACATAAAGCGGAATTGTGATACCCCTCGCTACGCCTTGATAGCGGATGTATCTCCTCGCTTAGCAGAATATGATACCCCTCGCTACGCCTGATAGCGAATGTATCCCCTCGCTAGTTATGTGAGCGGCAAGTACCTTCCTCGCTTGCCCATAATAACCACCGGACATTCAACCATTCTTAATAACATAGTTAAACATACATCATCATCATCATATCATAAACATCGTCATCTTATAAACATCATCATCTTGTAAACATCATCATCTTATAAGAATCATCGTCGTATAGACATCATCATCTTATCATAATCGCCATCGTAAACGTCATATCATCTTCATTTATCATAACATCATCATCATAAACTTACTTATCATAATCATTATCATAGACATCATAAATACTTATGCAATCAATGCATAGTCATAGTTTAGGAGTGTGTTACCGTCCGATGCCCGTACGCTTCTTACGTACCTTAACTCCAAAAATGAAGAAGTTGTAGAACTTTATCTCCATGAAGTTGTGGGTACCTGGGATGGTTCTACATAACCATACAAATTGATATTAGAAGCTAAACAATAGCCAAATACCAAAAATTCAACAAAAAATCATCATTTTCCACTTTTTAAACAGAGGCGATCGATCGCCTCACTTTTTGCCTTGCGGCGATCGATCGCCTGCTACGCGAAATGGCTACTGACCTTCGGCGATCGATCGCCACCTGCTGGTGCGCGATTTTTCACCATTTTTGAGCATTTTTCAAGCTCCATCTTAAACCATTCGAACCCAAACTTTCCTACAACAACAAAATCATAACCCACTAAAACCCACATAAAACACTTCAAAAATCATACCCCAAACATGTATAACATATACCCAAAACAAACCCACATAAATCACTTCAAAATCATCCCATTTCAAAACCAAACATCATAAAAACTTTAGGAAGGGTTCCATACCTCTTGTAGGCTCCAAATCTTAACAAAGATCACACAAACAAAGGTTTTGTGAAGCTTTCCTTCTCCTTCCTTGGTGAATTTCGAAAATGGGAGATGGGTTAAGGTTGAGGAATGAATTGGGGATTTTAAAAGTGATTGGTAAAGTAAGTGGGTATAGTTGAAAAAAGGGGGTTATAAGGTTAATATTAAAATTATACCCCAAAGTTAACATGATGTTGTGATATCCTCGAAATAATTATATGCAATTTGGGCATGTTTATGTGATTTATGGTGATAATTAATTCTGTGTTGGCGTAAATTATCTTGGTAAAATGCTTAGTCACATGATAGGAGTGACCCGGTAGAGCATTTCGGAGTGCATGTTATTCATGTTGGGTGTTTGGGTGTTTTAATGGTTTAAATGTAATGAGTTGTGTTCATTTGGTAAAGCATGATTTTTATAGGGACTTTGATCCATTGTGGTAAAATGCTTTTGAAATATCATGTAGAGGTATTTTATATATCATGCTTGTAATTTATCATACATTAAAAGATTTGAAATTGATAGCATGACAAAGGAGGACAACTTGCAATGCTTTACATCCCATCACCCCATCCCTCTCAGATTTTGTCTCTAAACCTCATCCATTCACTCCTTGAACTCCCATTTTCGTTTCTAAACCAAGAGGAGAGGAGGGAGATTTGAAAAGGAGGAGTTTTTGTGTTTTCTTGCCAAAAACTTGAAGCTCAAGTGGTAAGCTTCCTTTATGGTAGAGTCTTGTTGAGTTTTGGTTGATTTATAGCTTGTTTTTGAGGTTAAGTGGATGGATCTTGGTTCACCTTGTTGTTCATGTTGGGAGATGTCTTTTAAGGTTGTTTTGGTGGTTAAATATTGTGTTGGATGGTTGATCTTGGTGGTACATGAGTGTAGGTGTTGTTGGAAGCTCATTTAAAGGAATTTCTCGCAGGAACAGGACATCTCGATCGATCGGAAAATGGGCCCGATCGATCGAGCAAGGCAGTGTCTGTACAAGGCGAGGAATGAGCTTACCGATCGATCGAGATTTTGTCCCGATCGATCGGTGTGTGTAATCTCGATCGATCGAGATAAACTCTCGATCGATCGGCGGAGGCAGTACTTGGATGCCTGTTTACCTTCACTTGGCGATCGATCGGGACTTGGGGCTGATCGATCGGAAGGCTTAAATTTTGGATTTTTGAGATTTTGTTCTAAATGGTGATGTTTTTGATAATGATTCCTTTATTGGTTTCTAATATGGATTCATGTGATTATGTAGAACCATCCCAGGTAGCCACACAGCCTAGGAGATAAAGTCCACGATATCTCCACTTTTTGAAGCAAGGTACGTAGTGAGACGTACGAGCATCGGACGGTAAAACGTGCCATACATTTAATTATGTACATTGTGGATAGTGAATCCTTACATGTGATGTTATATGTGAAATGATTGTGATTTACTGTGATAATGAAATCAACGATTGTGATTGATTAATGTGATGGGAATTGATGAATGTTCCGGTAGCCTTTATCTCCGAGCGAGGGAGGTACTTGCCGCTGTCATATGAAGCGATGGTAGTATGATATTTGCCGCTGTCATGTCTAAGCGAGGAAACATGCCGCTGTCATTGTCGAAGCGAGGGATATCATATGATGCCGCTATATGTCGAAGCGAGGGGTCCTAAAATTCCGCTGTTGTATTGGGACCGGAACAGTCACAATTCAAGTGGTTAAAGTGAATTATTGTGATTATAATTGGAAACGCGTTATCGATCATTATATCGTGAATTAATGATTTTGTGCATAAGCTTGTGAAACAGGAACGACAATGAAATGTGCTAATGTGGTAATCGAGGAGCATATCAATTAATCGTTTCATACGCTTAATTACTTTATTAAGTTGAATTGTGTTAAGTGATGATGTATATATATATGCTCATGGTGAGTTGTTCCTGTAGGTACATTTTGAATCAAGGGGGTTGAGGGTCGGTTGAACTGTGAGCTGTTGAAAGTGTAAATGAAGATAGAGTACAGGAATCTTGGATAGTCTCTACTCGAGAAGTAGTCTAATGCTATCACTTAAACATTCATGATCGGGAATGTAACTGATTAATTGTTGAAGTTTTATTTTGGCCTGTAACCTAATTGTGCTCACATCAAACCAGAACCCTAAGATGTCTTTAATACATATTTAGCCCTATTTATATCTTGAATTCACTGTTAAGGTTTAGGGTCCTTACAGATGTATAAAACACCCTAACATGGTATTTTAAAAGCATTTACAAAAATGCATTAAACTTCCACTAAATCATGATTTCCTCATAATTGACGATCAATACAATTAAATCATGTTAACACTTCATTACCCATCACATAAATCAATTACCAACATAATTCGTCATATAACCATCATTAAAGCCAAAATTGCATATAATCAATTTCGGGGCATCACATTACTCTCGTACTTATAAGATTTCGTCCTCGAAATCGCACGCACTTACCCAAAATGAACTAAACATAAATCATACCAGAAAATAGTTCCGGGTAATGCTGTATCATATGCCGTTCCGTCTCCCACGTAGCCTCCTCGACACCCCGACGATCCCACTGAACTTTGACCATCGGTATAATCTTGCTTCGTAATCTGCGATCCTCACGATCCAGAATTCTGACCGGTCGTTCAACGTAGGATACATCTGAGTCCAACTGCACTTCAGTAGCCTGTAATACATGAGACGGATCTGGCTCATTCTTCCGCAACATAGAGACGTGAAAGACATCATGAATACCAGATAGAGACGGCGGTAGAGTCAAACGGTAGGCCAAAGTACCGATACGCTGCAATACTTCACATGGACCAACATACCTCGGGGATAACTTCCCCCGCATACCAAAACGAACTACACCCCTGAAGGGTGAGATTTTCAAGAAGACCCTGTCTCCTACTTGGAATTCTAGCGGTCGTCGTCGCTTATTGGCATAGGCTGCTTGCCTATCCTCGGCCACTTTCATCTTTTGGCGTATCATCTTAATCTTTTCTTCCATATCTTTAATCATATCCGGTCCTCCGACCGCTTTACTAGTCAAGTCCTCCCAATACAGCGGTGACCTACATCGTCGTCCGTAAAGAGCTTCAAAAGGGGCCATTTGAATGCTCGCCTGATAGCTGTTATTATAGGAGACTCCACCAATGGCACTGCATCCTGCCATGGAGTATCAAACTCCAAAACACATGCCCTCAACATGTCTTCGAGCGTCTGAATGGTACGCTCTGTCTGGCCATCTGTCTGAGGGTGATAAGTTGTACTCAGTCTCACTTCTGTGCCCAAAGCTGCCTGGAGACCCTCCCAGAAATGTGAAGTAAACCTTGGGTCTCTGTCAGACACAATCGAGACTGGAACCCCATGCAACCTCACTACATCCCGTACATATAATTGGGCCATCTTTAGGTATGTGAAAGTCATACAGTAGGGGATGAAGTGAGCTACCTTCGTTTGCCTATCCACGATCACCCAGATCACATCAAATCCAGAGGCCGTCCTTGGCAGCTGGGTCACGAAGTCCATAGATATGTGTTCCCACTTCCATTGGGGTACTTCCAAGCTCTTCAGCTCACCACCAGGCCTCTGCCTCTCTGCCTTTACTTGCTGGCAGATCAAACATCTTTTAACAAAAGCGATCACATCACGCTTCATCCGTCTCCACCAAAACTGGCCACATAGGTCCTTATACATCTTCCTTCCTCCTGGGTGGATACTAAACCGACTACTATGAGCTCGCTCCAATATTCCTCTACTCAACTCTGGTGTATCTGGGACTATCCATCGGTTGCCCAGTCTCAAGGAATCATCTTCTGCCACTCTTAACTTTGATGGCTGTCCTTGAAGTACTATCGATGACCATCTTTGAACCTCATCAGCCGACATCTGGGCTTTCCTGATAGCTTCAAATATGTCTGGCTCAGCCAACAAGGTCGACACTCGCACCGGCGACGTGTCCACCACAAAATCATAGCCCAGATGCAGTAAGAAGTCATCAAAGCCGACAAACACATAGCATCCTCAGCAGTACTCTTCACTTTCCGACTTAAGGCGTCTGCTATCAAATTTGCTTTACCAAGATGGTACTCAATCTCACAGTCATAATCCTTGAGTAAATCTATCCATCTTCTTTGCCTCATATTCAGTTCCGCTTGGGTGAATAAGAACTTCAAACTCTTATGGTCCGTATAGATGGTAAACGAAGTACCATAGAGATAATGCCGCCAAATCTTCAAGGCGAAAATGATGGCCGCCAGTTCCAGATCATGAACTGGGTATCTGGTCTCGTGAGGCTTCAACTGCCTCGAAGCATAAGCCACCACATGCTTCTCCTGCATCAATACATAGCCCAAACCCTACAATGATGCGTCTGTGTACAAGGCAAACCTCTTATTCTCAGAAGGAATCACCAATACTGGCGCTGTCATCAAACGACGCTTCAATTCTTGGAAGCTTTCCTCACAAGCTTCGGACCAAAAGAATGGGACTCCTTTCTGAGTCAGCTGTGTCAGCGGCTTAGCAATCTTAGAAAATCCCTCGACAAAACATCGGTAATAACCTGCTAAGCCAAGGAAGCTCCGTATCTCGGGTACAGAAGTGGGTGCAGCCCACTCCATCACAGCTTCAACCTTCCTGGGGTCTACAGATATCCCGCTACTAGATATAACATGACCCAAGAACACTACACTGCTCAACCAGAACTCGCACTTGCTGAGCTTTGCATACAACTAATGATCCCTAAGGATCTGAAGTACTGTCCTCAAGTGCTTTACATGATCTTCTTCGGTCCGGGAGTAAATGAGTATATCGTCAATGAAAACAATGACGAACTGATCCAAATACGGTTGGAACACCTTGTTCATGAGTCTCATAAAGCTGGGGCATTTGTCACTCCAAAAGGCATGACTAGGAATTCATAGTGCCCATATCTAGTCCTGAAGGCTGTCTTCTGAACATCATCTTCTCTTACTCGAATCTGATGGTACCCCGACCTCAGATCGATCTTACTGTAGAGCCTCGTACCTTGTAACTGATCAAACAAATCATCGATCCTCGGAAGTGGATACTTATTCTTCACTGTGACTTTGTTCAGTTGTCTGTAATCGATGCACAGCCACATCGAACCATCTTTCTTCTTAACAAACAAAACTGGCGCACCCCAGGGTGATACGCTAGGGCGTATATAGCCCTTATCAAGGAGCTCTTTCAACTGAATCTTTAACTCCCTTAGCTCCGCTGGTGCCATCCTATATGGGGCACGAGAAATGGCAGACGTCCCCGGTAGTAACTCAATCCCAAACTCGACCTCTCTTATCGGTGGGAATCCGGGAATCTCTTCCGGAAAGACATCAGGAAATTCCGCCACTACAGGCACATCTTCAACCTTTAATTCTTCCCTCTTCTCAGTAACATCAACAACATAGATGAGATATCCTGTATTGCCCCGTTCCAACAACTGTGCCATCTTGACAGTAGATATCAACGGGATCTTAGAATGAGAACCATCCCCAAAGAATGTCCACTGGACTCCCATATCAGACCTGAATCGGACAGTCCTTTGCCTGCAGTTCACAACTGTCTGATACCTGTTCAGAACGTCAATGCCTACAATGCAGTCCAAGTCTGACATCCCCAGAACAATCAAATCTGACCTTAGCTCGTTATCCTCAAAATAAATGAGGCCATCATAGACAATCTGATCAGTAATCATACTTCTTCCAGCGGGGGCGAGACTATAAGAGGCGTGGGCGACGGAGAAGTGCATATGTGGTGCCTTTCCACAAAACTTGTCGACACGAAAGAGTGTGATGCACCTGTGTCGATCAATATAAAAGCAGGGTGCGTAAATAAAAGACACGTACCCGCTATAACCTCCTCCGGAGCCGCTGTAGCCTGCTCCCTCATCAATGCATAGACTTGCCCTTGAGGTGGCCCCATGGGCTGACCTCCATACTGCCTCGGTGTAAAAGGTGGCCTGTGCTGTGCTGCTCTATCCGTAGGCCTCCCTGCAGAGTTCGGTTGCCTTCCCCTGTTGGGACACTGCCGAGCAAAGTGACCTTTTTCGCCACAAACATAACATCATACGCAATCTTTTGTCATATGTGGTTTCCCACAAAGAGAGCACTGGACCATCCCAAACCTGCCTCCCTGAGACTGTCCTCTTCCTGATGGGGTGTCATTCTTACGGTTTCCTTTCCAATGATTCTCGGGCCTCTTACCACTGAATCTCGAAGCCGAAGTATTCCCCCTTGGCTTGAACTGATCACCCCTCGGCCTCAAATTATCAGAAGTGGATTTCTGAGGGGGCGCTGGAGGTGGCACAGCATCAGGGTATGCACCAACTCCCAGTTCGGCTAGCTCAGCCCTAGAAAGTGCGTCGTCAAAGCAAGAAGGGCCATAAGTGATCACCCTGTCATACAGCTCAGGCCTCAAGCCCTTCATGAAGTTCCTCATCTTCGCTTGAGTGCTTGCAACAATGTGAGGTACATATCTGAGCAAGGAACAGTACTGGAGAGCATAATCGGATACAGGCATATTACCTTGCTTGAGGTTAGTGAATTCATCTTCCTTGGCCTGTCGTGCAGCAGCTGAGAAATAGCGGGTCAGAAACCGAGTTCTGAACAGCTTCCAATTAATTTCATGACCTTGAGCCTCCTGCTCAACTGCTGTGGTCTTCCACCACATCAGTGCCTTCTTGGCCAATTGGAACTCCGCTAGTCTGATCCAGGCTGTCTTAGCACAAGGAGCTGCCACAAATATTTGCTTTATTCTTTCCAACCACTCCTCTGCCTGTTCCCCTGTTTCAGTTCCTTCAAATGTCGGAGGTCGGTATGCAAGAAATTGAGTCAAGCTCAGTTCCCCAGGAAACAACTGTTGTTCAGACGGTTCTTCGCCGAAAGCTGGCGGAGGTAGGGGATTCGTACGTCCAGCACTTGCATTAACACTCACAGCATCGCCCACTTCTACATTTGCTGCCATACTGCAAGACAAGGGTTACCAACAATACCCAAAAGCAGTTCATATAATATATCGTTAGAGAAACAAAACATGTTAGTGTAACATCATAAACTTCATATGCAACTTATACACAAAACATGTTTAAAAGTGAGCACCTAGCTAACTTATTGCTAAGGCTACCCTTCACTCATTCCCGGGTTATCTAACCACTGCTCTGATACCACTAATGTAGGGTCTTCCAACCTTAACATCATCTTAATAACATATTAGGGACTAAACATGCATTTATAACCTCTTGGGGCACCGGTTGTAGCTTTGAGCTAATAAGATTACAGGCCAAAAATGAAATTTCAAACTTAATTAATTACATTCTCAAAAATGAATGTTAAGGCGATAAAATTATACTACTCCTAGAGTAGAGACTATCCAAAAATCCTGTATCCTAACTTCTTTCATGCTCCTCATAGCTCACTGCCTCAACCCGACCCTTAGTCCTTTAGTCCAAAAGTGTACCTACAGGAACAACCCATCATGAGCATATACATCGTTACTTAACATCATAAGGTAATGGCAGATAAATAAATGCATGAAAGTAATGTAAGTAACCCCAAGAGCATACAACGCAGCGGAATAAAATTTTGGGATTACTAACACCGGATCTATACATAGGGATTCATATCGGATTAGAGAATTACAAGTGTCTTACCCTTGTAGCGTGTTTGAAGCAGAATCCACGGAGCTGCACCACGTCCTACGCCTTCTCCGAGTCACTTAGCAAAACTCGAATGGTTTTGCCTCAACGGTATCCACACGATCGAATCGAACGAAGGAATTGTTTAATATCAAGTTGCTAGACAAGATATTAAACCGGAACCAAAAACCACACTTTGATTCACAACCAAATTGGCACAAAATCACTCAACCCTCTTCGGCTATGTAGAAACCGAGAGAGAATGAAAGATGCGGCCGTGTGATAGCTTAGGGTTTAACTTATGAAGTGTTATCCAATTGTCTTGGAATGTTATTCAAGTATTAATCTAATTAAAAACTTGTTAACACATTATATATGATTAATTAAAGGCTTTCTTAAAGCTTCATGGGCTTAAGCCCATGATTTAATTAATCCTTATGATTATTAATTAAGACTCCTCTTAATTATTTAATTCATCCCATGAATTTAATTTCCCTTCTCGATTTAATCTTTTGTGCGACCCGATAGGATCTCGTAATGTTGGCAGTGACATAAAATCTCATTTTATGTCGCAAGCATCGAGCGGTATCTAGCAACACATCGGTGCTACCCAAATTACGAGAATGTCAATGACTCGACATAACCTTTAGAACTTGTGATAATATTAATCATGTAACTTAATCCCTTTGTCCTTTGTGTTTAGATTGAACACGAGTCATGGAATAGTCATACTCGTATATCCAATCTTTATTTCTTGATCCCCAAGTAGAACTAGAATAAACGAATAAGCTCGATATCTCATATCGACTCATTCGAGCATGGCCATGCATTTAGTTCTCACTTGATCAAGGGCCAAACACATCTCCTGTTATATAGGAGGGACAAATCCTATCTCGATCAGTCAACATCCCTCTACATAATTCGTAGTGTATCCAATAGTCGCCTTTATAGTTTACCCTGTTACGGGTAACGTTTGACGATATCAAGATACATAACTCCTTATGTTGGGATCTCTGATGATCACAAGTCGTAAGGATTACATACATTATTATCACTATGAGAATTGCATATGACGATCATATAACTATCCATGTTGCATTCTCATGGTGGGTCTGTCCAGTACATCGTTCTCTAACATGTACCCATATGTTGATTTGATATCTCATATCAATGAACAATTCATCGATCAACATATACTAGTCTCTACGTATTATCATTATCCCTATTCATGATAATACTTGACTAGGGACATCTTTAAGAATAATACAATATTATTCTAAGGACATTAACATATATATTAATTCACAATGCACAGTTAAAAGAATAATATATAATAATGAATTGCCATTCATAAAACCATAAACATTGTATGTCTTAAACAATCATCTAATGACTTGTCTTAGGGCATATCCCAACAAATCTCCCACTTGCACTAAGACCACTCAGACATATACCTAATGCCTAGAGATCTAGTATGACGATCATGCTTCTGCTGTGACAGCGGCTTCGTCAATGGGTCAGATACATTATCATCTGTTGGTACTTTGCATATTTTAACATCTCCCCTTTCAACGATTTCTCGAATGAAATGGAAACGCCTAAGTATGTGCTTGGATCTTTGGTGAGATCTTGGTTCCTTAGCCAATGCGATCGCTCCATTGTTGTCACAATAGAGTTCTATCGGATCTTTAATGCTAGGCACCACTCCAAGTTCAGAAATGAACTTCCTCATCCAAACAGCTTCCTTTGCTGCATCCGAGGCAGCAATATACTCAGCTTCCGTTGTAGAATCGGCTACTGTTTCTTGCTTTGAACTCTTCCAGCTCACAGCACCTCCATTTAGGCAATACACATATCCAGATTGTGATCGAAAATCATCTTTGTCGGTTTGGAAGCTAGCATCAGTGTAACCCATTACATTGAGCTCTTCGTCACCTCCATAAATCAAGAATGTATCCTTAGTCCTTCTCAAGTACTTCAGGATATTCTTGACAGCAATCCAGTGACCTTCACCTGGATCAACTTGATATCTGCTCGTCATGCTCAAAGCATACGATACATCGGGACGAGTACATATCATGGCAAACATGATAGATCCAATAGCTGACGCGTATGGAATCTTACTCATGCGTTGTCTCTCATCTGGTGTTGAAGGACACTGTTCCTTCGAGAGATAAATACCATGTGTCATAGGCACGAATCCTTTCATGGATTCTTGCATGCTAAACCTTTTAAGCACTTTGTCTATGTACGTACTTTGACTTAGACCAAGAAGCCTTCTCGATCTATCTCTATAGATCTTGATTCCTAATACATAGGTGGCTTCTCCTAAGTCTTTCATCGAAAAGCAGTTCCCTGGCCAAATCTTTACAGATTGCAAGGCAGGGATATCATTTCCAATAAGAAGTATGTCATCTACATACAACACTAGGAAAATGATTACGCTCCCACTGACCTTCTTGTAGACACAAGGTTCATCTTCATTTTTGATAAAACCAAACTCTTTGATTGCATCATCAAAACGAAGATTCCAACTCCGAGAAGCTTGCTTCAATCCATAAATGGATCGTTGTAGCTTGCATATCTTTCCAGCATCCTTTGGATCGACAAAACCCTCGGGCTGTGTCATGTA
This sequence comes from Haberlea rhodopensis, assembly GCA_907163345.1. NCBI lineage: Eukaryota > Viridiplantae > Streptophyta > Magnoliopsida > Lamiales > Gesneriaceae > Haberlea > Haberlea rhodopensis. The sequence continues at coordinate 339,890 of CAJQUN010000379.1, read as the reverse complement.
CACATCCTCGAGCAGATTTCCATTAAGGAAAGCTGTTTTGACATCCATCTGCCAGATTTCATAATCATGAAATGCAGCTATTGCAAGTAAGATCCTTATGGATTTAACCATGGCCACTGGTGAAAAGGTTTCATCATAGTCAATACCATGAATATGTTTGAATTCTTTTGCAACCAGCCGACCTTTATAGGTTTGTACGTTACCATCCATATCGGTCTTTTTCTTGAAAATCCATTTGCACCCTATGGGTCGTACCCCTTCAGGTGGATCAACCAAAGTCCATACTTGGTTTGCATACATGGATTCCATCTCAGATTTCATGGCCTCTTGCCATTTCTCAGAATCATTGCCTATTATAGCTTGTTGATAAGATGACGGCTCATCCTCATCAATAAGTAGTAAGTCACCTTGTTGAGTCACAAGAAATCCATATCTCTGTGGCTCCCGGTGTTCTCTTACAGACCTACGCTGGGCTTGTGTCTCTTGAGCAGGTACTTCTTCCACAACAGCTTGTGGTGCCTGCTCTGTTTCCATCTCAATCTCATGTTCAGTGTTTTCTTGTGGTTGAACTTCACTAAGTTCTATTTTTCTCCCACTGGTTTTTCTAGAAATAAATTCTCTTTCAAGAAATACACCAGTCCGAGCAACAACTACTTTGTTCTCGGTGGGATAATAGAAATAGTACCCTTTCGTTTCCTTAGGATACCCCACAAATAAACACTTATTAGATTTGGGTCCAAGTTTGTTAGTGGCGTGACGTCTAACGAAAGCCTCACAACCCCAAATCTTCATAAAAGACATACTAGGACGCTTCCCAGTCCATATCTCATATGGTGTCTTTTCCACTGATTTAGATGGAACACGGTTCAGTAAGAAAATTGTTGTTTCTAGAGCGTGTCCCCAAAATGATATCGGAAGATCTGCATGACTCATCATTGATCTAACCATGTCTAACAAGGTTCGATTTCTCCTCTCGGATACACCATTCCATTGTGGAGTATACGGAGGAGTGAGTTGTGGGACTATCCCACACTCCTTTAGATAGTCATGAAACTCTTGGCTTAAGTATTCTCCTCCTCGATCTGATCGAAGGATTTTGATACTTTTGCCAAGTTGGTTTTGCACTTCATTCTTGAAATCTTTGAACTTTTCAAAGGTTTCATGTTTATGTTTCATTAGGTACACATACCCATATCTACTGAGGTCATCAGTAAATGTAACGAAGTATTGAAAACCACCTCTAGCTTGCGTACTTATTGGTCCACATACATCACTATGTATTAGTCCCAATAAAACATTTGCCCTTTCAACATGTCCCTTGAAAGGGGCTTTTGTCATCTTGCCCATTAAACAAGATTCGCATGTTTCATATGATTCAAAATCAAATGAATCTAATACTCCATCCTTATGAAGTTTAGATATGCGGTTCTCGTTTATGTGGCCCAAGCGACAGTGCCAGAGATAAGTCGGATTACAATCATTATTTTTAATCCTTTTAGTATTTATGTTATAGATAGGCATATCAAGATTTAATACATAAAGACCATTCACCATTTGTGCACTAGCATAAAACATATCATTTAAATAAATAGAACAACAATTGTCCTTTATTATAAATGAAAAACCATACTTGTCTAAACAAGAAATAGAAATAATGTTTTTAGTAATTGAAGGCACAAAATAACAGTCTTTTAAAATCAGTGATAAACCAGAAGGTAAAGCTAAATGATAATCTCCTATAGCTAATGCAGCAACTCTTGCTCCATTTCCAACTCGGAGATCAACTTCACCTTTCGCCAATGTCCTACTCCTTTTGAGATCCTGCACATTTACACAAATGTGAGATCCACATCCAGTATCTAATACCCATGATGAAGAAGTAGATAAATTGGCTTCTATAACAAAAATACCTGAAGCGGAAGTCACACTTCCTTTCTTTAGATCTTCCAGATATACTTTGCAGTTTCTTTTCCAATGGCCGGTCTCACCGCAATGGAAACAGTTCCCTTCCTTTGCTATCCCTCCCTTTGGCTTCAGTGCATGAGACTTTGGCTTAGATTTAGCAAAGACCTTCTTTGCTTTCTTGTTGCCTTTAGCTTTGGCCCTTCCTTTGCCCTTATTCACAATAAGGACATTTGTGGCTTAGTCTTCTTAGTATTTGCTTCATATGTTCTCAACATACCAAGCAACTGTGGTAGAGTCTTTTCCATGTCAGTCATATTGTAATTTACTACAAATTGACTGAAGCTCTCAGGCAACGATTGCAAGATCACATCGGTGGCCAACTCTTGGTCCAATGGAAAACCCAGCTTGTCCAGATTCTCAATGTACCCAATCATCTTGAGTACATGAGTTCCAACCAAGCTTCCTTCTACCATCCTGCACTGGAATAACGCTTTAGAGATGTCATACCTCTATTGTCTAGCTTGCTGTTGGTACAACTGCTTTAAGTGTTCGATCATATCGAACGCCTCCATTTCCTCATGTTGCTTCTGAAGCTCAGAGTTCATGGTGGCAAGCATGAGGCACCCAACATCAAGTGCGTCACTCTGATGCTTCTTGTAAGCATCTTTTTCGGTTCTTGTAGCCGTTAGGGGAGGTTCCTCAGCGGGTAAGGGTTCCTCTAGGACATATTGTTTCTTTTCTTGTTTGAGGACTATCCTCAAGTTCCTATGCCAGTCTAGGAAATTCGTCCCATTTAATTTGTCCTTCTCAAGGACCGATCGTAGTGATAAAGTGCTAGTAACGTTGTTAGTTGCCATGGATATCTACAATATAAATATGCAAAATAAGTTTATGATTTAAATCATTTAACATGGTCTTATATTAAATGATACTCCCACTATTTTGTTTGAAAAATATCAACCCTCGAAATCTTTAGTGGGCCAAGATCCATATTTCGCCTAATCTTGAGTTAGCTTTGGCTAATCGCCCAAGACTCGGTTATTTAGGTAGACAACACATTGTCAATTATATCACATATAATTCTTGGATAGTTGGACGAACAACGCTTTGTTCAATTCATCAAATGAATTATAATCCAACCCATGCCTCTAGGTTCCCAATCCTATTGAGATAACCTAGTTAAGTCGTACCCAATTAAAGTATAACGGATATCACTTTTATCCTTTCGCGCCTTACTAAGATTGCCACGGTGCTTTGCTTTGGCAAACCCACACATGTACAATCGAAGTTATTGACGAGTACTTTTATTTTGGAAGGCATCTAAAACTTAATATTTTAGAGGGATTTATTGATCTCATGATTAATTTGATAATTTAAAATATGTCCACTACATATAGTTGTATACATATCTACATATATGTGAAATACTATTATCAAACTAAAACATAAGATAAATCATGCATCAACATACATAATAAAACGTGACATGGTTATAGCCCCTACTATAGATTTTCTCAAGCCAATGAGAAAATCCTATGAGTCAACCTAAGGTAACTTCACAAGCACCTTCCTTGGCTCCAATTTGTGAATGGCCTCCTCATCCCGGCACGATGCTCCATCTTCATTGATCGCCATCAATAAAATAAACAACACTATTTACAAGATATAGAATTCCTCGATTCACATTCGAGGGGAACATAGGGGAGGGATTACATTTAGAATGAAATAGAGAAAGGCACGACACGCAGGTTCGTATTATAAATTACAAACATCCACAAATCCTATCTAATAGGTCAAAGGGCTATAACCACGCACCATGCTCAAACAACACATAAAGCATGCATTAACATTTAATTAATTAAATTCTAAACATTTTAAATTTAATTCTAATTAAAACTGTAAAATAATTTTTGAAAAAATATCGTACGCTCGGGACATCACATGTCACGAACTAAAGCGACTAAGGCTCGAACCACCATGGTTCGAACCACAACCACTCGGCTGGACCATTGATGGGCCTAGGGTTCGTAACCCTAGCCCATGGCCGAGCCAAGCTCGAGCGGCGGCGGCGCTAGGGTTCCAAACCCTAGCCGCCTCGCACCATGTTGGTTTTTCATCGAGCCAACTTGCTCGAAACACCAAAATCCATGAGCCACAAGCCACGGTCCAACCATGGACGGTCCATGACGGTGACGGCTTGACCCATGCACGAGCCAGGGTCCGAAAAACCCTAGCCCAAGCGGCGGCCGAGTAGCTTTTGTGATTAGGGTTCAAAACCCTAGCCTCTTGGAAGTGGCGCGGCCCCATGCATGAGCCAAGGGTCCGAACCCTAGCTCACTTGCGGCGGCCCGAGGGTCAAGTCATGAGGTGGTCGAACCACCTTGAGCCAACACCTCGATTTTACGCTTTTGTGTATCGTATACAATTATTCGCCTATTATATCAAATACAATTTTTACGATGATTTTCAAAAACTAAATATTTATTTCATATCATATATGAATTAAACAGTTTTAATAAGCATGCAATATAAGCTCTAATATGATTAACACAATTTAATCACATAAATCCGATATGAGCCTTGTACACGGCTCTGATACCACTGTAAGTAACCCCAAGAGCATACAACGCAGCGGAATAAAATTTTGGGATTACTAACACCGGATCTATACATAGGGATTCATATCGGATTAGAGAATTACAAGTGTCTTACCCTTGTAGCGTGTTTGAAGCAGAATCCACGGAGCTGCACCACGTCCTACGCCTTCTCCGAGTCACTTAGCAAAACTCGAATGGTTTTGCCTCAACGGTATCCACACGATCAAATCGAACGAAGGGATTGTTTAATATCAAGTTGCTAGACAAGATATTAAACCGGAACCAAAAACCACACTTTGATTCACAACCAAATTGGCACAAAATCACTCAACCCTCTTCGGCTATGTAGAAACCGAGAGAGAATGAAAGATGCGGCCGTGTGATAGCTTAGGGTTTAACTTATGAAGTGTTATCCAATTGTCTTGGAATGTTATTCAAGTATTAATCTAATTAAAAACTTGTTAACACATTATATATGATTAATTAAAGGCTTTCTTAAAGCTTCATGGGCTTAAGCCCATGATTTAATTAATCCTTATGATTATTAATTAAGACTCCTCTTAATTATTTAATTCATCCCATGAATTTAATTTCCCTTCTCGATTTAATCTTTTGTGCGACCCGATAGGATCTCGTAATGTTGGCAGTGACATAAAATCTCATTTTATGTCGCAAGCATCGAGCGGTATCTAGCAACACATCGGTGCTACCCAAATTACGAGAATGTCAATGACTCGACATAACCTTTAGAACTTGTGATAATATTAATCATGTAACTTAATCCCTTTGTCCTTTGTGTTTAGATTGAACACGAGTCATGTAATAGTCATACTCGTATATCCAATCTTTATTTCTTGATCCCCAAGTAGAACTAGAATAAACGAATAAGCTCGATATCTCATATCGACTCATTCGAGCATGGCCATGCATTTAGTTCTCACTTGATCAAGGGCCAAACAGATCTCCTGTTATATAGGAGGGACAAATCCTATCTCGATCAGTCAACATCCCTCTACATAATTCGTAGTGTATCCAATAGTCGCCTTTATAGTTCACCCTGTTACGGGTAACGTTTGACGATATCAAGATACATAACTCCTTATGTTGGGATCTCTGATGATCACAAGTCGTAAGGATTACATACATTATTATCACTATGAGAATTGCATATGACGATCATATAACTATCCATGTTGCATTCTCATGGTGGGTCTGTCCAGTACATCGTTCTCTAACATGTACCCATATGTTGATTTGATATCTCATATCAATGAACAATTCATCGATCAACATATACTAGTCTCTACGTATTATCATTATCCCTATTCATGATAATACTTGACTAGGGACATCTTTAAGAATAATACAATATTATTCTAAGGACATTAACATATATATTAATTCACAATGCACAGTTAAAAGAATAATATATAATAATGAATTGCCATTCATAAAACCATAAACATTGTATGTCTTAAACAATCATCTAATGACTTGTCTTAGGGCATATCCCAACAAGTAATTGGTAACATATACTTCCTGGTTAATCGTATTAACCCTCTTTTGGTCGTCCCTGTTCCATAATCATGCATGTAATCATTAGTTCTTGACATAAATGATTAAAATCGTACTTCACTTATATGCTCGTAATCAATAATGTTAATTAGAAATGGGACTATCCTGGTTCTAGTATGACAGCGGCACAATTGGCCCCCTCGCTCGACATAAAGCGGAATTGTGATACCCCTCGCTACGCCTTGATAGCGGATGTATCTCCTCGCTTAGCGGAATATGATACCCCTCGCTACGCCTGATAGCGGATGTATCCCCTCGCTAGTTATGTGAGCGGCAAGTACCTTCCTCGCTTGCCCATAATAACCACCGGACATTCAACCATTCTTAATAACATAGTTAAACATACATCATCATCATCATATCATAAACATCGTCATCTTATAAACATCATCATCTTGTAAACATCATCATCTTATAAGCATCATCGTCATATAGACATCATCATCTTATCATAATCGCCATCGTAAACGTCATATCATCTTCATTTATCATAACATCATCATCATAAACTTACTTATCATAATCATTATCATAGACATCATAAATACTTATGCAATCAATGCATAGTCATAGTTTAGGAGTGTGTTACCGTCCGATGCCCGTACGCTTCTTACGTACCTTAATTCCAAAAATGGAGAAGTTGTAGAACTTTATCTCCGTGAAGTTGTGGGTACCTGGGATGGTTCTACATAACCATACAAATTGATATTAGAAGCTAAACAATAGCCAAATACCAAAAATTCAACAAAAAATCATCATTTTCCACTTTTTAAACAGTGGCGATCGATCGCTACTTGAGGCGATCGATCGCCTCACTTTTTGCCTTGCGGCGATCGATCGCTTCATTTGAGGCGATCGATCGCCTGCTACGCGAAATGGCAACTGGCCTTCGGCGATCGATCGCCTCATTTCAGGCGATCGATCGCCACCTGCTGGTGCGCGATTTTTCACCATTTTTTTGAGCATTTTTCAAGCTCCATCTTAAACCATTCAAACCCAAACTTTCCTACAACAACAACAACATCATAACCCACTAAAACCCACATAAAACACTTTAAAAATCATACCCCAAACATGTATAACATATACCCAAAACAAACCCACATAAATCACTTCAAAATCATCCCATTTCAAAACCAAACATCATAAAAACTTTAGGAAGGGTTCCATACCTCTTGTAGGCTCCAAATCTTAACAAAGATCACACAAACAAAGGTTTTGTGAAGCTTTCCTTCTCCTTCCTTGGTGAATTTCGAAAATGGGAGATGGGTTAGGGTTGAGGAATGAATTGGGGATTTTAAAAGTGATTGGTAAAGTAAGTGGGTATAGTGGAAAAAAGGGGGTTATAAGGTTAATATTAAAATTATACCCCAAAGTTAACATGATGTATAAAACACCCTAACATGGTATTTTAAAAGCATTTACAAAAATGCATTAAACTTCCACTAAATCATGATTTCCTCATAATTGACGATCAATACAATTAAATCATGTTAACACTTCATTACCCATCACATAAATCAATTACCAACATAATTCATCATATAACCATCATTAAAGCCAAAATTGCATATAATCAATTTCGGGGCATCACATTTGGGGCACATTATAAATGACCACATCCGTGACATCGGTAGGAGTCCACTCACCTCCGCATTGCCTTTTCCATCTACTATTGTGATGCCCCGAAATTAATTATATGCAATTTGGGCATTAATGATGTTTATATGATTAATTATGGTGATAATTGATTTATGTGTTGAAATTATTTATCTTGTTGAAATGCTTAGTCACTGATAGGTGTGACCCGAGGGTTGCATTTCAGGGTGCATGTTATGCATGTTGGGAAATGAGGTGTTAACATGATTTAATTATATCGATTGATAATTATGAGGAAAATATGGATTTAGTGGAAGTTTGTTGCATTTTGTAAAATTGTTTTTAAAATACCATGTTGGGGTATTTTATACATCATGTTAATTTTGGGGTTCAAATTTTAATTAACTTTATAACCCCTTTTCCCCACTATACCCACCTCACTTTACCCTCACTTTTAAATCCCCAATTTCACTCTCAAACCCTACACATTTCCCATTTTCGAAACTTGGCAAGGAAGGAAGGAAAAATCTTCACAAAACATTTGTTTGTGGGATTTTTGTTAAGATTTGGAGTCCTCAAGAGGTATGAAACCCTTCCTAAAGTTTTAATGATTTTGGTTTAGAAATGGGTTAGCATTTTGAGTTTTTATGTGGGTTTGTTTTGAGTATGTGTTGTATGTTGTTGGGGTATGATTTATGAAGTGTTTTATGTGGGTTTTAGTAAGTTATAATGATCTTTGTGTTGTTGGAAAGTTTGGGTTTGAAGGGTATGAAGTTGAGCTTGAAAAATGCTCAAAAATGGTGAAGAATCACGCACCAGCAGGGTGGCGATCGATCTCCATATATGAGGCGATCGATCGCCGAAGGCCAGTAGCAAAAAAATGCTACAGGCGATCGATCGCCATATTTGAAGCGATCGATCGCCGCGAAGCAAAAAGTCAGGCGATCGATCGCCTCGATGCAGCGATCAATCGCCAGTAGCTTAAAAAGGGTAAATGATGTTTTTTGTTGAATTTTTGGTATTTGGCTATTATTTAGCTTCTAATATTGATTTGTATGGTTGTGTAGAACCATCCCAGGTACCAACAACATCAAGGAGATAAAGTTCTCCAACTTCTCCACTTTTGGGAATTAAGGTACGTAAGAAACGTAAGGGCATCGGACGGTAAAACACATTCCTATACTATGACTACGCAATGATTGCATAAGTATTTACGATGTTTATGATGATGATTATGATAAGTAAGTTTATGATGAGTAAAGATGATATGATGTTTATGAGGACGTTTATGATAAGATGATGATGTTTATAAGATGATGATGTTTACAAGATGATGATGTTTATAAGATGACGATGTTTATGATATGATGATGATGATGTATGTTTAACTATGTTATTGAGAATGGTAGAGTGTTCTGGTAGTTGTTATGGGAAAGCGAGGAAGGTACTTACCGCTGACATAGCTAGCGAGGAGATACATCCGCTAACAAGGTGTAGCGAGGGGTATCACAGTACCGCTATATGTCGAAGCGAGGGGGCCAATTGTTCCGCTGACATAACAAGGCCAGAAACATCCCGATTTCTAAATAACATTGTTGATTATGAGCATATATGTGAAGTATGATTTTAATCATTCATGTCAAGAACTAATGATTATATGCATGACTATGAAACAGGGACAACCAAAGTGGATTAAATGTGATTAACCAGGAAGTATATGTTACGATTATTTTCATGCATTTATTTATATGCCATTACCTTATGATGTTAAGTAATGATGTACATGCTCATGATGGGTTGTTCCTGTAGGTACACTTTTGGACTGAAGGGCTAAGGGTCGGGTTGAGGCAGTGAGCTAAAAGGAGCATGAAAGAATATAGAATACAAGATTTTGGATAGTCTCTACTCTAGGAGTAGTGTAAACCTATAATGTTAGCATTTGTTTTTGGGAATGTAATTATTAAGTTTTGAAATTTTATGTTTGGCCTGTAATTCTATTAGCTCAAAGCTACAACCGGAACTCTAAGACGTTATAATGCATGTTTAGTCCTTAATACGTTATTAGGATGATGTTAAGGTAGGAAGACCCTACATTAGTGGTATCAGAGCAGTGGTTAGAAAACCCGGGAATGAGTGAAGGGTAGCCTTAGCAATAGGTTGGCTAGGTGCTCCTTTTAACCATGTTTTGTGCATATGTTGCATATGGAGCATATGACTATTGTACTAACATGTTATGGTTTCTGACGATGTATTATATGAACTGCTTTTGGGTATTGTTGTTAACCCTTGTCTTGCAGTATGGCAGCAAATATCGATATAGGAGACGCAGTGAGTGTTAATGCAAGTGCTGGGCGTACAAATCCCCTACCACCGCCAGCCTTGGGCGAAGAACCATCTGAACAACAGTTACTACCTGGGGAGCTAAGTTTGGCTCAGTTTCTGACATATCGACCCCCAATGTTTGAAGGAACTGAGACAGGGGAACTGGCCGAGGAATGGTTAGAGAGGATAGAACAGATATTTGTGGCAGCTCCTTGTACGAAGTCAGCATGGATAAGACTAGCGGAGTTCCAACTGGCAAAGAAGGCATTGATGTGGTGGAAGACCACAGTAATAGAGCAAGAGGCTCAGGGGCAGGAAATAAATTGGAAACTGTTCAGAACTCGGTTTCTGACCCGCTACTTTTCAGCTACTGCACGACAGGCTAAGGAAGATGAGTTTACTAACCTCAAACAAGGTAACATGCCTGTATCGGATTATGCTCTTCATTACTGTTCGTTGCTCAGATATGTACCTCACATCTACTCAAGCAAAGATGAGGAACTTCATGAAAGGCTTGAGGCCTGAACTGTATGACAGGGTGATCACTGATGGCCCTGCTTGCTTTGATGACGCCCTTTCACGGGCTGAGCTAGCCAAACTGGGAGTTGGTGCATATCCTGATACCGTGCCACCTCCAGCACCCCCTCAGAAATCTACTTCTGATAATTTGAGGCCGAGGGGTGATCAGTTCAAGCCAAGGGGGAACACATCAGCTTCAAGGTTCAGTGGTAAGAGGCCTGAGAATCGTTGGAAAGGAACCCGTAGGAATGACGCCCCGTCGGGAAGAGGACAGTCTCAGGGAGACAGATTTGGGAAGGCCCGGTTGTAATACCCCAGAAATGTTATATGATTATGTGCTACGATGTATTTAAGAGGGTTGTGGTATTTTAAGTGGGGGATTATATTTATGATATGATGATGTGGTTTAGGGGGCATATTACGTGTTTTTAATTGTTGTATTGATGTAGTACAATTATAAAATATCAAGGGAAGATATTTTTATACATCGTATGAAATACCGGGACACAATTAAACACCACAAACCACCCTACATGCAACCACCCCCCTAACCCATGCCAATCAAACTGTTGATAGGCTGACTTCTCACCCCACTTGGCTCAATCATTCAGCCTCATCCTTCCATCCCAAATCTCGACCCTTCTCTCCCAAAGAAACACCAGCACTTGCTGAGTAAAAACTTGAGGAGCCTTGCCATTTTCATCCCTTGGAAGTCTCTCAAAAATCGGAGCAAAGTAGGGTAAGAAACCATGCTCTGTCTTTGTTTTTAAGCTTATTAGGTTCTTGCTTTTATGTATGGTAAAAATGGCATGATAGCTTAGGTTTCTTGAAACCTTCGATTTAAATGATTAAATGGTGTTATTATGAAGCTCTCAGTATTTTTCCTTGAGCATGTTATGTGTTTTATATGAAGGATTAAAGCATGTGAACTAGGGTGTTCGAAAATCTGGGAAGATGTTTCCCCTGTTTTCTGGAAAAATGTGGATTGAGAGTTGTATTGAGGAGGTTATATTATGCATGTTAGATGGGTCTTTGGGTGAACCTTCGATTTGGGTACACGAATGATAAGTTGGTAAAGCCCAGGATATTTTTGTTCAAGCATGTTTTATGAATTATGGTATAGTTTTTATGGCATGAAATGGAGTACTCGAAAATCTGGGTAATGCCATGATGCCCTGCTTTCTGTAAGTTGGTTGAGCTCTAAGTTTATGATGATGTTATGATGCATGTTAGCTTAGGTTTTGTTAAACCTTTGATTTAAGTACTTACATGGATATTTTATGAAGATTATTCACATGATAGTTTCAGCATGAAAGATGTATTGTGAAGTAGAAAAGATGGTGTGAAAAGTAGTGCTAAAAAATCTGGGGAAAATCCCGATTTTTCAGAGCTCTCGATCGATCGAGATTTGGTTCCGATCGATCGAGCGAGACAGTGGGTCTAATGTATGTTTTAAAATTGTGATGCCGATCGATAGAAGGATTTCTCGATCGATCGGTGAAGCTTCTCGATCGATCGGTAAAATACTTCGATCAATCGAGCGAGGCAGGAAGCTAAGGCACTGTTAGTGCACAGTGTCTCGATCGATCGAGACTTTGGGCCGATCGATCGAGACAGGCAGAAAGTTGAAAAATATAATGATGTTTTATTTTGTTAAGTTTATGATGTGAGATGGTTTTGAGGCATCTAAAATGGTATTATGTGGTCTTGTAGAACCATCCCAGGTACCGGCACCATCAAGGAGATAAATTCTGTTGACTCCTCCTCTTTTTGAAAAGGTACGTAAGAGGCGTACGGGCATCGGACGGTAACACACATCTTTATACTACAACTATGCTTTTATTGCATGAGTATTCATGATGAAATGATGATGTTTATACGATGATGTTTATACGATGCTTATATGATAATGTTTACATGATGATATTGTGGTAAGGTGCCACGGGGTAAGGTGCCCCACATGGTAAGTAGCAATGCGATGATATTGTGGTAAGGTGCCACGGGGTAAGGTGCCCCATATGAATCAGGGACAACAATAAGAAGTTAATGAATAACCAGCATATTTACTTAACCAAGATTTCATGCATTTATTATATTGTTATTATGTTGTTAAGTGAAATTGTATATGCTCATGATGTGTTGTTGTAAGGACCCCAAGCCCTTAAACCTTGATTAGTGTATTAACCACTATGTGTGGTACATGCTTTCTATAAAATGTCAATCGGGAAGCTCTGATGATACTTAATCATTGCCTGTCAATAAAAGACTCATATGTTTGCCCTTTACCAACCCCTTGGTGCCACTTTTCACATTGTAAACTTTTGCAAAAATTTGGGCAGAGTCTCCCCATAAATAGAGCTATCCCAAAACAGAGTACAACACATAACAAAATTCCCGGCCAGGGAACACATAATACTCAACAGAAAGCAGTAATACAAGTAGATTCCCAGCCAGGGAAGACACCACACATATGTCAACAAAAGTGGGTTCCAACACCCACATAATACACCAATGACTCTCATATCATTCTAGCAATTCAACCTAATTGCATGCAACCTTAAATGAAAGAGAGAAAGGCTCATGCCTTTATATACAATCCATATACAAGTATAATCGTGCTCACATGCGAGCATCATGAATATGAATATGTATAAATCATCAGGTGTATATATAGGTACTCTATACGATACCGTGCTCCATCAAGCCCTGGTACCACGATCCTGGGAGTACCTCAAATCAACAGCTCGAGCTCAGCTCCATAGCCATCGATGTACCTGTCCACCTGTCCCAACAGAGACAGCCCCCAACGGGGTGAGCATACCAATACACAAAATCCCATAATCATAATAATGAAATTCATAATTTACAACAAAGGTAAATGCTAATGAATTTAAATGATACTCCCTGGATGGCAACATCCTCATCCGGGATTCCGTGTACTGTCCCTGTTCTCACAACATCAAACTCATCAAATCTCATAAATCAGTAAATCAACACATTGATTTACACATCGCATGCCTGATCCTCGAATATCAACATATAGTGATTACAAATTCATTAAACATGCAATTACAGATATCACAATATCTAATACTGATTTCACAACCTTGCTATCAATCACAGATAGCTCAAATGCCTTAGCATTTATTTTACCAATCCTTCATTATACTTAGACATCTCAAGTGTCTTATAATGAATACATGAGTCTACAAACCTAGACATCTCAAATGTCTTATAATGAATACACGATTCTACGAACTTAGACATCTCAAATGTCTTACGAAGAATACATGATTTTACAAACCTAGACATCTCAAATGTCTCATAATATAGTCATATAAACCCAGTACCCCATATATCATACAAGAGTCATCCTACTCTAGTGTCACGCACGCTACAAGCGGCGATATCAAGATTTGGGTCATTCCTTGGCTATATCAACATATATGTATAACCATACGCAAAACATTCAATGCAATCAAAAACACCTTATGCATTTCACATATATATAGTAATGCTCGTACGTCGCACGTACCTTAAATCTCCGAAGTCCGAGCCAAGCCTTGCTCGAGTTCCATGCCCCGAGGAATGATGTGCTAACACGATAAACAATTCACCATTATTTACGAACATGTAACCTATGCTCAAGCACACCCATATCCCTCACAACATTGTCAATACACGACAATTATCCTCTTAAAAGACCCGGGGCAGGGTACATGCAGGGAAGGAAATAAATGAGACAATCGAAATTTGTTCAAGAATGCCCTACAAAAATCGAACCTTAATCTCACAATTTCGAACCCAATAATTCCATAATTCATCTAAAATGTGAATTAATCAATCCATAGCATGAATAATCATCCTACATGCCAAACCCCCAAATTTGAAATCCAAATCCCTAAAATTCGAAACCCAAGCCCCTAAAATTCGAAATCCAAGAAGCATCATAATGCATCTACAACATGAATTTATCAATCCATAACAAGAATCACCACAACCCTTCCAAAACCCCCAAATTCGAACCCACTTCATGCATACAACCAAAATTTCGAACCAATCCCACCAACAACAATAATCCGAACAAATCGAACACAAAAATGGCAGGGAATTGCACGAAAATAACGAAAAAGGGGTTAGGATGATTACCCAAACGAAAATCGGAAGAAATCGGACCAAAATCGAAGAACCCTAGAAATTGGGGATCGGCGCACATCCGCAAAATCCGACTTCCACACGCGATGAAACTTCGAATTGATGGAGGGGAAAGAAGCGCCTCGCCGAGACGATGCCGTGGGTAGGTCGGACGCGCCCATCGGCGGCCGGACGGCGGCGGGCGCACCGCTTGAAGCGGCGGGTGTCCTGTAGCAGCGGGGGTCGCATCGCGGGAGAGAGGGGAAGAATTGGGGCTGAAATGATAATTTCTTAAAATCTTGGGTTCAAATGGTATTTATAGCAAAAATACCCCGAAAAATTAATAGCCCCACAAATACATCATGATTCCTTAAAAATCATCTGTTTTCAAAAACTCTCTCTCTAACTCCAAAACCCTCTACCGGTGCTCACATAGCACCCGAGATTCCGAGACACATCAAAAACCCAACTCTTAGGTTTTACACCGTAATGTGAATACAATCTCAACCTCTGGATCCAACGATCCCAACTGCCCAAATAAACGAGCCCAGAAGGCCCAACACCTCGATTAAATCCCAAATCGCCACGTAAAACCACTTTAGGGATTATTAATACTACGGGATTAACACCTATAATCCCTGGTCATCACAATATCCCCCACTAAAAGAATTTCGTCCTCGAAATTAGCACTGGTGTATCACGTAACACCCAGGCTACACAACAACATGAAGCCATAACCTCGATTCCTGACCATATCAGAATCGTATTAATAAACGCGAGGATACTTACCTCTCATCTAACTCTGAAACAGAGCGACATACCAAAACCAACATAACACCCAAGAGGTAAAACGTACCTCGATGCGGGTCATCCCAAAAGTCAGCCTCTCATGACTGCAAATCAACCAATACTTACGACTGTAGATCGGACAGTCATCCTTCGTTCTAATACAACAGTACGAACACGTCCCGATGACACCTCAACCGTAAGAACGTTGACCTCGTGTCAAACTCTGGAGTGGAATAGACTTCCAGATCCATCATAACGTCAAAGAGCGTCAGCACAACTCAACGCTAACAGTCCAAAAGCAGTTAGTCAACTGAAACTGCAAGGATTCGAATCGCTCTTGATTCTATCGTAGATATCATCCAATGATATTTTACTATGACTTACGATGTCTAACATACATCGTTACGAGGGGAAACACTAGTACAACCACGGTGTACACATACCAAACCTGGTTTCCACTTTCAAACTTCCTCCATCGAAGGAGTAGTCGCCTCATTGCAACTTAATTTGGGCAACTCACGGCCACAAATTAAAACAAAAGACATCTCACAAGATGTCCACCTCCGGATGTTCCAAGAATCACGTCCTGATCATAAATAACAACCGAGACTCCGCAGAGTTTACATTTCTTAAGGGGCATGCAATAAACCCATTGCATCCGCAACGCTTGTGTCGTCAGCGACACTCAACCAATCCGAAATCCTGCCATCCCTTGAAAATCCTCGGATTTAACAATCCAAACTTGGGAAGGCTGTCGCATAACTCGAAGGAAAACACCAATAAGGGAAATACCTTAACCCTCACAAGAAAATCCCTCCTCAAGGGAGTCAACTAACTTCACGATCATTCCTCATAATCATCGTGCCATGGAGATTCCCAATCTCAAGGTGTTCCATATCTCTCATCAGAGATTTAACCATCCAAAAATAGCATAACTCTATGCTTAACAGAGAGGAAATCAATAACTGGCATCCGTATACTCACCGGTATACCTGCCTAAGCACTGATGTCGCATGCATACTCAATGCACTCGGCTCGGGTATCTACCACATATCCCTAAGCCCCAAACACAACCGTCAATTCTGAGTCATTCCTTACTCAGTGGAGGATGAAAATCGACGATTAACAATACACGGTGTGATTCCCAAGATCAACACCACTTGCACCAACTTACCGAATCTTTCAAGATTCCCAAATAGGTATAATACTACCTTCTTCCTCGCAAGGGAAGTGCCATCGAACTCGAGATCCACAAGTCTCGAACCATCGTTCGGAAAAACTGGATACAATAACACCCATTGTATCCCAATACACGGGTTCCTTTAGATTGAGTCAATAACAACCTGATGACTCTCTTGTTGGTACTCCAACATCCTGAGCTGTCCCAGACAAGTCTCCAAGATTTAAACATAAACGTATACACGTTTCAGCGAGGCACGAACAACCTTAACCTCAATGACATGGTGACTACTAGAGTCCACCACAATCCACATCGTATCACCTTACGATTTGCCAAACTTGGTTCCAACGAGCAGTGTAACGGCTCTAGCAAGCCCATCATGGTGCTACACACACGCGGCAGACAACCTAGTCTCTGCCTCTTTAGGTTTACCTCAAACCTACCAATAAGACGGACGTTTCCACATGGTATAACATACTATGGGAGGAAAACTCAATAGAGTAGTGGGTCTTTATCCAACATTCCTCAATGCCGATACACCCTGGACAACCCAATGTCCCTATGTACTTAACATAACCTGATCCTACTCCCTTAGGACCCATCCTACACCCTCAAGGGTGGTGTGACCATGTCCACCACATGTCACATCGACAGAAAGCGAGTACTTTCCTCCATGATTACTCCTGTCGTCAAATCACATGGCCAAAAGCCATTCCAACGAGCATACCTCAAGGGTATCACCACTCGTAAAATGATCCCCCAATCGTAAGCTGCGGTACAATCACATGTACAGCGCATCCAACCATTCCTCGAGCAACCCGCTCGGTATAAGGGTCACGTCCATCGGTGTCGCACACACCACCTTGTGCTCGGTACTGGCACCCAAGGCATACTACTGAATACGTATACTCAACGCATCGATCATCGTAACGATGATGCATGTCTAATAAGACATCTCCTACACCATCGTCATCGTCATCCCGTGACGACACATGCCAACTCATGGCATCTAAAACATTGCCCACTAGTGACGATACATGTACATCAGCGTATGTCATCCACTAACATGCTAGTAAAATAGGCATAATAAACATGTATATCAATGCATGCCAGCTACAATAAAGCTAATAAAATAGCAATATCTCATACCTCATCGCTAGTGATATAGCGTCATACCTGTCTCCGTCGCTCAATAATAGTGCGTAATCAGCACCCATCGCTCGAAGGCGGCAAAATCCTGTGCTGAGTACATAGCGGCAAAATCCCTCGCTATAGAATCGACGGCATGACACCTCGTCATATAATAAGTGGCATGAAACCTCGCTATATACCTGAGTATGAATCATCGTCCCCATAGTAGCGGAAAGAGGCATCGCTATCAATACACCTGGCGGAATGAACCATCGCCAATAGATATAGCGGAATGAACCATCGCTATAAATACACCTGGCGGAATGAACCATCGCCAATCAATATAGCGGAATGAACCGTCGCTATAAATACACCTGGCGGAATGAACCATCGCCAATAAATATAGCGGAATGAACCGTCGCTATCAATACACCTGGCGGAATGAACCATCGCCAATAGATATAGCGGAATGAACCATCGCTATCAATACACCTGGCGGAATGAACCATCGCCAATAGATATAGCGGAATGAACCATCGCTATAAATACACCTGGCGGAATGAACCATCGCCAATCAATATAGCGGAATGAACCGTCGCTATAAATACACCTGGCGGAATGAACCATCGCCAATAAATATAGCGGAATGAACCATCGCTATAAACCGTGTCCTCATAGAGAAATGAATATAAATCGACACAGCGGGACACATCACCGCTATCATCCGTGTCATCACAAAGGAATGAATCATCATCCTAACAAGCGGCATCTCATCCTCGCTTCTTCATACAAGCGGTATCTCATCCTCGCTTCGTATGGCATACCCCGCCTCCATGTGCAAGCGAGCATCCCCGCCCGCTCCACATTTTTAGCGGTACAAGCATAAGCTTCTTCATACAAGCGGTATATCATCCTCGCTTCGTATGGAATACCCCGCCTCCATGTGCAAGCGAGCATCCCCGCCCGCTCCACATTTTTAGCGGTCAAGCGTAAGTATAAAAATTCTCACTGTCATAAGCAGGACTCCTGGAATGTGTAATCATCATTCCTTTTTATACTTCATATTTCCTGTAACCTGCAACCATCAGGGTTAACAACAATAGCCATATACGCTATGCATCCACATTCAATTCATAATAAAAACACATTATGAGAATGTATGGTTTCACAAATAAATGTCATGATATCCTTCTTTAAATCCTTATTTCATCCTGAGCCCTTATCATTAGTACATTTTAATGCTTCTTGCTACTCCAGGAAAGCGGAATTCTTCCTCGCTTCCACTGGACTTTAGCGTTGCTACTCCATGTAAGCGGAACTCTTCATCGCTTCCAATGGACTTTAGCGTTGCTACTCCATATAAGCGGGACTCTTCATCGCTTCATATGGACTTTAGCATAAGCCATTAAAATCCTTACTAAGATAACTTTGACTCAAGACATGCATATGCAAAAACAATGCACAATAACATATATCATAACCTCAATGCACCACTTTGCATTCATCATGTGTCAACAAGACAACGTAAAATACATGTTACCTCGGAAATATCCCTTTATCTGATTTTCTTAAAACCAGCTTCCTTGGCACATAACACACGGAGTGCCAGACATCCCTATAAATGTCATCCTATCGTGTTCCACACGATTCCTGCAACCACAATGGTTAGCAATACCACTTTTCATATCATAAGAGCACATAAACAATGTGTTATGTCATACAACATTAATGCCATCATGCATAAATATGTGCTATCAATAACTTCCTAGGCCCTTAACAGCCCCAATGAGCAACCTGGCTCTGATACCACTAATGTAAGGACCCCAAGCCCTTAAACCTTGATTAGTGTATTAACCACTATGTGTGGTACATGCTTTCTATAAAATGTCAATCGGGAAGCTCTGATGATACTTAATCATTGCCTGTCAATAAAAGACTCATATGTTTGCCCTTTACCAACCCCTTGGTGCCACTTTTCACATTGTAAACTTTTGCAAAAATTTGGGCAGAGTCTCCCCATAAATAGAGCTATCCCAAAACAGAGTACAACACATAACAAAATTCCCGGCCAGGGAACACATAATACTCAACAGAAAGCAGTAATACAAGTAGATTCCCAGCCAGGGAAGACACCACACATATGTCAACAAAAGTGGGTTCCAACACCCACATAATACACCAATGACTCTCATATCATTCTAGCAATTCAACCTAATTGCATGCAACCTTAAATGAAAGAGAGAAAGGCTCATGCCTTTATATACAATCCATATACAAGTATAATCGTGCTCACATGCGAGCATCATGAATATGAATATGTATAAATCATCAGGTGTATATATAGGTACTCTATACGATACCGTGCTCCATCAAGCCCTGGTACCACGATCCTGGGAGTACCTCAAATCAACAGCTCGAGCTCAGCTCCATAGCCATCGATGTACCTGTCCACCTGTCCCAACAGAGACAGCCCCCAACGGGGTGAGCATACCAATACACAAAATCCCATAATCATAATAATGAAATTCATAATTTACAACAAAGGTAAATGCTAATGAATTTAAATGATACTCCCTGGATGGCAACATCCTCATCCGGGATTCCGTGTACTGTCCCTGTTCTCACAACATCAAACTCATCAAATCTCATAAATCAGTAAATCAACACATTGATTTACACATCGCATGCCTGATCCTCGAATATCAACATATAGTGATTACAAATTCATTAAACATGCAATTACAGATATCACAATATCTAATACTGATTTCACAACCTTGCTATCAATCACAGATAGCTCAAATGCCTTAGCATTTATTTTACCAATCCTTCATTATACTTAGACATCTCAAGTGTCTTATAATGAATACATGAGTCTACAAACCTAGACATCTCAAATGTCTTATAATGAATACACGATTCTACGAACTTAGACATCTCAAATGTCTTACGAAGAATACATGATTTTACAAACCTAGACATCTCAAATGTCTCATAATATAGTCATATAAACCCAGTACCCCATATATCATACAAGAGTCATCCTACTCTAGTGTCACGCACGCTACAAGCGGCGATATCAAGATTTGGGTCATTCCTTGGCTATATCAACATATATGTATAACCATACGCAAAACATTCAATGCAATCAAAAACACCTTATGCATTTCACATATATATAGTAATGCTCGTACGTCGCACGTACCTTAAATCTCCGAAGTCCGAGCCAAGCCTTGCTCGAGTTCCATGCCCCGAGGAATGATGTGCTAACACGATAAACAATTCACCATTATTTACGAACATGTAACCTATGCTCAAGCACACCCATATCCCTCACAACATTGTCAATACACGACAATTATCCTCTTAAAAGACCCGGGGCAGGGTACATGCAGGGAAGGAAATAAATGAGACAATCGAAATTTGTTCAAGAATGCCCTACAAAAATCGAACCTTAATCTCACAATTTCGAACCCAATAATTCCATAATTCATCTAAAATGTGAATTAATCAATCCATAGCATGAATAATCATCCTACATGCCAAACCCCCAAATTTGAAATCCAAATCCCTAAAATTCGAAACCCAAGCCCCTAAAATTCGAAATCCAAGAAGCATCATAATGCATCTACAACATGAATTTATCAATCCATAACAAGAATCACCACAACCCTTCCAAAACCCCCAAATTCGAACCCACTTCATGCATACAACCAAAATTTCGAACCAATCCCACCAACAACAATAATCCGAACAAATCGAACACAAAAATGGCAGGGAATTGCACGAAAATAACGAAAAAGGGGTTAGGATGATTACCCAAACGAAAATCGGAAGAAATCGGACCAAAATCGAAGAACCCTAGAAATTGGGGATCGGCGCACATCCGCAAAATCCGACTTCCACACGCGATGAAACTTCGAATTGATGGAGGGGAAAGAAGCGCCTCGCCGAGACGATGCCGTGGGTAGGTCGGACGCGCCCATCGGCGGCCGGACGGCGGCGGGCGCACCGCTTGAAGCGGCGGGTGTCCTGTAGCAGCGGGGGTCGCATCGCGGGAGAGAGGGGAAGAATTGGGGCTGAAATGATAATTTCTTAAAATCTTGGGTTCAAATGGTATTTATAGCAAAAATACCCCGAAAAATTAATAGCCCCACAAATACATCATGATTCCTTAAAAATCATCTGTTTTCAAAAACTCTCTCTCTAACTCCAAAACCCTCTACCGGTGCTCACATAGCACCCGAGATTCCGAGACACATCAAAAACCCAACTCTTAGGTTTTACACCGTAATGTGAATACAATCTCAACCTCTGGATCCAACGATCCCAACTGCCCAAATAAACGAGCCCAGAAGGCCCAACACCTCGATTAAATCCCAAATCGCCACGTAAAACCACTTTAGGGATTATTAATACTACGGGATTAACACCTATAATCCCTGGTCATCACAGTTGTCCCTGTAGGTACGCTTTTGGAAGAAAGGACTAAGGGTCGGGTTGAGGCAGTGAGCTACGAGGGACACAGGAATGTATAGGATTCAAGTTATGATTAGAATCTACTCTAGGAGTAGTGTAAATCTAAATGACATTCTTTTGGAATGTAATGAACTGTTTTTTTTGAAGCTTTGTATTTTGGCCTGTAATCCTGTTAGCTCGTGTAACAACCGAAACCTTAAGATGTTACCTTACCCCGTGGCACCTTACCACAATATCATCGCATGGCTACTTACCATGTGGGGCACCTTACCCCGTGGCACCTTACCACAATATCATCGCATGGCTACTTACCATGTGGGGCACCTTACCCCGTGGCACCTTACCACAATATCATCATGTAAACATTATCATATAAGCATCGTATAAACCTCATCGTATAAACATCATCATTTCATCATGAATACTCATGCAATAAAAGCATAGTTGTAGTATAAAGATGTGTGTTACCGTCCGATGCCCGTACGCCTCTTACGTACCTTTTCAAAAAGAGGAGGAGTCAACAGACTTTATCTCCTTGATGGTGCCGGTACCTGGGATGGTTCTACAAGACCACATAATACCATTTTAGATGCCTCAAAACCATCTCACATCATAAACTTAACATACTAAAACAACATTATATTTTTCAACTTTCTGCCTGTCTCGATCGATCGGCCCAAAGTCTCGATCGATCGAGACACTGTGCACTAACAGTGCCTTAGCTTCCTGCCTCGCTCGATCGATCAAAGTATTTTACCGATCGATCGAGAAGCTTCACCGATCGATCGAGAAATCCTTCGATCGATCGGCATCACAATTTTAAAACATACATTAGACCCACTGTCTCGCTCGATCGATCGGAACCAAATCTCGATCGATCGAGAGCTCTGAAAATCGGGATTTTCCCCAGATTTTTGAGCACTACTTTTCACGCCATCTTTTCTACTTCACAACACATCTTTCATGCTGAAACTATCATGTGAATAACTTCATAAAATATCCATGTAAGTACTTAAATCAAAGGTTCACCCAAAGACCCATCTAACATGCATAATATAACCTCCTCAATACCACTCTCAATCCACATTTTTCCAGAAAACAGGGGAAACATCTTCCCAGATTTTCGAACACCCTAGTTCACATGCTTTAATCCTTCATATAAAACACATAACATGCTCAAGGAAAAATACTGAGTGTGATATCCCCGAAATAATTATATGCAATTTGGGCATGTTTATGTGATTTATGGTGATAATTAAATCTGTGTTGACGTAAATTATCTTGGAAAAATGCTTAGTCACATGATAGGAGTGACCCGGTAGAGCATTTCGTAGTGCATGTTATTCATGTTGGGTGTTTGGGTGTTTTAATGGTTTAAATGTTAAGGGTCGTGTATTTTGGTGAAGCATGATTTTAAAGGGTGATTTTGGTGCATTGTAGTAAATGCTTTTAAAATATCATGTAGAGGTATTTTATATATCATGCTTGTAATTTATCATACATTAAAAGATTTGAAATTTATAGCATGACAAAGGAGGACAACTTGCATGCTTTACATCCCATCACCCCATCCCTCTCAGATTTTTGTCTCTAAACCTCATCCATTCACTCCTTGAACTCCCATTTTCGTTTCTAAACCAAGAGGAGAAGGGGGATTGGAAAAGGAGGAGTTTTTGTGTTTTCTTGCCAAAAACTTGAAGCTCAAGTGGCAAGCTTCCTTTATGGTAGAGTCTTGTTGAGTTTTGGTTGATTTATAGCTTGTTTTTGAGGTTAAGTGGATGGATCTTGGTTCATCTTGTTGTTCATGTTGGGAGATGTCTTTTAAAGTTGTTTTGGTGGTTAAATATTGTGTTGGATGGTTGATCTTGGTGGTACATGAGTGTAGGTGTGGTTAGAAGCTCATACTTAGATGTTTCTCGCTGAAACAGGGCTTCTCGATCGATCGGAAAATTGGTCCGATCGATCGAGCAAGACAGTACCTAAGCAAGGCGTAAAAAGAGCTTACCGATCGATCGACGATTTTTACCGATCGATCGGTGTGATGTCTCGATCGATCGGTAAAATGGCCCGATCGATCGGTGGAGGCAGTATCCAGATGCTTATTTTTTTCTCAACTTGGCGATCGATCGGGGCTTGGGGTCTATCGATCGCAAGGCTTAAATTTTGGATTTTGAGATTTTGTTCTAAATGGTGATGTTTTTTGAGAATGGTTCCTTTATTCGTTTCTAATATGAATTCATGTGATTATGTAGAACCATCCCAGGTAGCCACATAGCCTAGGAGATAAAGTCCACGATATCTCCACTTTTGGAACCAAGGTACGTAGTGAGACGTACGAGCATCGGACGGTAAAACGTGCCATACATTTAATTATGTACATTGTGGATAGTGAATCCTTACACGTGACGATATATGTGAAATGATTGTGATTTAATGTGATAATGGAATCAACTATTGTGATTGATTAATGTGATTGGAATTGATGAATGTTCCGGTAGCCTTTATCTCCGAGCGAGGGAGGTACTTGCCGCTGTCATATGAAGCGATGGTAGTATGATATTTGCCGCTGTCATGTCTAAGCGAGGTAACATGCCGCTGTCATTGTCGAAGCGAGGGATATCATATGATGCCGCTATATGTCGAAGCGAGGGGTCCTAAAATTCCGCTGTTGTATTGGGACCGGAACAGTCACAATTCAAGTGGTTAAAGTGAATTATTGTGATTATAATTGGAAACGCGTTATCGATCATTATATCTTGAACTAATGATTTTGTGCATAAGCTTGTGAAACAGGAACGACAATGAAATGTGCTAATGTGGTAATCGAGGAGCATATCAATTAATCGTTTCATACGCTTAATTACTTTATTAAGTTGAATTGTGTTAAGTGATGATATATATATATATATATGCTCATGGTGAGTTGTTCCTGTAGGTACATTTTGAATCAAGGGGGCTGAGGGTCGGTTGAACTGTGAGCTGTTGAAAGTGTAAATGAAGATAGAGTACAGGAATCTTGGATAGTCTCTGCTCGAGAAGTAGTCCAATGCTATCACTTAAACATTCATGATCGGGAATGTAACTGATTAATTGTTGAAGTTTTATTTTGGCCTGTAATCTAATTGTGCTCACATCAAACCAGAACCCTAAGATGTCTTTAATACATATTTAGCCCAATTTATATCCTGAATTCACTGTTAAGGTTTAGGGTCCTTACATTTAGTGGTATCAGAGCAGTGGTTAGAGAACCCGGGAACGAGTGAAGGGTAGCCTTAACAATAAGTTGGCTAGGCGTCTACTTTTAAATATGATGTACGCATATGAAGCATGTGACTGTTATGCTAACGTGTTATGGTTTTCTAACGATGTATTATGTGAACTATTTTGTATATTGTTGTTAACCCTTGTGTTGCAGTATGGCAGCGAATGTTGATGTTGGTGATGCGATAAGTGTAAATGCTAGTGCTAGACATACAAATCCCCTACCGCCGCCAGCCTTGGGCGAAGAGCCGTCCGAACAACAGTTATTGCCGGGAGAACTGAGTTTGACGCAGTTTCTAGCTTATCGGCCCCCGACTTTTGAAGGAACTGAAACAGGGGAGAAGGCCGAGGAATGGCTAGAGAGGTTGGAGCAGATATTTGTGGCTGCCCCGTGCGCAAAGACAGCATGGATACGGCTAGCAGAATTTCAGTTAGCCAAAAAGGCGTTGATGTGGTGGAAGACCACAGTGATTGAACAGGAGGCTCAGGGTCAGGAAATAAACTGGAAGTTGTTTAGGACTCGATTTCTGACCCGGTACTTCTCAGCGGCGGCACGGCAGACTAAAGAAGATGATTCACTAGCTTGAGGCAAGGTACTATGCCGGTGTCCGACTATGCCCTCTAGTACTGTTCCTTACTTCGATATGTACCTCATATCGCCACTAGCACCCAAGCAAAGATGAGGAACTTCATGAAAGGCTTGAGGCCGGAGTTGTATGATAGGGTGATCACTTATGGCCCTACTTGTTTTGATGATGCCCTAGCACGAGCTGAAGTGGCAGAGTTAGGAGTGGGTGCATATCCGACTGTGGCACCGTCTCCAGCACCATTACAGAGGCCGACTCCTGAAAACTTGAAACCAAGGGGCGACCATTTTAAATCAAGGGGAAACTCATCATCTTCCAGATTCAGTGGTAGATGGCATGATGCTCGTGGAAGGGGTGGTCGTGGAAGTAATGCTCCGTCTCATAGGGGACAGTCTCAGGCTAGCAGTTTTGAAAACGTTAAGTGTTTTCTGTGCGGAGGACCCCATTCAGTGAAAGTATGCTCTGCTTGTTATGAGTGTGGGAAACATGGGCACTTGGCCCGAAATTGTCCTAATCGGGGAGGACCACAGAATACGATGGGGAGACCTTCAGACAGACCAGCACAGCAGAGACCACCATTTGCACCGAGGCCATTGGGAGGACAGCCGTTGGGGCCACCTCAAGGTCAAGTGTACGCCCTAACCAGGGAGCAGGCTACAGCAGCTCCAGAGGAAGTGATAGCGGGTACGTGTCATTTACTTACGTATCCTGCTTATATTTTGATAGATACAGGTGCGTCACACTCCTTTGTGTCGACGAGTTTTGTGGAGAAGCACCGTATATGCACGACTCCGTCACCCACGCCTCTTGTGGTTTCGACACCCGCTGGAAAAAGTGTGATTGCAGATCGGTTCATTGATGACGGCCTCATTTATTTTGAGGGCAATGAGTTGAAGTCAGATTTGATCGTTTTGGAGATAGCAGATTTTGATTGCATCGTGGGGATTGATGTGCTAAACAGGTATCAGACAGTGGTGGACTGCAGACAGAGAACAGTGCGGTTCAGATCTGATTTGGGGATTCAGTGGTCTTTTTATGGGGATGGTTCCCGCTCAAGAATCCCATTGATATCGGCCTTAAAGATGACTCAGTTATTGGAACGTGGGCATGAAGGTTACCTTATTTATGCCATTGAGATTGCTGGAAAGAAAGAAGAGTTAAGGGTCGAAGATATTCCAGTAGTTTCCGAGTTTGCTGATGTATTTCCGGAAGAGATTCCCGGATTTCCGCCGATTAGGGAAGTCGAGTTCGGGATCGAATTATTACCAGGGACATCCGCTATTTCTCGTGCCCCTTACCGGATGGCACCGACAGAGTTGAGGGAGTTGAAAGAGCAACTACAGGAACTCCTTGATAAGGGTTACATACGCCCCAGCGTATCACCTTGGGGTGCGCCTGTGTTATTTGTGAAGAAGAAGGATGGGTCAATGCGATTGTGCATCGACTACCGGCAATTGAATAAGGCCACAGTGAAAAATAAATACCCTCTTCCGCGGATCGATGACTTATTTGATCAATTGCAGGGCACGAGGTTGTACAGTAAGATTGATTTGAGGTCGGGGTACCACCAGATTCGAGTTAGAGAGGATGATGTACAGAAGACGGCCTTCCGGACCCGTTATGGTCATTATGAGTTTTTGGTTATGCCGTTTGGAGTGACAAACGCCCCGGCTGTATTCATGAGCTTAATGAATCGAGTGTTCCAACCCTATTTGGATCAGTTCGTCATCGTATTTATTGACGATATACTTATCTATTCTAGGAGCAAGGATGAACACAGGAATCATTTGAGGACAGTGCTCCAGATTCTGCGGGACAATCAGTTGTATGCAAAGCTGAGCAAGTGTGAATTTTGGCTGAGCAGCGTTGTATTTTTGGGGCATGTGATTTCTAGTGATGGGATTTCTGTGGATCCCAGGAAAGTGGAAGCAGTGATGGATTGGTCTGCGCCTACATCTGTGCCCGAGATCCGTAGCTTCCTCGGTTTAGCGGGTTACTACCGACGTTTCGTCGAGGGATTCTCTAAGATCGCTAAGCCGTTGACGCAGTTGACTCAGAAGGGTGTTCCGTTTTCATGGTCTGAGGCGTGTGAGCAGAGCTTCCAAGAGTTGAAGCACCGACTGACTACAACACCTGTTCTGGTAATTCCTTCGGAGAACGAGCGGTTTGCTTTGTACACGGATGCATCACTGCAAGGATTGGGCTGTGTACTGATGCAGGATAAGCATGTGGTGGCTTATGCATCGAGGCAGTTGAAGCCTCATGAGACCAGGTACCCGGTTCATGATTTGGAACTGGCGGCCATTACTTTCGCTTTGAAAATTTGGCGACATTATCTCTATGGTACATCCTTTACCATTTATACGGATCATAAGAGCTTGAAGTTTCTATTTACTCAAGCGGAACTGAATATGAGGCAAAGGAGGTGGATGGATTTACTCAAGGACTATGATTGCGAGATAGAGTACCATCCAGGGAAGGCGAACCTGACCGCTGATGCCTTGAGCAGGAAAGTGAAGTATACAACAGATGATATGATTCAACTATCGGCTTTGATGGCCTCTTGTTGTCAATTGGGATATTATTTTGATTTAGATGTATCGCCGGTGCTGGTGTCGACCTTATTGGCAGAACCGGATATATTTGAACTTATCAGGAAAGATCAGACGACAGACGTTGAGGTACAGAGATGGTTATCATATTTACGAATGGGTCAAATATCGAAGTTCAGAGTAGCAGAAGATGGTTCCTTGAGGCTTGGTAACCGTTGGGTAGTGCCGAGGGCACCAGAGTTACGCCAAGGAATCTTGCATCGTGCTCATTGTAGCAGATTTAGCATCCATCCAGGTGGGAGAAAGATGTACAAGGACTTGTGTAATCAATTTTGGTGGAGACGGATGAAGAGAGACGTTATGTCATTCGTTAAGAAGTGCCTAATTTGCCAACAAGTGAAAGCAGAAAGGCAGAGGCCCGGAGGCGAGTTGAAGAGTTTAGAGATACCAAAGTGGAAGTGGGAGCACATCTCTATGGATTTCGTGACCCATTTGCCAAGGACTGCCTCGGGATTTGACGCGATCTGGGTGATTGTAGATCGATTGACGAAAGTGGCTCACTTCATCCCATATAGTATGACTTTCACATACTTAAAGATGGCTCAGTTGTATGTTCGGGACGTAGTGAGATTGCATGGCATCCCAGTCTCGATTGTGTCTGATAGAGACCCGCGGTTCACCTCGCACTTTTGGGAGGGTCTTCAATCAGCTTTGGGTACAGAAGTGAGACTGAGTACAGCTTACCACCCTCAGACGGATGGTCAGACAGAGCGTACCATACAGACGCTTGAGGACATATTGAGGGCATGTGTATTGGAGTTCGATACTCCGTGGAAAGATTCAGTGCCACTTGTAGAATTCTCTTACAACAACAGTTATCAGGCGAGCATACAGATGGCTCCATTTGAGGCCCTTTACGGTCGACGTTGTAGGTCACCGTTATACTGGGAAGATTTGACTAGTATGACGGTCGGAGGACCGGAGTTGATTCGTGAAATGGAAGAGAAAATCAAAGTGATCCGTCAGAAAATGAAAGCGGCACAAGATAGGCAAGCGGCCTATGCTAATAAACAACGACGACCATTGGAATTCCAAGTAGGAGACAAGGTCTTTCTGAAAATCTCACCTTTCAGAGGTGTAGTTCGTTTCGGTATGCGGGGGAAGTTGTCTCCGAGGTATGTTGGGCCATACGAGATATTGCAGCGCATAGGTACTTTGGCTTACCGACTAGCCCTACCGCCGTCATTATCCGGTATACATGATGTCTTCCATGTTTCTATGTTGAGGAAGTATGAGCCGGACCCGTCTCATGTGTTGCAGCCTTCTGAGGTTCAGTTGAGTTCAGATGTATCCTATGTTGAACGGCCAGTCAGAATTCTGGATCGAGAGGATCGCAGACTTCGAAGCAAGGTCATACCGATGGTCAAGGTTCAGTGGGATCGTCGGGGTGTCGAAGAGGCCACGTGGGAGACGGAACGGCATATGGTGCAGTACTACCCAGAACTATTCTCTGGTATGTGATTTATGTTTAGTTTTGGTTGGGTAAGTGCATGTGATTTCGAGGGCGAAATCTTATAAGTAGGGGAGTATTGTGATATCCCCGAAATAATTATATGCAATTTGGGCATGTTTATGTGATTTATGGTGATAATTAAATCTGTGTTGACGTAAATTATCTTGGAAAAATGCTTAGTCACATGATAGGAGTGACCCGGTAGAGCATTTCGGAGTGCATGTTATTCATGTTGGGTGTTTGGGTGTTTTAATGGTTTAAATGTTAAGGGTCGTGTATTTTGGTGAAGCATGATTTTAAAGGGTGATTTTGGTGCATTGTAGTAAATGCTTTTAAAATATCATGTAGAGGTATTTTATATATCATGCTTGTAATTTATCATACATTAAAAGATTTGAAATTTATAGCATGACAAAGGAGGACAACTTGCATGCTTTACATCCCATCACCCCATCCCTCTCAGATTTTTGTCTCTAAACCTCATCCATTCACTCCTTGAACTCCCATTTTCGTTTCTAAACCAAGAGGAGAAGGGGGAGATTGGAAAAGGAGGAGTTTTTGTGTTTTCTTGCCAAAAACTTGAAGCTCAAGTGGTAAGCTTCCTTTATGGTAGAGTCTTGTTGAGTTTTGGTTGATTTATAGCTTGTTTTTGAGGTTAAGTGGATGGATCTTGGTTCATCTTGTTGTTCATGTTGGGAGATGTCTTTTAAAGTTGTTTTGGTGGTTAAATATTGTGTTGGATGGTTGATCTTGGTGGTACATGAGTGTAGGTGTGGTTAGAAGCTCATACTTAGATGTTTCTCGCTGAAACAGGGCTTCTCGATCGATCGGAAAATTGGTCCGATCGATCGAGCAAGACAGTACCTAAGCAAGGCGTAAAAAGAGCTTACCGATCGATCGGCGATTTTTACCGATCGATCGGTGTGATGTATCGATCGATCGGTAAAATGGCCCGATCGATCGGTGGAGGCAGTATCCAGATGCTTATTTTTTCTCAACTTGGCGATCGATCGGGGCTTGGGGCCGATCGATCGCAAGGCTTAAATTTTGGATTTTGAGATTTTGTTCTAAATGGTGATGTTTTTTGAGAATGGTTCCTTTATTGGTTTCTAATATGAATTCATGTGATTATGTAGAACCATCCCAGGTAGCCACACAGCCTAGGAGATAAAGTCCACGATATCTCCACTTTTGGAACCAAGGTACGTAGTGAGACGTACGAGCATCGGACGGTAAAACGTGCCATACATTTAATTATGACATTGTGGATAGTGAATCCTTACACGTGACGATATATGTGAAATGATTGTGATTTACTGTGATAATGGAATCAACTATTGTGATTGATTAATGTGATGGGAATTGATGAATGTTCCGGTAGCCTTTATCTCCGAGCGAGGGAGGTACTTGCCGCTGTCATATGAAGCGATGGTAGTATGATATTTGCCGCTGTCATGTCTAAGCGAGGTAACATGCCGCTGTCATTGTCGAAGCGAGGGATATCATATGATGCCGCTATATGTCGAAGCGAGGGGTCCTAAAATTCCGCTGTTGTATTGGTACCGGAACAGTCACAATTCAAGTGGTTAAAGTGAATTATTGTGATTATAATTGGAAACGCGTTATCGATCATTATATCTTGAACTAATGATTTTGTGCATAAGCTTGTGAAACAGGAACGACAATGAAATGTGCTAATGTGGTAATCGAGGAGCATATCAATTAATCGTTTCATACGCTTAATTACTTTATTAAGTTGAATTGTGTTAAGTGATGATATATATATATATATGCTCATGGTGAGTTGTTCCTGTAGGTACATTTTGAATCAAGGGGGCTGAGGGTCGGTTGAACTGTGAGCTGTTGAAAGTGTAAATAAAGATAGAGTACAGGAATCTTGGATAGTCTCTGCTCGAGAAGTAGTCTAATGCTATCACTTAAACATTCATGATCGGGAATGTAACTGATTAATTGTTGAAGTTTTATTTTGGCCTGTAATCTAATTGTGCTCACATCAAACCAGAACCCTAAGAGGTCTTTAATACATATTTAGCCCTATTTATATCTTGAATTCACTGTTAAGGTTTAGGGTCTTTACACTGAGAGCTTCATAATAACACCATTTAATCATTTAAATCAAAGGTTTCAAGAAACCTAAGCTATCATGCCATTTTTACCATACATAAAAGCAAGAACCTAATAAGCTTAAAAACACAGACAGAGCATGGTTTCTTACCCTACTTTGCTCCGATTTTTGAGAGACTTCCAAGGGATGAAAATGGCAAGGCTCCTCAAGTTTTTACTCAGCAAGTGCTGGTGTTTCTTTGGGAGAGAAGGGTCGAGATTTGGGATGGAAGGATGAGGCTGAATGATTGAGCCAAGTGGGGTGAGAAGTCAGCCTATCAACAGTTTGATTGGCATGGATTAGGGGGGTGGTTGCATGTAGGGTGGTTTGTGGTGTTTAATTGTGTCCCGGTATTTCATACGATGTATAAATATCTTCCCTTGATATTTTATAATTGTACTACATCAATAGAACAATTAAAAACACGTAATATGCTCCCTAAACCATATCATCATAACATAAATATAATCCCCCACTTAAAATACCACAACCCTCTTAAATACATCGTAGCACATAATCATATAACATTTCGGGGGTATTACATTACTCCCCTACTTATAAGATTTCGTCCTCGAAATCCACATGCATCATCATAACGGAACTAAACATAAATACATACCAGAGAATAGCTCCGGATAGTGCTGCACCATATGCCGTTCCGTGTCCCATGTAGCCTCCTCGACACCCCGACGATCCCACTGAACTTTGACCATCGGTATAACTTTGCTCCGTAGTCTGCGATCCTCTCGATCCAGAATTCTGATTGGTCGTTCTTCGTAGGACATATCTGAGTCTAACTGAACTTCTGTAGGCCGTAAGACATGAGACGGGTCTGGCTCATACTTCCTTAACATAGAGACATGGAAAACATCGTGTATGCCAGATAAAGATGGCGGTAGAGCCAAACGATAAGCTAATGTACCGATACGCTGTAAAACTTCATATGGCCCAACATACCTTGGAGATAACTTTTCCCGCATCCCAAAACGAACCACACCCCTGAAGGGCGAGATCTTTAAGAAGACCCTGTCTCCTAACTGGAATTCTAGCGGTCGTCGCCGCTTATTGGCATAGGCCGCTTGCCTATCTTGGGCCGCTTTCATCTTTTGGCGTATCAACTTTATCTTACCCTCCATATCTCTGATCATATCCGGTCCTCCGACCGCTTTGCTAGTCAAGTCCTCCCAATACAGTGGTGATCTACATCGTCGTCCATACAGAGCTTCAAAAGGGGCCATTTGAATGCTCGCCTGATAACTGTTATTATAGGAGAACTCCACCAGCGACACTGAATCCTGCCACGGAGTATCAAACTCCAAAACACATGCCCTCAACATGTCCTCGAGCGTCTGAATGGTACGCTCTGTTTGGCCGTCTGTCTGAGGGTGATAGGCCGTACTCAGTCTCACCTCTGTGCCCAAAGCTGCCTGGAGACCCTCCCAGAAATCTGAAGTGAACCTCGGGTCCCTGTCAGACACTATTGAGACTGGAATACCATGCAGTCTCACCACATCCCGTATATATATCTGGGCCATCTTTAAGTATGTTTATGACATACTGTAAGGGATGAAATGAGCCGTCTTCGTCAGCCTATCTACGATCACCCAGATCGCATCAAATCCTGAGGCCGTCCTTGGCAAGTGGGTCACGAAGTCCATAGATATATGCTCCCACTTCCATTCAGGCACTTCTAAGCTTTTCAGCTCTCCACCAGGCCTCTGCCTCTCTGCTTTTACCTGCTGGCAGATCAAACATCTTTTAACAAAAACGATTACTTCTCGCTTCATGCGTCTCCACCAGAATTGATCGCATAGATCTTTGTACATCTTCTTTCCCCCTGGGTGGATACTGAATCGACTACTGTGGGCTCGCTCCAATATCCCTCTACGCAGTTATGGTGTATTTGGGACTACCCATCGGTTGCCCAGTCTCAAAGAATCATCCTCAGCCACTCTGAACTTGGATGACTGACCCTGAAGTACCAATGATGTCCACCTCTGAACCTCACTATCCGACTTCTGGGCCTTCCTGATCGCCTCAAATATGTCTGGCTCCGCCAATAGGGTCGACACTCGTACAGGCGACGTGTCTACATCGAAATCATAGCCCAGTTGGCAATAAGACGTCATCAAGGCCGACAAACACATAACATCCTCTGCAGTACTCTTCACCTTCCGACTTAAGGCGTCTGCTATCAAGTTTGCTTTACCCGGATGGTACTCAATTTCACAATCATAATCTTTGAGAAAATCCATCCACCTTCTTTGTCTCATATTCAACTCTGCCTGAGTGAATAAGAACTTCAGGCTCTTATGGTCCGTATATATAGTGAAAGACGTGCCATACAAGTAATGCCTCCAGATCTTCAAGGCGAATATGATGGCCGCCAATTCTAAATCGTGCACTGGATACCTAGCTTCGTGTGGCTTCAGCTGCCTTGATGCATAAGCCACCACGTGCTTATCTTGCATTAACACGTAGCCCAAACCCTGTAATGACGCATCCGTATACAAGGCGAATCTCTTATCTTCCGAAGGAATCACCAGCACAGGCACTGTAGTCAAACGACGCTTCAGCTCTTGGAAGCTTGCCTCACAAGCTTCAGACCAAAAGAAGGGGACTCTTTTCTGAGTCAGCTGTGTCAGAGGTTTGGCAATCTTCGAGAAACCTTCGACGAAACGTCGGTAATAACCTGCCAAACCGAGGAAACTCCGTATTTCCGGTACAGAAGTGGGTGCAGCCCACTCCATCACAGCCTCAATCTTCCTGGGATCCACAGATATCCCAAGGCTAGATATGACATGGCCTACGAATACCACGCTGTCCAACCAGAACTCGCACTTGCTAAGCTTTGCATATAACTGATGATCCCTAAGGATCTGAAGCACTGTCCTCAAGTGCCTTACATGCTCTTCTTCAGTCCGAGAGTAAATAAGTATGTCGTCAATGAAAACTATGACGAACTGATCCAAATACGGTTGGAATACCTTGTTCATCAAACTCATGAAGACAGCTGGGGCATTCGTCACTCCAAAAGGCATAACCAGGAATTCATAGTGCCCATATCTTGTCCTGAAAGCCATCTTCTGAACATCATTTTCTCTTACTCGAATCTGATGGTACCCCGACCTCAGATCGATTTTACTGTAGAGCTTTGTACCCTGCAACTGATCGAATAAGTCATCGATCCTCGGAAGTGGATACTTGTTCTTTACTGTAGCTTTGTTTAACTGCCTATAGTCAATGCATAGACGCATCGATCCATCTTTCTTCTTAACAAATAAGACAGGCGCACCCCATGGCGATACGCTAGGGCGTATGTAGCCCTTATCAAGGAGTTCCTGCAACTGTATCTTTAACTCCCTTAACTCTGCTGGTGCCATCCTATATGGGGCACGAGAAATTACAGACGTCCCTGGTAGCAGCTCAATCCCAAACTCGACCTCTCTCGTCGGGGGGAATCCGGGAATCTCCTCCGGAAAGACATCAGGAAACTCCGCCACTACGGGCACATCCTCAACCTTTAATTCCTTCCTCTTTTCCGTCATATCAACAGCATAGATAAGATATCCTGTATGACCTCGTTCCAATAACTGCGCCATCTTGACAGCAGATATTAACGGAATCTTCGGACGGGAACCATCCCCATAAAATGTCCATTGGACTCCCAATACAGATCTAAATCGGACAGTCTCCTGCCTACAGTCTACCACTGCCTGATACTTATTCAGAACATCGATGCCCACAATGCAATCGAAGTCTGTCATTCCCAGCACAATCAAATCTGATCTTAACTCATTATCCTCAAAATAAATGAGGCCATCATAAACAATCTGATCCGTAGTCAAACTTCTTCCAGCGGGGGTCGAGACCATAAGAGGCATGGGAGACGGAGAAGTGCATATGTGGTGCCTTTCAACAAAACTCGTCGACACAAAAGAGTGTGACGCACCTGTGTCTATCAATATAAGAGCAGGGTGCGTAAATAAAAGACACGTACCCGCTATAACTTCCTCCGGAGCCGCTGTAGCCTGCTCCCTCGTCAAAGCATACACCTGTCCCTGAGGTGGCCCCGCGGGCTGACCTCCATACTGTCTTGGCACAAAAGGTGGCCGGTGTTGTGCCGTTCTGTCCGCAGGTCTCCCCGTAGAGCTCTGCTGTCTTCCCCTGTTGGGACACTGTCGAGCGAAGTGGCCTCTGTCGCCACAGACATAGCAGCCAACACAGTCCTTTGCCAAGTGTGATAGTCCACATATAGTGCACTGAGCTCTTCCAGATCTATCTCCCTGAGGCTGTCCTCTCCCAGATGGAGTATCATTCCTACCTTTTCCTTTCCATTGATTCTCGGGTCTCTTGCCACTGAATCTCGATGCTGAAGTGTTCCCCCTAGGCTTAAACTGATCACCCCTGGGCTTCAAGTGGTCAGAAGTAGATTTCTGAGGGGGTGCTGGAGGTGGCACTGCATCAGGATATGCACCAACTCCCAGTTCAGCTAGCTCAGCTCGTGAGAGTGCATCATCAAAACAGGCAGGGCCATAAGTGATTACCCTGTCATACAGTTCAGGCCTCAAGCCCTTCATGAAATTCCGCATCTTCGCTTGAGTGCTTGCAGCTATGTGTGGCACATATCGTAGTAAGGAACAGTAATGTAGAGCATAGTCAGATACAGGCATGGTACCTTGTCTTAAACTGGTAAACTCATCCTCCTTGGCCTGTCTTGCAGCGGCTGAGAAATAGCGGTTCAGAAACCGCGTTCGGAACATCTTCCAATTCACCTCTTGTCCCTGAGCCTCTTGCTCAATCACTGTGGTTTTCCACCACATCAGTGCCTTCTTGGACAGCTGAAATTCTGCTAATCTGATCCAGGCCGTCTTTGCACAAGGCGCTGCCACAAATATCTGTTCGATCCTCTCTAACCATTCCTCAGCTTTCTCTCCTGATTCAGTTCCCTCGAACATCGGAGGTCGATATATCATAAACTGAGCCAAGCTCAATTCCCCAGGTAGCAACTGCTGTTCAGAGGGTTCTTCGCCCAAGGCTGGTGGTGGCAATGGATTCGTACGCCCAGCACTTGCATTTACACTAATGGCGTCACCCACTTCTATGTTTGCTGCCATGCTGCAACGCAAGGGTTAATAACAACACCAAAAGCAGTTCATAAAACTCATCGTTAGATAATTGAACATGTTAGCATAACATTTTCTTCTTTATGAAATAACATACATATAAACATGTTCAAAAGTAAGCACCTAGCTAACTTATTTCTAAGGCTACCCTTCGCTCATTCCCGAGTTATCTAACCACTGCTCTGATACCACTAATGTGGGGTCTTCCCACCTTAACAGTGATTAATAGACAAAGGAAGGACTAATCATGCAATAAGGTAACATCTTAAGGTTTCGGTTGTTACACGAGCTAACAGGATTACAGGCCAAAATACAAAGCTTCAAAAAAAAAAAACAGTTCATTACATTCCAAAAGAATGTCATTTAGATTTACACTACTCCTAGAGTAGATACTAATCATAACTTGAATCCTATACATTCCTGTGTCCCTCGTAGCTCACTGCCTCAACCCGACCCTTAGTCCTTTCGTCCAAAAGCGTACCTACAGGGACAACACATCATGAGCATATACAATTTCACTTAACAACATAATAACATTATAATAAATGCATGAAATCTTGGTTAAGTAAATATGGATTTATTTATATGCCATTACCTTATGATGTTAAGTAATGATATACATGCTCATGATGGGTTGTTCCTGTAGGTACACTTTTGGACTGAAGGGCTAAGGGTCGGGTTGAGGCAGTGAGCTAAAAGGAGCATGAAAGAATATAGAATACAGGATTTTGGATAGTCTCTACTCTAGGAGTAGTGTAAACCTATAATGTTAGCATTTGTTTTTGGGAATGTAATTATTAAGTTTTGAATTTTATTTTTGGCCTGTAATTCTATTAGCTCAAAGCTACAACCGGAACTCTAAGACGTTATAATGCATGTTTAGTCCTTAATACGTTATTAGGATGATGTTAAGGTAGGAAGACCCTACATTAGTGGTATCAGAGCAGTGGTTAGAAAACCCGGGAATGAGTGAAGGGTAGCCTTAGCAATAGGTTGGCTAGGTGCTCCTTTTAACCATGTTTTGTGCATATGTTGCATATGGAGCATATGACTATTGTACTAACATGTTATGGTTTCTGACGATGTATTATATGAACTGCTTTTGGGTATTGTTGTTAACCCTTGTCTTGCAGTATGGCAGCAAATATCGATATAGGACACGCAGTGAGTGTTAATGCAAGTGCTGGGCGTACAAATCCCCTACCACCGCCAGCCTTGGGCGAAGAACCATCTGAACAACAGTTACTACCTGGGGAGCTAAGTTTGGCTCAGTTTCTGACATATCGACCCCCAATGTTCGAAGGAACTGAGACAGGGGAACTGGCCGAGGAATGGTTAGAGAGGATAGAACAGATATTTGTGGCAGCTCCTTGTACGAAGTCAGCATGGATAAGACTAGCGGAGTTCCAACTGGCAAAGAAGGCATTGATGTGGTGGAAGACCACAGTAATAGAGCAAGAGGCTCAGGGGCAGGAAATAAATTGGAAACTGTTCAGAACTCGGTTTCTGACCCGCTACTTTTCAGCTACTGCACGACAGGCTAAGGAAGATGAGTTTACTAACCTCAAACAAGGTAACATGCCTGTATCGGATTATGCTCTTCATTACTGTTCTTTGCTCAGATATGTACCTCACATCGCCGCAAGTACTCAAGCAAAGATGAGGAACTTCATGAAAGGCTTGAGGCTTGAACTGTATGACAGGGTGATCACTTATGGCCCTGCTTGCTTTGATGACGCCCTTTCACGGGCTGAGCTAGCCAAACTGGGAGTTGGTGCATATCCTGATACCGTGCCACCTCCAGCACCCCCTCAGAAATCTACTTCTGATAATTTGAGGCCGAGGGGTGATCAGTTCAAGCCAAGGGGGAACACATCAGCTTCAAGGTTCAGTGGTAAGAGGCCTGAGAATCGTTGGAAAGGAACCCGTAGGAATGACGCCCCGTCGGGAAGAGGACAGTCTCAGGGAGACAGATTTGGGAAGGCCCGGTTGTAATACCCAGAAATGTTATATGATTATGTGCTACGATGTATTTAAGAGGGTTGTGGTATTTTAAGTGGGGGATTATATTTATGATATGATGATGTGGTTTAGGGGGCATATTACGTGTTTTTAATTGTTGTATTGATGTAGTACAATTATAAAATATCAAGGGAAGATATTTTTATACATCGTATGAAATACCGGGACACAATTAAACACCACAAACCACCCTACATGCAACCACCCCCCTAACCCATGCCAATCAAACTGTTGATAGGCTGACTTCTCACCCCACTTGGCTCAATCATTCAGCCTCATCCTTCCATCCCAAATCTCGACCCTTCTCTCCCAAAGAAACACCAGCACTTGCTGAGTAAAAACTTGAGGAGCCTTGCCATTTTCATCCCTTGGAAGTCTCTCAAAAATCGGAGCAAAGTAGGGTAAGAAACCATGCTCTGTCTTTGTTTTTAAGCTTATTAGGTTCTTGCTTTTATGTATGGTAAAAATGGCATGATAGCTTAGGTTTCTTGAAACCTTCGATTTAAATGATTAAATGGTGTTATTATGAAGCTCTCAGTATTTTTCCTTGAGCATGTTATGTGTTTTATATGAAGGATTAAAGCATGTGAACTAGGGTGTTCGAAAATCTGGGAAGATGTTTCCCCTGTTTTCTGGAAAAATGTGGATTGAGAGTGGTATTGAGGAGGTTATATTATGCATGTTAGATGGGTCTTTGGGTGAACCTTCGATTTGGGTACACGAATGATAAGTTGGTAAAGCCCAGGATATTTTTGTTCAAGCATGTTTTATGAATTATGGTATAGTTTTTATGGCATGAAATGGAGTACTCGAAAATCTGGGTAATGCCATGATGCCCTGCTTTCTGTAAGTTGGTTGAGCTCTAAGTTTATGATGATGTTATGATGCATGTTAGCTTAGGTTTTGTTAAACCTTTGATTTAAGTACTTACATGGATATTTTATGAAGATTATTCACATGATAGTTTCAGCATGAAAGATGTGTTGTGAAGTAGAAAAGATGGTGTGAAAAGTAGTGCTAAAAAATCTGGGGAAAATCCCGATTTTTCAGAGCTCTCGATCGATCGAGATGTGGTTCCGATCGATCGAGCGAGACAGTGGGTCTAATGTATGTTTTAAAATTGTGATGCCGATCGATCGAAGGATTTCTCGATCGATCGGTGAAGCTTCTCGATCGATCGGTAAAATACTTCGATCAATCGGAGCGAGGCAGGAAGCTAAGGCACTGTTAGTGCACAGTGTCTCGATCGATCGAGACTTTGGGCCGATCGATCGAGACAGGCAGAAAGTTGAAAAATATAATGATGTTTTATTTTGTTAAGTTTATGATGTGAGATGGTTTTGAGGCATCTAAAATGGTATTATGTGGTCTTGTAGAACCATCCCAGGTACCGGCACCATCAAGGAGATAAAGTCTGTTGACTCCTCCTCTTTTTGAAAAGGTACGTAAGAGGCGTACGGGCATCGGACGGTAACACACATCTTTATACTACAACTATGCTTTTATTGCATGAGTATTCATGATGAAATGATGATGTTTATACGATGATGTTTATACGATGCTTATATGATAATGTTTACATGATGATATTGTGGTAAGGTGCCACGGGGTAAGGTGCCCCACATGGTAAGTAGCCATGCGATGATATTGTGGTAAGGTGCCACGGGGTAAGGTGCCCCACATGGTAAGTAGCCATGCGATGATATTGTGGTAAGGTGCCACGGGGTAAGGTGCCCCACATGGTAAGTAGCCATGCGATGATATTGTGGTAAGGTGCCACGGGGTAAGGTGCCCCATATGAATCAGGGACAACAATAAGAAGTTAATGAATAACCAGCATATTTACTTAACCAAGATTTCATGCATTTATTATAATGTTATTATGTTGTTAAGTGAAATTGTATATGCTCATGATGTGTTGTCCCTGTAGGTACGCTTTTGGAAGAAAGGACTAAGGGTCGGGTTGAGGCAGTGAGCTACGAGGGACACAGGAATGTATAGGATTCAAGTTATGATTAGAATCTACTCTAGGAGTAGTGTAAATCTAAATGACATTCTTTTGGAATGTAATGAACTGTTTTTTTTGAAGCTTTGTATTTTGGCCTGTAATCCTGTTAGCTCGTGTAACAACCGAAACCTTAAGATGTTACCTTAATGCATGATTAGTCCTTCCTTTGTCTATTAATCACTGTTAAGGTGGGAAGACCCCACACCGGTGCTCTCTTTCTGGGCAACCACACTCGACAAAAGACTGCGTAGGCTGTTATGTATGTGGCAATAAGGGCAACTTTGCTCGGCAATTTCCCTAATCTGGAGGGACAACAGAACTCTGTGTGGAGGCCTGCGGACAGAGCAGTGCAGCACAGGCCACCGTTTGTACCGAGGCAGTATGGAGGTCAGCCTATGGGCCACCTCAGGGGCAAGTTTATGCTTTGACAAGGGAGCAGGCTACAACAGCTCCGGAGGAAGTGATAGCGAGTACGTGTCTTTTATTTACGCATCCTGCTTTTATATTGATCGACACAGGTGCGTCACACTCTTTTGTGTTGACAAGTTTTGTGGAAAGGCACCACATATGCACTTCTCCGTCGCCCACGCCTCTTGTAGTCTCGACACCCGCTGGAAGAAGTTTGATTACTGATCGGATTGTCTATGACAGCCTCATTTATTTTGAGGGTAACGAGCTAAGGTCAGATTTGATTGTTCTAGGAATGTCAGACTTTGACTGCATTGTGGGCATTGATGTTATGAAAAGGTATCAGGCAGTTGTGAACTGGAGGCAGAGGAATGTCCGATTCAGGTCTGATATGGGAGTCCAGTGGACATTCTATGGGGATGGTTCCCGTTCAAAGATCCCGTTGATATCTGTTGTCAAGATGGCACAGTTGTTGGAACGGGGCCATACATGATATCTCATCTATGCTGTTGATATTACTGAAAAGAAGGAAGAATTAAAGGTCAAGGATGTGCCCGTAGTGGCAGAGTTTCCTGATGTCTTTCCGGAAGAGATTCACGGATTTCCACCGACGAGAGAGGTCGAGTTTGGAATTGAGTTACTACCGGGGATGTCTGCCATTTCTTGTGCCCCATATAGGATGGCACCAGCGGAGTTAAGGGAGTTGAAGGTTCAGTTGCAAGAGCTCCTTGATAAGGGTTACATACGCCCTAGCGTATCGCCCTAGGGTGCACCAGTCCTATTTGTTAAGAAGAAAGATGGTTCGATGCGTCTGTGCATCGATTATAGACAACTGAACAAAGCCACAGTGAAGAATAAGTATCCACTTCCGAGGATCGATGATTTGTTTGACCAGTTGCAAAGTACGAGGCTCTACAGTAAGATCGATCTAAGGTCGGGGTATCATCAGATTCGGGTAAGGAAAGATGATGTTCAGAAGACAGCATTCAGGACCAGGTATGGGCACTATGAATTCTTAGTCATGCATTTTGGGGTGACAAATGCCCCAACTGTCTTTATGAGTCTGATGAACAGAGTATTTCAACCGTATTTGGATCAGTTTGTCATTATTTTCATTGACGATATACTCATTTATTCTCGAACCGAAGAGTAACATATGAAGCACTTGAGGACAGTGCTCCAGATCCTTAGGGATCATCAGTTATGTGCAAAGCTCTATAAGTGCAAGTTCTGGTTGAGCAGTGTGGTGTTCTTGGGTCATGTTATATCTAGCAGCGGGATATTTGTAGATCCCAGGAAGGTTGAAGCTGTGATGGAGTGGGCTGCACCCACTCTTGTACCCGAGATACGGAGCTTCCTTGGTTTAGCAGGTTATTACCGACGTTTCATCGAGGGATTTTCTAAGATCGCTAAGCCGTTGACACAGCTGACTCAGAAAGGAGTCCCGTTCTATTGGTCCGAAGCTTGTGAGGAAAGCTTCCAAGAATTGAAGCGTCGTTTGACTACGGCACCTATATTAGTGATTCCTTCTGAGAATAAGAGGTTTGCCTTGCACACGGATGCATCATTATAGGGTTTGGGCTGTGTATTGATGCAGGATAAGCATGTGGTGGCTTATGCTTCGAGGCAGTTGAAGCCTCATGAGACCAGATACCCAGTTCATGATCTGGAACTGGCGGCCATCATTTTCGCCTTGAAAATTTGGAGGCATTACCTATATGGTACGATTTTTACCATCTATACGGACCATAAGAGCTTGAAGTTCTTATTCACCCAAGCGGAGCTGAATATGAGGCAAAGAAGATGGATGGATTTACTCAAGGATTATGATTGTGAAATTGAGTACCATCCTGGTAAAGCAAACTTGATAGCAGACGCCTTAAGTCGGAAGGTGAAAAGTACTGCTGAGGATGCCATAAGTGTATCAGCTATGATGACTTCTTATTGCCATCTGGGCTATGATTTCGGTGTGGACACGTCGCCGGTGCGAGTGTCGACCTTATTGGCTGAGCCAGACATATTTGAGGCTATCAGAAAGCCCAGAGGTCGGACGATGAGGTTCAGAGATGGTCATCAATAGTACTTCAGGGACAGCCATCAAAGATCAGAGTGGCAGAAGATGGTTCCTTGAGGCTTGGTAACCGTTGGGTAGTGCCGAGGGCACCAGAGTTGCATCAAGGGATCTTGCACCGTGCTCATAGCAGCAGGTTTAGCATACATCCAGGTGGGAGAAAGATGTACAAGGACTTATGCGACCAGTTTTGGTGGAGGCGGATGAAAAGAGACGTTATCACCTT
The DNA here is from genome assembly GCA_907163345.1 of Haberlea rhodopensis. Lineage (NCBI taxonomy): Eukaryota > Viridiplantae > Streptophyta > Magnoliopsida > Lamiales > Gesneriaceae > Haberlea > Haberlea rhodopensis. The sequence continues at coordinate 295,761 of CAJQUN010000379.1, read as the reverse complement.
TGTCAAGAAGTGCTTGATTTGTCAGCAAGTAAAAGCGGAGAGGCAGAGCCCTGGTGGCGAACTGAAGAGTTTAGAGGTACCTGAATGGAAGTGGGAGCACATATCTATGGACTTCGTGACCCACTTGCCAAGGACGTCCTCTGGATTTGATGCGATCTGGGTGATCGTGGATAGGCTGACGAAGGTAGCTCATTTCATCCCTTACTGTATGACTTTCACATATCTAAAGATGGCCCAATTATATGTACGGGATGTGGTGAGGTTGCATGGGGTTCCAGTCTCTATTTTGTCTGACAGAGATCCAAGGTTTACTTCACATTTCTGGGAGGGTCTCCAGACAGCTTTGGGCACAGAGGTGAGACTGAGTACAACTTATCACCCTCAGACAGACGGCCAGATGGAGCGTACTATACAGACGCTCGAAGATATGCTGAGGGCATGTGTTTTGGAGTTTGATACTCCGTGGCAAAATTCATTACCGCTAGTAGAGTTCTCGTTTAATAACAGCTATCAGGTGAGCATTCAAATGGCCCCTTTTGAAGCTCTTTACGGACGACGCTGCAGGTCACCGCTGTATTGGGAGGACTTGTCTAGTAAAGCGGTCGGAGGACCGGATATGATAAAGGATATGGAAGAAAAGATTAAGTTGATATGCCAGAAGATGAAAGCGGCTCAGGATAGGCAAGCAACCTATGCCAATAAGCGACGACGACCGCTAGAATTCAAAGTAAGAGATAAGGTCTTCTTGAAAATCTCACCCTTCAGGGGTGTGGTTCGTTTTGGTATGCGGGGGAAGTTATCTCCGAGGTATGTTGGGCCGTATGAAGTATTGCAGCGTATCGGTACATTGGCCTACCGTTTGGCTCTACCGCCGTCTTTATCTGGTATTCATGATGTCTTTCATGTCTCTATGTTACGGAAGTATGAGCCAGACCCGTCTCATGTATTACAGCCTACTGAAGTGCAGTTGGACTCAGATGTATCCTACGTAGAACGACCGGTCAGAATTCTGGATCGAGAGGATCGCAGATTACGAAGCAAGGTTATACCGATGGTCAAAGTTCAGTTGGATCATCGGGGTGTCGAGGAGGCTACGCGGGAGACGGAACGGCATATGGTGCAGCATTACCCGGAACTATTTTCTGGTATGTTATTTATGTTTAGTTCATTTTGGGTAAGTGCATGCGATTTCGAGGACGAAATCTTATAAGTAGGGGAGTATTGTGATGCCCCGAAATTAATTATATGCAATTTGGGCATTAATGATGTTTATATAATTAATTATGGTGATAATTGTTTTATGTGTTGAAATTAATTATCTTGTTTGTTGCATTTTGTAAAAATGTTTTTAAAATACCATGTTGGGATATTTTTACATCATGTTAATTTTGGGGTTCAAATTTTAATTAACTTTATAACCCCTTTTCCCCACTATACCCACCTCACTTTACCCTCACTTTTAAATCCCCAATTTCACTCTCAAACCCTACCCATTTCCCATTTTCGAAACTTGGCAAGGAACGAAGGAGAAATCTTCACAAAATTTTTGTTTGTGGGATTTTTGTTAAGATTTGGAGTCCTCAAGAGGTATGAAACCCTTCCTAAAGTTTTAATGATGTTTGGTTTAGAAATGGGTTAGCATTTTGAGTTTTTATGTGGGTTTGTTTTGAGTATGTGTTGTATGTTGTTGGGGTATGATTTATGAAGTGTTTTATGTGGGTTTTAGTAAGTTATAATGATGTTTGTGTTGTTGGAATGTTTGGGTTTGAAGGGTATGAAGTTGAGCTTGAAAAATGCTCAAAAATGGTGAAGAATCGGGCACCAGTAGGTGGCGATCGATCGCCATATATGAGGCGATCGATCGCCGAAGGCCAGTAGCAAAGAAATGCTACAGGCGATCGATCGCCATATTTGAAGCGACCGATCACCGCGAAGCAAAAAGTCAGGCAATCGATCGCCTCGATGCAGCGATCGATCGCCAGCAGCTTAAAAATGGCAAATGATGTTTTTGTTGAATTTTCTGTATTTGGCTATTATTTAGCTTCTAATATTGATTTGTATGGTTGTGTAGAACCATCACAGGTACCAACAACATCAAGGAGATAAAGTTCTCCAACTTCTCCACTTTTGGGAATTAAGGTACGTAAGAAACGTACGGGCATCGGACGGTAAAACACATTCCTAAACTATGACTACGCAATGATTGCATAAGTATTTACGATGTTTATGATGATGATTATGATTAGTAAGTTTATGATGAGTAAAGATGATATGATGTTTATGAGGACGTTTATGATAAGATGATGATGTTTATAAGATGATGATGTTTACAAGATGATGATGTTTATAAGATGATGATGTTTATGATATGATGATGATGATGTATGTTTAACTATGTTATTGCGAATGGTAGAGTGTTCTGGTAGTTGTTATGGGAAAGCGAGGAAGGTACTTACCGCTGACATAGCTAGCGAGGAGATACATCCGCTATCAAGGTGTAGCGAGGGGTATCACAGTACCGCTATATGTCGAAGCGAGGGGGCCAATTGTTCCGCTGACATAACAAGGCCAGAAACATCCCGATTTCTAAATAACATTGTTGATTATGAGCATATATGTGATGATTTTAATCATTCATGTCAAGAACTAATGATTATATGCATGACTATGAAACAGGGACAACCAAAGTGGGTTAAATGCGATTAACCATGAAGTATATATTACGATTATTTTCATGCATTTATTTATATGGTTATTACCTTATGATGTTAAGTAATGATGTACGTGCTCATGATGGGTTGTTCATGTAGGTACACTTTTGGACTGAAGGGCTAAGGGTCGGGTTGAGGCAGTGAGCTAAAAGGAGCATGAAAGAATATAGAATACAGGATTTTGGATAGTCTCTACTCTAGGAGTAGTGTAAACCTATAATGTTAGCATTTGTTTTTGGGAATGTAATTATTAAGTTTTGAAATTTTATTTTTGGCCTGTAATTCTATTAGCTGAAAGCTACAACTGAAACCCTAAGATGTTATAATGCATGTTTTGTGATGTCCTGGGATTATTGGTATTAATCCCGGAGGGTTATTAATCTTTAATAGATTTTTTTTTTGCGGCAATTAGGAATTAATTGTGGTTATATGATTCTTGCGGTGATAATTACTTATCTTGGTAAAAATGCTTAGTCACGTGGTATGGGTGACCTGGGGTGCATTTCGGGGTGCATGTTATACATGTTGGGTGTTTGGGTGTTATAATGGTTTAAATATGTTGGTTTGTAATTTTGGTAAAGCATGATTTTAATGGTGATTTTGATGCATTGTAGTAAAATGCTTTTAAAATATCATGTTGATGTATTTTATATATCATGCTTGTGTCTTGATACACATTTAAATCCCATACATGGCAAATGAGCCACTTGCACCTACTTTATATCCCATCACCCCTCTCTATCAATTTTGATGTCCATTCAACCCCATCCATTATCCAAAACCCCCATTTTCGTTTCTGCAACAAGAGAGGAGGAGAAAGCTTTGAAAAAGGGATCTTTTTGTGATTTCGTGCTAAAAACTTGGAGCTCAAGTGGTAAGCTTTCATTATGGTAAAGTTTTGTTGAGTTTTGGTTGGGCTTGTAGCTTGTTTTTGGGGTTATAAGGGTGGATCTTGGTCCAACATGTTGTTTATGTTTGGGGGATGTATTTTAAGGTTGTTTTGTAGTTTAGTGCCTGAGTAAACAAGAATTTCAGGCTCTTATGATCCGTGTATATGGTAAAAGATGTACCATACAGATAGTGCCTCCAAATCTTCAGGGCAAATATGATAGCCGCCAACTCCAAATCATGGACTGGGTATCTAGCCTCATGCGGCTTCAACTGCCTTGATGCATAAGCTACCACATGTTTATCTTGCATCAGTACACAACCCAAGCCCTGCAGTGATGCGTCAGTAAAAAGGACAAACCTCTTGTTCTCCGTAGGAATCACCAATACCGGTGCCATCGTCAATCGGTGCTTCAACTCTTGGAAGCTCTCCTCGCAAGCCTCTGACCAATAAAACGGTATTCCCTTCTGAGTCAACTGAGTCAAGGGTTTAGAAATCTTGGAAAATCCCTCGACGAAGCGTCGGTAATAGCCAGCCAAACCAAGAAAACTCCGAATCTCGGGCACAGAAGTGGGTGCAGCCCACTCCATCACCGCCTCAATCTTCCTGGGGTCCACTGAAATTGTAGGGTCTTCCTACCTTAACATCATCTTAATACACAATTTACGGACTAAACAAGCATTAATAACGTCTTAGGGTTCCGATTGTAGCTTTGAGCTAAAAAGATTTCAGGCCAACAATGAAATTTCAAAACTTAACTCATTACATTCTCAATAATGAATGTTAAAGCGATAGAATTATACTACTCCTAGAGTAGAGACTATCCAAAAGTCCTGTATCCTATCTTCTTTCATGCTCCTTTTAGCTCACTGCCTCAACCCGACCCTTAGCCCTTCGGTCCAAAAGTGTACCTACAGGAACAACCCATCATGAGCATGTACATCGTTACTTAACATCATAAGGCGATGGCATATAAATAAATGCATGAAAATAATTGGTAACGTATACTTCCTGGTTAATCGCATTAACCCTCTTTGGTTGTCCCTGTTTCATAGCCATGCATATAATCATTAATTCTTGACATGAATGATTAAAATCATCATCTTATAATATCATCATCATATAAGCATCATCATCTTATAAATATCATCATCTTATAACATCATCATCATGTAAGCATCATCATCTTATAGCATCATCATCTTATAACATCATCATCATCTTATAACATCATCATCATATAGCATCATCATCATATAAGCATCATCATCTTATAGCATCATCATCTTATAACATCATCATCATCTTATAACATCATCATCTTATAACATCATCATCTTATAACATCATCATCATATAGCATCGTCATCTTATAGCATCATCATCTTATAACATCATCATCATATTGCATCATCATCATATAAGCATCGTCATCTTGTAGCATCATCATCTTATAAATATAACAGTAAATGTACAAAATCATAGTTAAGTAAACATGCGGGTTATTCGTCAGTTTCTTTTTGTTGACCCTGATTCACATTCGTACATATGGGCATCTTACCCCATCGTATGGCATCTTACCATATCATAACATCGTGTGACATCTTACCACGTGGGCATCTTACCCTATCGTATGGCATCTTACCATATCATAATATCGTGTGGCATCTTACCACGTAATAACATCGTATGGCCTCTTACCATATGGGCATCTTACCCCGTGGCATCTTACCACATAATAACATTGTATCGTATCTTACCATATGGGCATCTTACCCCGTGGCATCTTACCACGTAATAACATCGTATGGCCTCTTACCATATGGGCATCTTACCCTTTTTATAAACATCGTATAACATCATTATAAACTTACTTATCATATCATCTTCACAAACATCATCATCTTAAACTTATTTATCACAATCACCATCATAAACATCATCATCATAAACTTACTTATCACAATCGTCATCATAATCATCATAAATACTTATGCAATCAATGCATAGTCAGAGTTAGGAGTGTGTTACCGTCCGATGCCCGTACGCTTCTTACGTACCTTAATTCCAAAAGTGGAGAAATTGAAGAACTCTATCTTCTCGATGTTGTTGGCACCTCTTGAGGATCCAAAATCTTACTAAGATTTCAACAAATGGAGAGTGTGCAAGGATTTCTCCTCCTCCTCCTTGGCTTGGACGAAAATGGGATGAAAATGATAGGGTTGGGATGAATTTGGGGATTTAAGAGTGAAAAGGGTAAAGTGAGGGGGAGAGGGTATAGTGGGGTATATGGGTTAATTGATTTGTACCCAAAAATTAACATGATGTATAAAATACCCCAACATGGTATTTTAAAAGCATTTTACAAAAAATGCAACCAACTTCATTAAATCCATACTTTTCTCATAATTAACAATCAACACAATTAAATCATGTTAACACCCCATTTCCTATCATACATAGCATGCACCTTGAAACGTAACCCCCGGGTCATGCCTATCATGTGACTAAGCATTTCATCGTGATAATTAATTTCAACACGTAAATCAATTATCCACATAATTAATTTGAAACGTAACCCCCGGGTCATGCCTATCATGTGACTAAGCATTTCATCGTGATAATTAATTTCAACACGTAAATCAATTATCCACATAATTAATCACATAAACATAATTAGTGCCTTAATTGCAATTAATCATTTCGGGGACATCACAGAAATCCCACTGCTAGATATGACGTGCCCCAGAAATACTACACTGCTCAACCTGTGGGGTCTTCCCACCTTAACAGTGATTAAAAGACATAAAAAGGACTAATCATGCATTAAGGTAACATCTTAAGGTTTTGGTTGTTACACGAGCTAACAGGATTACAGGCCAAAATACAGAACTTCAAAAATAATCCATTACATTCCAAAAGAATGTCATTTAGATTTACACTACTCCTAGAGTAGATACTAATCATAACTTGAATCCTATGCATTCCTGTGTCCCTAGTAGCTCACTGCCTCAACCCGACCCTTAGTCCTTTCGTCCAAAAGTGTACCTACAGGGACAACACATCGTGAGCATATATAATCTTACTTAACATTATAAACATCATAGTAAATGCATGAAACATTGGTTAAGTAATATGCTAGTTATACATTCACTTCTTATTGTTGTCCCTGATTTAGAATCATGCATATGGGGCATCTTACCCCCGTGGCATCTTACCACAACATCATCGTATGGCCTCTTACCATATGGGGCATCTTACCCCGTGGCATCTTACCACAATACATCGCATGGCCTCTTACCATGTGGGGCATCTTACCCCGTGGCATCTTACCACAATACATCGCATGGCCTCTTACCATGTGGGGCATCTTACCCCGTGGCATCTTACCACAATACATCGCATAAATGTCATCATATAAGCATCGTATAAGCAATAAACATCATATGAACTTCATCGTATAAACATCATATAAACATCATCGTGTAAACATCGTATAAACACCGTCATTTCATCGTGAACACTCATGCAAATAAAAGCATAGTCATAGTATAGAGATGTGTGTTACCGTCCGATGCCCGTACGCTTCTTACGTACCTTTTCAAAAAGAGGAGGAGTCGACAGACTTTATCTCCTTGATGGTGCCGGTACCTGGGATGGTTCTACAAGACCACATAATACCATATTAGATGCCTCAAAACCATCTTACATCATAAACTTAACAAAATAAAACATCATCAAAATTTTCAACTTTCTGCCTCTCTCGATCGATCGGCCCTATGCCTCGATCGATCGAGACACTGTGCACAAAAAGTGCCTTAGCTTCCTGCCTCGCTCGATCGATCGAACATTTTACCGATCGATCGAGGAGCTTCACCAATCGATCGAGATATCCTTCGATCGATCGGCACCAAAATTTTGAAAACATGCTTAGACCTTCTGTCTCGCTCGATCGATCGGAAATAAATCTCGATCGATCGAGAGCTCTGAAAATCGGGATTTTTCCCCAAAATTTTTGAGCACCTCATTTCATACCATCTTTTCTACCTCATAACACATCTTTTATGCTGAAACAAACATGTGAAGAACTTCATAAAATATCCATGTAAGCTCTTAAATCGAAGGTTTAACAAAACCTAAGCTAACATGCATCATAACATCATCATAAACTTCATCCTTAACCAACTTTTACAGAAACAGAGCATGTATCTTTTTGCCCAGATTTTCGAGCATATAGTTTCATAACTAGAAATCTATCACATAAGCCATGTAAATGCTCAAATAAACATGCTAGTAGCTACATAAAACTACCATGTAAGCATTCATATCAAGGTTCCACCCAAACCTATACTTAACATGCTTTAAAATCAACCCACCATAACTATACCCAACCCTATAACAGAGTATGAAGTCTTACCCCCCTTTTTCTTCCTCAAAATTGGCAAGCTTTTACACAAAGCTTCACAGCCTCTTTCCTTCTCTAATCTGCAGCTCCAGGGACGAAAAGAGAGGGAGGAGGAGGTGGAGGGAATTGATTGCAAGGAAATGATCATAGCATGAGTTGGGGCAAGTGGAGGCATGGGTGTGAAACAAGTGGGTTGACAAGTGGGGGATGGGTGGTGACCGAGTTGGGGGGTGGGGTGGTGTGGTTGGGGTGCCATGTGGTGTTTAATTGTATCCCGGTATTTAGTACGATGTATTAAAATATCCTCACTCGATATTTCCTAACTTCATATAATTAATACATCCCTTAAAATACCCATCATGCTCCCCACATCATATCATCATAACATAAATCGTGGCCCCCAATTTAAATACACCATAACCCTTAAACACATCATAATTCATCATCATAGAACATAATCATATTACATTTCAGGGGTATTACATTACTCCCCTACTTATAAGATTTCGTCCCCGAAATCCACATGCATCATCGTATCGAAACTAAACATAAAGACATACCAGAGAATAGTTCCGGATAGTGCTGCACCATATGCCGTTCCGTCTCCCACGTAGCCTCCTCGACGCCCCGACGATCCCACTGAACTTTGACCATCGGTATAACTTTACTTCGTAGTCTGCGATCCTCTCGATCCAGAATTCTGATCGGTCGTTCAACGTAGGACACATCTGAATCTAACTGTACTTCAGTAGGCTGTAAGACATGGGACGGGTCTGGCTCATACTTCCTCAACATAGAGACATGGAAAACATCGTGTATGCCAGACAAGGATGGCGGTAGAGCCAAACGATATGCCAAAGTACCGATACGCTGTAAAACTTCATATGGCCCAACATACCTCGGAGATAACTTTCCCCGCATCCCAAAACGAACCACGCCCCTGAAGGGCGAGATCTTTAAGAAGACCCTGTCTCCTAACTGGAATTCTAGCGGTCGTCGCCGCTTATTGGCATAGGCCGCTTGCCTGTCCTGGGCCGCTTTCATCTTCTGGCGTATCAACTTTATCTTACCTTCCATATCCCTGATCATATCCGGTCCTCCGACCGCTTTGCTAGTCAAGTCCTCCCAATACAGCGGTGATCTACATCGTCGTCCATACAGAGCTTCAAAAGGGGCCATTTGAATGCTCGCTTGATAACTGTTGTTATAGGAGAACTCCACCAGCGGCACTGAATCCTGCCACGGAGTATCAAACTCCAAAATACATGCCCTCAACATGTCTTCGAGCGTCTGAATGGTACGCTCTGTTTGTCCGTCTGTCTGGGGGTGATAGGCCGTACTCAGTCTCACCTCTGTGCCCAAAGATGCCTGGAGACCTTCCCAGAAATGTGAAGTGAACCTCGTGTCCCTGTCAGACACTATCGAGACTGGAATACCATGCAATCTCACAACATCCCGTATATACATCTGGGCCATCTTTAAGTATGTATAAGACATACTGTAAGGGATGAAATGAGCCGTCTTCGTCAGCCTATCCACGATCACCCAGATCGCATCAAATCCTGAGGCCGTCCTAGGTAAGTGGGTCACAAAGTCCATAGATATATGCTCCCACTTCCATTCAGGCACCTCTAAGCTCTTCAGCTCACCACCAGGCCTCTGTCTCTCTGCCTTTACCTGTTGGCAGATCAAACATCTTTTAACGAAAACGATTACCTCACGCTTCATGCTTCTCCACCAGAATTGATCGCATAGATCTTTGTACATCTTCTTTCCCCCTGGGTGGATACTGAATCGACTACTGTGAGCTCGCTCCAATATTCCTCTACGCAGTTCTGGTGTGTCTGGGACTACCCATCGGTTGCCCAGTCTCAAGGAATCATCCTCAGCCACTCTAAACTTGGATGGTTGGCCTTGAAGTACCAATGATGTCCACCTCTGAACCTCACTATCCGACTTCTGGGCCTTCCTGATCGCCTCAAATATGTCTGGCTCCGCCAATAGGGTCGACACTCGCACAGGCGACGTGTCTACATCGAAATCATAGCCCAGTTGGCAATAAGACGTCATCAAGGCCGACAAACACATAACATCCTCCGCAGTACTCTTCACCTTCCGACTTAAGGCATCTGCTATTAGGTTCGCTTTACCCGGATGGTACTCAATTTCACAATCATAATCTTTGAGCAAATCCATCCACCTTCTTTGCCTCATATTCAACTCTGCTTGAGTGAATAAGAACTTTAGGCTCTTATGGTCCGTATATATAGTGAAAGACGTGCCATACAAGTAATGCCTCCAAATCTTCAAGGCGAATATGATGGCCGCCAGTTCTAAATCATGCACTGGATACTTAGCCTCGTGTGGCTTCAGCTGCCTCGATGCATAAGCCACCACATGCTTATCTTGCATCAACACACAGCCCAAGCCCTGTAATGACGCATCCGTATACAAGGCGAACCTCTTATCCTCAGACGGAATCACCAGCACAGGCGCTGTAGTCAAACGACGCTTCAGCTCTTGGAAGCTTTCCTCACAAGCTTCGGACCAAAAGAAGGGACTCCTTTCTGAGTCAGCTGCGTCAGGGGTTTGGCAATCTTCGAAAAACCCTCAACGAAACGTCGGTAATATCCTGCCAAACCGAGAAAACTCCTTATCTCAGGTACAGAAGTGGGTGCAGCCCACTCCATCACAGCTTCAATCTTCCTTGGATCCACAGATATCCCGTGGCTAGATATGACATGGCCTAAAAATACCACGCTGTCCAACCAGAACTCGCACTTACTAAGCTTCGCATACAGCTGATGATCCCTAAGGATCTGAAGCACTACCCTCAAGTGTCTTACGTGCTCTTCTTCCGTCCGAGAGTAGATAAGTATGTCGTCAATGAAGACTATGACGAACTGATCCAAATATGGCTGGAATACCCTGTTCATCAAACTCATGAAGACAGCTGGGGCATTCGTCACCCCAAAAGGCATGACCAGGAATTCATAGTGCCCATATCTTGTCCTGAAAGCCGTCTTCTGAACATCATCTTCTCTTACTCGAATCTGATGGTACCCCGACCTCAGATCGATCTTACTATAGAGCCTCGTACCTTGCAACTGATCGAACAAGTCATCGATCCTCGGAAGTGGATACTTGTTCTTTACTGTAGCTTTGTTCAACTGCCTGTAGTCAATGCATAGACGCATCGATCCATCTTTCTTCTTAACAAATAAGACAGGCGCACCCCATGGAGATACGCTAGGGCGTATGTAGCCCTTATCAAGGAGTTCCTGCAACTGTATCTTTAACTCCCTTAACTCTGCTGGTGCCATCCTATACGGGGCACGAGAAATTGCAGACGTCCCTGGTAGCAACTCAATCCCAAACTCGACCTCTCTCGTCGGTGGGAATCCGGGAATCTCCTCCGGAAAGATATCAGGAAACTCCGCCACTACGGGCACATCCTCAACCTTTAATTCCTCCCTCTTATCCGTCGTGTCAACAGCATAGATAAGATATCCCGCATGACCTCGTTCCAATAGTTGTGTCATCTTGACAACAGATATTAATGGAATCTTCGGACGGGAACCAACCCCATAGAATGTCCATTGGACTCCCAATACAGATCTAAATCGGACAGTCCTTTGCCTGCAGTTTACCACTGCCTGATATTTGTTCAGAACATCGATGCCTACAATGCAATCGAAGTCTGTCATTCCCAACAAAATCAAATTTGATCTTAACTCATTATCCTCAAAATAAATGAGGCCATCATACACAATCCGATCCGTAGTCAAACTCCTTCCAGCGGGGGTCGAGACCATAAGAGGCATGGGGGACGGAGAAGTGCATATGTGGTGCCTTTCAACAAAACTCGTCGACACAAAGGAAAGTGACGCACCTGTGTCTATCAATATAAGAGCAGGATGCGTAAATAAAAGACACGTACCCGCTATAACTTCCTCCGGGGCTGCCGTAGCCTGCTCCCTTGTCAAAGCATACACCTGTCCCTGAGGTGGCCCCGCGGGCTGACCTCCATACTGTCTTGGCACAAGAGGTGGCCGGTGTTGTGCCGTTCTGTCCGCAGGTCTCCCCGTAGAGCTCTGCTGTCTTCCCCTGTTGGGACACCGCCGAGCAAAGTGGCCTCTGTCGCCACAGACATAACCTCCTACGCAGTCCTTTGCCAAATGTGGTTGTCCACAAAGAGTGCACTGAACTCTACCAGATCTGTCTCCCTGAGACTGTCCTCTCCCAGATGGAGCATCATTCCTACCTTTCCCTTTCCATCGGTTCTCGGGCCTCTTGCCACTGAATCTCGATGCCGAAGTGTTTCCCCTAGGCTTAAACTGATCACCTCTGGGCTTCAAATTGTCAGAAGTGGATCTCTGAGGGGGTGCCGGAGGTGGCACAGCATCAGGATATGCACCGACTCCCAGTTCAGCTAGCTCAGCTCGTGAGAGTGCATCATCAAAACAAGCAGGGCCATAAGTGATCACCCTGTCATACAGTTCAGGCCTCAAGCCCTTCATGAAATTCCGCATCTTCGCTTGAGTGCTTGCAGCAATGTGTGGCACATATCGTAGTAAGGAACAGTAATGCAAAGCATAGTCAGATACAGGCATGGTACCTTGTCTTAAACTGGTAAACTCATCCTCCTTGGCCTGTCTTGCAGCGGCTGAGAAATAGCGGTTCAAAAACCGCGTTCGGAACATCTTCCAATTTACTTCCTGTCCCAGAGCCTCTTGCTCAATCACTGTGGTTTTCCACCACATCAATGCCTTTTTGGACAGCTGAAATTCTGCTAATCGGATCCAGGCCGTCTTTGCACAAGGCGCTGCCACAAATATCCGTTCGATCCTCTCTAACCATTCCTCAGCTTTCTCTCCTGATTCAGTTCCCTCGAACATCGGAGGTCGATACATCATAAACTGAGCCAAGCTCAATTCCCCAGGTAGCAACTGCTGTTCAGAGGGTTCCTCTCCCAAAGCTGGTGGTGGCAATGGGTTCATACGCCCAGCACTTGCATTTACACTAATGGCGTCACCCACTTCTATATTTGCTGCCATGCTGCAACACAAGAGTTAATAACAACACCAAAAGCAGTTCATAAAGTACATCGTTAGATAATTAAACATGTTAGCATAACATAGAAACTTCATGTGCAAAATACACATAAAACATGTTCAATAGTAAGCACCTAGCTAACTTATTGCTAAGGCTACCCTTCGCTCATTCCCGAGTTATCTAACCACTGCTCTGATACCACTAATGTGGGGTCTTCCCACCTTAACAGTGATTAAAGACATAAAAAGGACTAATCATGCATTAAGGTAACATCTTAAGGTTTTGGTTGTTACACGAGCTAACAGGATTACAGGCCAAAATACAGAACTTCAAAAATAATCCATTACATTCCAAAAGAATGTCATTTAGATTTACACTACTCCTAGAGTAGATACTAATCATAACTTGAATCCTATGCATTCCTGTGTCCCTAGTAGCTCACTGCCTCAACCCGACCCTTAGTCCTTTTGTGATGCCCCGAAATTAATTAATGGTAACTTGGACATTAATTATGTTTATATGATATATCATGTGTTGATGGATTTATGTGTTGGGTATTAAGATGTTAACATGATTAATTGTGTTAAATTATCAAATATGAGGAAGATGTGATTTTAAATGAAGTTTAGAGCATTGTTGAAAAATGCTTTTGAAATACCAAGTAGGGTATTTTATACATCATGTTAAGTTTGGGGTACAATTTTTATTAAGTTATTACAACCCCTTTTAAATCCCTCACACATCACTTTAACCCCCCACATTACCATTCACCTTTTAAAAATCCCCAAATCACTTCCCAACCCCAAACCCTACCCATTTCGAATCTCACCAAAAGAGGAGAAGGAAAGTTCCACAAAAACCTTGTTTGTGTGATCTTTGCTAGGATTTGGAGCCTACAAGAGGTATGGAACCATTCCTATAAGTTTTATGATGTTTGGTGTTGAAATGGGTTAAGTTTTTGATGTTTTATGTGGGTTTGTTTGGGTAAGTGTTGTTTATGGTTGGGGTATGATTTTTGAAGTGTTTTATGTTGGTTTTAGTGGGTTTTGATGTTATTGATGTTTTATGGAAGTTTGGTTTTGGGGTGGCATGTGAAAGAGCTTGAAAAATGAGCATTAATGGCGAAAATTCGATGTACAGCACTCGGCGATCGATCGCCCGTTCTTGGCGATCGATCGCGAGCGTCCAGTACCAGCCAGAGGCATTTGGCGATCGATCGCCACTTTTGGGCGATCGATCGACGAGCCTGGCGATCGATCGCGCCAAAAGTGGCGATCGATCGCCAAGAAGGAAAATTTGCCCCCTCGTCCAGTGTGGTCTCGTGATCGATCGCGCCTGGGCGGCGATCGATCGCGAGCTATCGCGAGCTGAAGAAAAGTGGATTTTTGATATTTTTGTGGGATTTTTGGATATTGGACTATGTTTAGCTTCTAATATCAATTTGTATGGTTGTGTAGAACCATCCCAGGTGCCCACAACATCCAGGAGATAAAGCTCTCCAAATTCTCCACTTTTGGGAATTAAGGTACGTAAGAGACGTACGAGCATCGGACGGTAAACCATACCCTTACCTATTATGATGATGTTTAAGATGATGATATGATGATGATGTCTATGATGATATTTATGATGATGATGCTTATGATGATGTTATGATGATGATGCTTATGATGATGTTACGATGATGATACTTATGATGATGTTACGATGATGATGCTTATGACGAGGTCTATGATGATGATGTTATGAGGACGTCTATAATGACGAAGTTTATGATAAGGTCATACAATGTGTATGATTGGGTAAGACGCCCATGTGGTGGGATGCCACCCAAAGTACGTAAGCGGGTAAGATGCCCCGTGGTAAGATGCCACGCAATGTTATGATATGGTAAGACGCCATATGACGTGGTAAGATGCCACACGATGATTATGACGTGGTAAGATGCCACACGATGATTATGACGTGGTAAGATGCCACACGATAATGATGATATGGTAAGATGCCATACAATGGGGTAAGACGCCCTAATGTATGAATAAGAGTCAGGGATAACAAGGAAGTCGAAGGACGACCAATAACCTTTACTTAACTAAGATGTTATGCATTATTGTATGCTTTTATGTAATGTTAAGTAAACATGTGTATGCTCATGAAGTGTTATCCCTGTAGGTACACTTTTGGACCAAGGGCCTAGGGTCGGGTTGAGGAAGTGAGCTAAAGGGAGCATGATGAACGTAGGATGCAGGATTTTGATAGTCTCTACTCTAGGAGTAGTGTAAATCTATAGCTTTAACATTCTTTATTGGGAATGTAATTAAATAGCTTTTGAAACTTTATTTTTGGCCTGTAATCTCCTTAGCTCAAGCTACAACCGGAACCCTTAAGAGGTTATAAATACATGTTCTGTCCAATTTATGTGTACTAAATGATATTAAGGTAGGAAGACCCTACACCTTTCGTCCAAAAGTGTACCTACAGGGACAACACATCGTGAGCATATATAATCTTACTTAACATTATAAACATCATAGTAAATGCATGAAACATTGGTTAAGTAATATGCTAGTTATACATTCACTTCTTATTGTTGTCCCTGATTTAGAATCATGCATATGGGGCATCTTACCGCCGTGGCATCTTACCACAACATCATCGTATGTCCTCTTACCATATGGGGCATCTTACCCCGTGGCATCTTACCACAATACATCGCATGGCCTCTTACCATGTGGGGCATCTTACCCCGTGGTATCTTACCACAATACATCGCATGGCCTCTTACCATGTGGGGCATCTTACCCCGTGGCATCTTACCACAATACATCGCATAAATGTCATCATATAAGCATCGTATAAGCAATAAACATCATATGAACTTCATCGTATAAACATCATATAAACATCATCGTGTAAACATCGTATAAACACCGTCATTTCATCGTGAATACTCATGCAAATAAAAGCATAGTCATAGTATAGAGATGTGTGTTACCGTCCGATGCCCGTACGCTTCTTACGTACCTTTTCAAAAAGAGGAGGAGTCGACAGACTTTATCTCCTTGATGGTGCCGGTACCTGTGATGGTTCTACAAGAACACATAATACCATATTAGATGCCTCAAAACCATCTTACATCATAAACTTAACAAAATAAAACATCATCAAAATTTTCAACTTTCTGCCTCTCTCGATCGATCGGCCCTATGCATCGATCATCGAGACACTGTGCACAAAAAGTGCCTTAGCTTCCTGCCTCGCTCGATCGATCGAACATTTTACCGATCGATCGAGGAGCTTCACCGATCGATCGAGAAATCCTTCGATCGATCGGCACCAAAATTTTGAAAACATGCTTAGACCTTCTGTCTCGCTCGATCGATCGGAAATAAATCTCGATCGATCGAGAGCTCTGAAAATCGGGATTTTTCCCCAGATTTTTGAGCACCTCATTTCATACCATCTTTTCTACCTCATAACACATCTTTTATGCTGAAACAAACATGTGAAGAACTTCATAAAATATCCATGTAAGCTCTTAAATCGAAGGTTTAACAAAACCTAAGCTAACATGCATCATAACATCATCATAAACTTCATCCTTAACCAACTTTTACAGAAACAGAGCATGTATCTTTTTGCCCAGATTTTCGAGCATATAGTTTCATAACTAGAAATCTATCACATAAGCCATGTAAATGCTCAAATAAACATGCTAGTAGCTACATAAAACTACCATGTAAGCATTCATATCAAGGTTCCACCCAAACCTATACTTAACATGCTTTAAAATCAACCCACCATAACTATACCCAACCCTATAACAGAGTATGAAGTCTTACCCCCCTTTTTCTTCCTCAAAATTGGCAAGCTTTTACACAAAGCTTCACAGCCTCTTTCCTTCTCTAATCTGCAGCTCCAGGGACGAAAAGAGAGGGAGGAGGAGGTGGAGGGAATTGATTGCAAGGAAATGATCATAGCATGGGTTGGGGCAAGTGGAGGCATGGGTGTGAAACAAGTGGGTTGAGAAGTGGGGGATGGGTGGTGACCGAGTTGGGGGGTGGGGTGGTGTGGTTGGGGTGCCATGTGGTGTTTAATTGTATCCCGGTATTTAGTACGATGTATTAAAATATCCTCACTCGATATTTCCTAACTTCATATAATTAATACATCCCTTACAATACCCATCATGCTCCCCACATCATATCATCATAACATAAATCGTGGGCCCCAATTTAAATACACCATAACCCTTAAACACATCATAATTCATCATCATAGAACATAATCATATTACATTTCGGGGGTATTACGCAACCAAAACTCACACTTGCTGAGCTTGGCATATAATTGATGGTCTCTGAGGATCTGGAGCACTGTCCTCAAATGTCTCACGTGCTCTTCCTCGCTCCGGGAGTAGATGAGTATATCATTGATAAACACAATGACGAACTGATCTAGATAGGGTTGAAATACCCGGTTCATCAAGCTCATAAAGACAGCCGGGGCGTTCGTCACACCAAACGGCATCACCAAGAACTCGTAGTGCCCATACCGAGTTCGAAATGCTGTTTTCTGCACATCCTCCTCCCTGACCCGTATCTGGTGGTATCCGGATCTCAAATCAATTTTGCTATACAGCTTCGTGCTCTGCAACTGATCAAATAAATCATCAATCCTCGGGAGAGGATACTTGTTCTTTACCGTGGCCTTATTCAGTTGCCGGTAATCGATGCACAAATGCATTTTCACAAAAAGAACTGGTGCGCCCCAAGGCGATAGACTAGGGCGTATATATCCTTTATCAAGGAGTTCCTGTAACTGTTCCTTCAGTTCTCTTAGCTCTGCCGGTGCCATTCGATAAGGAGCACAAGAAATAGCGGATGTCCCTGGTAATAACTCAATCCCAAACTCGACTTCCCTAGTCGGTGGGAATCCTGGAATCTCCTCCGGAAAGACATCAGCAAATTCTGCTACCACTGGCACATCCTCAACCTTTAATTCCTTACCCTTTCCCAACGTGTCCATGTCATAGATGAGGTAGCCCGTGTGTCCATGTTCCAACAATTGGGACATCTTGATCGCCGAAATCAACGGAATCTTCGCACGAGATCCGTTGCCATAAAAGGTCCACTGAACTCCCAAACCAGATCTGAACCGAACTGTCCTCTGCCGATAATCTACCACTGCCTGATATCTATTCAGAATATCGATGCCCACAATGCAGTCGAAATCTGACATACCCAAAACAATCAAGTCTGCCTTTATCTCATTGCCCTCAAAATAAATGAGGCAGTCCATCAGAAACCGGTCAGCAACAACTCTCTTCCCAGTGGGTAACGAGACCAATAGAGACGTGGGTAACAGAGACGTGCACATATGATGTCTCGCCACAAAGTCCGCAGACACGAAGGAGTGCGAAGCACCTGTGTCTATCAAAATAAAGGCGGAATATGTAAATAATAGGCACGTACCAGCTATAACCTCCTCTGGAACTGCATCGGCCTGCTTCCTAGTCAATGCATAGACCTGTCCCTGAGGTGCCCCCATCGCCTGTCCTCCCATCTGACGAGGCACCATCGGTGGCCTTTGCTGCACTGTACCAGTAGAAAACCTCCCTCGACCTTCCCTGAGATCCGTTTGTCCTTCCCGGTTGGGGTAACGCAGAGCAATGTGGCCCGACCTGCCACAAATGTAGCACGCAGAACAATCTCGCATCAAATGTGGCCCTCCAAAAAAGTGACACTTGACATCTCCAGCTCTACTAGCTTGAGCCGGTCCCCCATAAGTAGATGTACCACTCCTCCGATCCCCTTGCTTTCGGCCCTCCGGCCGCCTTCCACTAAACCGAGAAGAAGAAGAAGTCCCCCGTGACTTAAAAGATCCTCCTCGGGGCCTCAGATTTTCAGATGTTGATCTTTGTGATGGAGCTGGTGAGGGTATGGCCTCAGGATAAGCACTCACCCCTATCTCTGCTAACTCCGCTCTAACCAGTGCATCATCAAAAGATGTCGGGTTGTTAGAAATGACCCGATCAAATAATTCCGGTGGCAGCCCCTTCAGAAAGTGCCTCATCTTGGCATGTCCATTTGTAGCAATATGTGGAACATACCTCAATAAGGACGAGTAGTGCATGGCGTAGTCCAAAACTGTCAGGTTCCCTTGCTTCAGATTCGTAAATTCATCCTCCTTAGTTTGCCTAGCTGCGGCAGAGAAGTATCGGTTTAGAAACCGAGTCCGAAATAAAATCCAGTCGATTACCATGCCTTGTGCCCTCAATTCCATTACAGTCGTCTTCCACCACATGGAAGACTTCTTTGCCAGTTGGAATTCTGCCAGTCTTAACCAAGCCGTCCTAGCACACGGTGCAGATACAAAAATTTGTTCTAGTCTCTCCAGCCACTCTTCGGCCTCCTCTCCTGTCTCTGTTCCTTCAAACATGGGTGGGTGGTGATCGCTTATTTTTTAAACAGAAATTTCTCAGTGTAGCGATTCTACCGCAAGTGCACAGTGTCAAGTTTTAGTATAATGATAATATAAGTACGAGTGTCGAACCCACGAGGACTAGGAAATAAGTACCAAACTCCACTAGTTTAACTATATTTAGCCTACGAAAAATGGTTATGACTAAGTAACTAACTTAACTAACTAATTTAATAATAAACCCAACCAAACAATAGAGAATGAGAATAAAATCAATAGAGACAATTATCAAGACTTTCGGTTCACCTATGTAATCCCCCACAATTCGCCTATTAGTTAAGAATTAATTCAAACAATCTAAGGTGACGAGTTTTCCTAATTCACTTGCTATACCTTGGTCCGGCTATAACAAATCTAATACTAACGTAACAATAAGCCACTCTCGTACCCTTATTGAACAATTAATATTGTAAATCAATCTATGAAAACTTCTAGCCTTCGATTACTAGATATCTATAGCTATCACACGTGTATTTGACTTCATCTCTCGATCTCAGTCTGAAATCCACGGCATAAATCACTATATCGAATTCCAATTTTATCTCTCGATCTCAATTGTAATTTAATATCATTCAAGGATGGCCAAACCCTTAAAAGCATGAATAACAATGATCTATGCACTTAGATAAATAAGAATCAATCAAAACATTAAAATTAAATCATGGGTTCATAACATGGGATCACCTAAGTCTTGATAACAAACTTAGCCTAGCAACATATTTAAAATCAAATGCAATATCATGTATTTCAACATCAAAAGCATAAGAAAATTAAATAGAATCAAACAAAGTTTAGAAATACGCATAAACTAGCGATGTTGAATCGCGTCGTCGACTCCGTATCTCCGTCTCTCCCTTTGTATCACTGTACGTACGTGAGTTCTTCGCTTGCTGCTTCGTGTACGTGGATCTCTTCCACTCTTCTACTCGTTGCTTTCTTCACTGTACGTACGTGACTCTTCTTCAACAATTCGTTCCAAGTTGCTGTCTGTACGTGTGTTCTTCGCACCAAATCCTTACTGCCGTGCTTCTTCTTCACTCCTTTTCTCGTCGCTCTTTTCTGTATTGCTGCTGTTCTGCTCACGGCTCACGTAATTCTTCCTCCAGAATACGTGAATTCTTGTCCGTTTATTTCACCTCTCTGCTGTTCCGTATCACTCTTCTCCAAAGTCTCGTCTGTTTATTTCTGTTTATTCTCCTCCTCAATTTGAAGACCTTCTCACGTCCAGAATGATTTTTTTCTCTGAAGAATCCTCTTCTTCACGTGTCTTCTCTTCTTTGTCTCTGATTCCCTCCGTAAACTCCCCTTCTGTTTCTCTTTTTTCGTCTCTCTCCTCTTCTCCGTCTCCTCACGTCTTTTTCTTTCCTCTTTTATTGCTCTTTAAATCTCTTATAATCTGATCTCCTCTTTAGTGCTACCGTATCAGATTCCCTCTCTTCCGATATTGTTTCCTTTCTCGTATATCCTCACCTCTCCACGTAAATCTCTTCCTTTTCTACGTTTTATCAGCTTCCTCCGTGAATGAAAGTCTTTTCCCTTCAATCTCTTCACGTCTATCTTATATCATATATTATAATATAATATCATATATTATAATATAATATTTCATCCATGTTCCATACTATCCGGTTGTGCTCGGTTTGGTCCTTTTTCATTAATTAAAGCTCATTTTCTCGACTTTTATGCATTTGGACCTGGATTCCTGAAATATACAAATATATACCAAAACGCGTAATATTTCCCGGGAATCACTATAAAAACGCCCCTAATTATATATCAAATTAAGTGTAAAAATCACACTTATCAACTCCCCCAAACTTAAACTTGATCGTCTCGAGCAAGAAATAAGATCATAAAGTAGAGTTCAATATTGAAGATTCAAATAAACAAATTCGCAGTCAATCAAGTAACTCAGACATCTCAAATACAGACAAATAACAGTTACTCAGAAAGTTCAACACGCTGTGTTTTCTCCTAGATCAAGCAACATGTCTCTGAATCAGAACGTGCGTGTGTGCTATTGTCACTTTCAAATTTCATGCAATTTTCATAGATCAAATCATGCTAGGTAATGAAAGTTAAGATTATCATTGAGCACCCTATAGTCCTATTCTCAAACAGCTTCTCCACTAATGTAGTCACTCCCTAGACTTGGATCAATAGGTCTTTTTAAGCTTGTAGCGTTAGGCCTAGGTGTTTGGCTTCAAAGAAAAGATAGGATAGCACAAAGAAGAGAGTATAATCATGTAAAATTCAAATTTTTAGCACAACTCGAGCTTCTCTTCTTTTTCTCTTTTAGCCTTGGCCACTTTGGGTCTTATTTAGTCACTTTTTTTTCTCAAGGCTTTATCTATCTTTTTCTTTACTCATTCATCATTTTTTTCAACAATAAGCTCATCAACATATAACAAATTATGTGCATCTAATGAGTTTCATTATACTCCCTTTAGGTAATGATGAATTCTTTCAATTTAGGCTCATAAAGGTGGGTATAATGAGTTGCCAAAAAATGTTGAATGGGGCTAATAGCATGTTAAACATACACCATTCTTTTTCAATTAGGCTCAAACGGTCCAAAGATCGCCTAGATCATTTCCAAGTCGAGTTTATAACTATAAAATTTCGCTTCAAAGTGTCATCATCAAATAGTTTCTAAGGTACTCTAAGATGCTCAAAAACAATTCATCAAGTTCACAAAAACTTTCACTACTACAAGTGCAATTCACAAGATTATGACTCAAATGTGCTCAAAATATTCCTCATTTTTGACATGCTACTCAAAACAAGATATTCACAAACAAGTTTTACAATCATCAAAACTCAAGTTGACATGCAGAGTGAGATTAATATCATCATGGAATAGAGACCACTACTAAGATTCATTCTTATCTTACTAATTGAACTCATTTTCAAGGAAATTTTTTTTGTTGGTGCTCAAAAAACGATCAATTTTCAAATAAGAAGCATGACACAGTAATGCACTCCCCCAAACTTAAATCATGCATTGTCCTCAATGTAATAAGCATGGAAAGTACGACAAAGCATTTACCGTTGACAACGACCGTCGGTGATCGTTGTCCAATTCCTCATCCTCTCGTGGGGCATATTGTTGGAAACGTCACAGCACGCATGGAGTCTCTCAAAATAAAAAAAAAAACAAAAACAAAAACAAAAACAAAAACAAAAACAAACCAAAATAAACTAAAACAAAGCAAAAGGGATAGGAAAGAGTTCTTGATTTATAGTCTCAAGCTGGACTTTTTACCGTTTAAGCTCAAGTGCCGCTATGGCCAGTAGGGGGTGATTTCACATCATCCATGTGGTAATGTCGTAACCACTTCTCTTTCACAGTGAATAGTCCCCCATGGTCATCTCTCAGTTTGAAGGTGTTGAATGGTAGAACATCGACAATTTTGAATGGTCCAGCCCATGGTGCGTCAGACTCCCATGGAAAAAATCTCATCTTTTTCCCATTCATTAATACCGAGTCTCCTATACCAAATTTACCTCTTCTTTGTTGGCCATTCGATGTGACCTCCACCTTCTTCTCACTGTGATGACTAGGGATTATAGGTGTTAATCCCGGAGTGTTAATAACCCGTAAAGTTGTTTTACGTGGCAATTGGAGTTTAATCGCAGTGTTGGGCCTTCCGGGCTCGTCTATTTGAGTAGTTGGGATCGTTGGATCCCGAGGTTGAGATCGTATTCTCATTTCGGTGAAAACCTGTGAGTTGGGATTTTTAGTGTGACTCGGAATCTCGGGTGCTTGGTGTGGGCACCGGTAGGGGGTTTTTGAGTTAGAGAGAGAATTTTTGAAAACAGATGATTTTTAATGAATCATGATGTATTTGTGGGGCTATTAGTATTTCGGGGTATTTTTGCTATAAATACCAGTTGAACCCGAGATTTTAATTATCGGAGCCATTTTCTTCACCTCCTCTCTCTCTCCTCGCGCACGCTGACTTCTCGATCCCCTTTGACCCCCGCGCGTAAAAGTCGTCGGCCCGCCGCCGTCCGGCCGCCGTTCGGCGCGTGCCACCCGCCGTTGGATTCGTCTCTTCCAGGCGCTTCCATCCATACCAACAATTTGAAGTTTGGTCGCGATTTGAGCTCGGATTTCTGCAGAAAGCGTAGGGTTCGAAAACTGGAGTTCATCCGATTTTTTGGGGCTCGATTTTGGTATGTTTTTGGTACGATTTTTCTGGTGTTTTTGGGGCGTTTGTGAGCTGTTTTTGAGTCGATGATTTCAGACTTTTGTGGTTCGAAATATTTGTTGCATTTGGTTCGAATTTCAGCTCTAATTTCGTGAGTTAGGGTTCGAAAAATTGGGGCTTTTGACAAGGAGTGATGATTCTTGTTAGTAATTGATTAATTCATGTTTAGATGCATTATGATGCTTGATTGTGTTCGAAATTGAGGAATTGGATTCGAATTTAGGGCTTTGAATGGATTTTGGGGGTTTTGGCATGTGGGGCGATTATTCTTGTTGTTGATTGATTAATTCATATTTTAGATGAATTATGGTGTTTAATTGGGTTCGATTTGTGTCGAGAAGGTTCGAAAATTTGTGGGGTGTTCTTGAGCAATTTTTGATAATGGTTAATTGTCGTGTGTTGACAATATTTTTGAGGGTTACGGGTGTGCTTGAGCATGGGTTGCATGTTCGTAATTAATTGTGAATTAATTTATCGTGTTAGCACATCGTTCCTCGGAGCATGGAACTCGAGCAAGGTTTGGCTCGGACTTCGGAGATTTAAGGTACGTGCGACGTACGAGCATTACTTTATGTGATAGCAATTGTGAATTGCATAATGTGTTGTAATTGCATTAGATGGTTGTGGGTATGGCTATTTATATATATGTGTCGATATGACTATGGAACGACCTAGTCTTGATATCGCTGCCACAAGTGTGCGTAGTACTAGAGTAGTATGACCTTATAAGAGGTATGGGTACTGGGTTTATATGACTATTGTGAGACATGTGAGATGTCTAAGTATAAATGAGAATTTGTAAAATAAAGGGTAGGGCATTTGAGATGCCTGAGAATGATCGTGAGATCATGTATTCATTGTAAGACATGTGAGATGTCTAAGTGAAATGGAAAAATTGGTAAAATAAATGCTAGGCATTTGAGCTATCTATGATTGGTAGCAAAGTTGAAAATCAGTGTTAGATATCGAGATATCTATATTTGTATGTATAATGAATTTGGAATCATTAATTATTGATACTTGAGAACCAGGCATGCTATGAGTTAAATCAATGTGTTGATTTACTGATTTATGAGATTTGATGAGTTTGATGATTGTGAGAACAGGGACAGTACACGGAATCCCGGATGAGGATGTTGCCATCCAGGGAGTATCATTTAAAATTCATTAATATTTACTTGTTGTAAATTATGAATTTCATTATTGTGATTATGAGATTTTGTGTATTGGTATGCTCACCCCGTTGGGGGCTGTCTCTGTTGGGGCAGGTGAACAGGTGCATCGATGGCTGTGGAGCTGAGCTCGAGCTGTTGATTGGATGTACTCACAGGATCGTGATACCAGGGCTTGATGGAGCACGGTATCGTATAGAGTACTTATATACACCCGAGGTTTATATACACATTTATGATGCTCGCATGTGAGCACGGATATTCTTGTATATGGGTTGTATATATAAGGCATGAGCCTTTCTCTCTTTCATTATATGTTGCATGCAATTGTGGTAGAATTGCTAATGATATGAGAGTCGTTAGTGTGTTATGTGGGTGTTGAGACCCACTTTTGTCGTCTTATGTGTGGTGTCTTCCCTGGCTGGGAATTTACTTTGTGTTCAGTATTCTGTTGAGTATTGTGTATTCCCTGGCCGGGAATTATATTATGTGATGTGCTTTTGTTTTGGGATAGCTCAATTTATGGGGAGACTCTGCCCAAATTTTTATAAAAACCCACAATGCAAAAGTGGTGTAATGTGGGTGGTAAAGGGCGAACGTGGGAGTCTAATTGCGGGTAGAGATGATCTTAATGTTGAATATTAAAGAAATTTTGTAATTGCCATTCAATGGTAAAGTATCATCTGAGCTTCCCGATTGGCTTTTTATTGAAAGCATGTGCCACACATAGTGGTTAATACACTAATTAAGGGTTAAGGGCTTGGGGTCCTTACACTCACTCTTACCCTGCATCGCATCAACAGATAGTGTATCAATTATATTGACACTAAAACATCGGTGCTCAGTGCGTGTAGTGTTCACAACTTTGAACATATCATAAGTAACTTGATCCCCCCCTACTCGGAGGATCAACTTCCCTTCTTGGACATCTATCAATGCCCTTCCAGTAGCTAGGAACGGTCTTCCTAATATCAATGGCATGTCCGCCTCCTCCTTTATGTCTAGCACCATGAAATCCACCGGAATGGTGAATTTGTCAACCTTTACCGGTACATCCTCCACTATCCCATGAGGGTACTTGATGGACTTGTCTGCCATCTGCAATGAGACATTGATTGCTTTTAGCTCTCCCAAGCCCAGCTTCCTGTACACAGACAAAGGCATTAAATTAACACTTGACCCCAAATCACATAAAGATTTATTAAAAGATTTAGAATTTATTTTGAAAGGTATAGTGAAACTCCCTGGATCCTTTAACTTTGGAGGTGAATCATTTTGAATGACAGCTGAACACTCCTCAGTTAAGTTTATCATCTCATGCTCTCCCAGTTTCCGCTTTTTCGATAGAATCTCCTTTAAAAACTTAGCATAATTCGGCATGTGCCAAATAACATCTATGAAAGGCATCTCAATATGAAGATTCTTAATCAATTCTAAAAATTTAGCAAATTTAGCATCGATCTTTGCTCTCTTATACGCAGCGGGGAATGGGGGTGGGATATCTACCTTAGCAGGTGTGATGGGTGTAGAGGTCTTAGTAGACTTACCTTTGTCGCGTGTTTGTCCCTCTTCTTGCTTGAGGTTCGTCTCGCCTCTTAACTCTACGTGCACATCCTTCTTCTCAGCGACCTCCTTTCCACTCCTCAACGTGATAGCATGGACTTGCTCCCTAGGTTTCGTCTCAGTGTCACTAGATAGTGATCCTGGTGCTCGTTCGGCTACGATCTTTGCTAACTGTCCCACTTGGACTTCCAAGTTCTTTATCGATGCCTCATGATTGTTCATCCTTGTTTCAGCCGATGATATGAACTTAGTTAGCAGCTCCTCCATGCTTGGCTTTGGTGCATACCCCGGTGGTGGTTGGGGATAGTTCCTCGGCCCAGTATTGTACGTATTTGGGTAGGGGTAGGTCTGTGGTGGTCGG
Source organism: Haberlea rhodopensis (assembly GCA_907163345.1). Lineage (NCBI taxonomy): Eukaryota > Viridiplantae > Streptophyta > Magnoliopsida > Lamiales > Gesneriaceae > Haberlea > Haberlea rhodopensis. The sequence continues at coordinate 268,908 of CAJQUN010000379.1, read as the reverse complement.
TTCCCTACGAAATTAACAGCTTCATTAGTAGTAATGAATGGGTTACCAACCTGGCATTCAGTGCTCGGATGTCCTCCATGGCAAAGCTCGCATGTAACAGTTTGGACTTGCATTGCACACATGCTCAAACTATCGATCTTCTTGTTCAGCGCTTCCAACTGGGCAGCTAGGGCAGTGACTTCACTCACTTGATGCAATCCGACTTGCTTGTTTGGCACGTTCCTCTCGGACTGCCATTGACAGCTATTAGCAGCCATCTCCTCCAACAGTGTATAAGTTTCCTCGGGCGTCTTCCTCATCACAGTTCCTCCTGATGCTGCATCAATCATAGAACGATTATCAGAAAATAAACCGTTATAAAATGTTTGTACCTGCAGCCAGATAGGGAGGCCGTGATGTGGGAATCTCCTCAGTAGATCTTTGAAGCGTTCCCAAGCCTCATATAGTGTTTCTGGATCACATTGGGCAAAAGTAGTGATGTCATTGCGCATCTTGGCCGTCTTGGATGGTGGAAAGAATTTTGACACGAACAACCGCGCCATTCCATCCCACGTGGTAATAGATCCTGCAGGCAACGATTGTAACCAGGATTTAGCTTTATCTTTTAAAGAAAAGGGAAACAAACGTAACCTGATGGAGTCGTCAGTAACGCCATTATGCTTGAATGTATCACAAATCTCCAAGAAGTTGAAGATGTGATCATTTGGATCATCTGTAGCAGCTCCCCCAAACTGGACCGAATGTTGGATCATCTGTATGATCAGGCTTGATCTCAAAATTGTTAGCCTGTATGGTTGGTCTCGTGATACTCGACAGTGATCCATGGAATGCAGGGTGGGCATAATCCATGAGTGATCTTGCCACTAGTGGTACCGGAATCTCCTCGGTATTAGCCATGTGTGCTCTTGCTTGCCTTAGCCTCCTTTAACAAGTGTGCTCCCAAGTGTAGGCTTGCTACTCCTTAGCATGCACCAAGAGACAATCAACCAAAAAGAACACAAACAGTAGAAGAGTAGAGAGAAAAAAAATCGAAAATAAAAACAAATAAATGACTAAACTACAGTCAACTAATCTCGTTTGATATTATTAAAACTAGTCCCCGGCAACGGCGCCAAAAACTTGATCGCTTATTTTTTAAACAGAAATTTCTCAGTGTAGCGATTCTACCGCAAGTGCACGGTGTCAAGTTTTAGTATAATGATAATATAAGTACGAGTGTCGAACCCACGAGGACTAGGAAATAAGTACCAAACTCCACTAGTTTAACTATATTTAGCCTACGAAAAATGGTTATGACTAATTAACTAAATTAACTAACTAATTTAATAATAAACCCAACCAAACAATAGAGAATGAGAATAAAATCAATAGAGACAATTATCAAGACTTTCGGTTCACCTATGTAATCCCCCACAATTCGCCTATTAGTTAAGAATTAATTCAAACAATCTAAGGTGACGAGTTTTCCTAATTCACTTGCTATACCTTGGTCCGGCTATAACAAATCTAATACTAACGTAACAATAAGCCACTCTCGTACCCTTATTGAACAATTAATATTGTAAATCGATCTATGAAAACTTCTAGCCTTTGATTACTAGATATCTATAGCTATCACACGTGTATTTGACTTCATCTCTCGATCTCAGTCTGAAATCCACGGCATAAATCACTATATCGAATTCCAATTTTATCTCTCGATCTCAATTGTAATTTAATATCATTCAAGGATGGCCAAACCCTTAAAAGCATGAATAACAATGATCTATGCACTTAGATAAATAAGAATCAATCAAAACATTAAAATTAAATCATGGGTTCATAACATGGGATCACCTAAGTCTTGATAACAAACTTAGCCTAGCAACATATTTAAAATCAAATGCAATATCATGTATTTCAACATCAAAAGCATAAGAAAATTAAATAGAATCAAACAAAGTTTAGAAATACGCATAAACTAGCGATGTTGAATCGCGTCGTCGACTCCGTATCTCCGTCTCTCCCTTTGTATCACTGTACGTACGTGAGTTCTTCGCTTGCTGCTTCGTGTACGTGAATCTCTTCCACTCTTCTACTCGTTGCTTTCTTCACTGTACGTACGTGACTCTTCTTCAACAATTCGTTCCAAGTTGCTGTCTGTACGTGTGTTCTTCGCACCAAATCCTTACTGTCGTGCTTCTTCTTCACTCATTTTCTCGTCGCTCTTTTCTGTATTGCTGCTGTTCTGCTCACGGCTCACGTAATTCTTCCTCCAGAATGCGTGAATTCTCGTCCGTTTATTTCACCTCTCTGCTGTTCCGTATCACTCTTCTCCAAAGTCTCGTCTGTTTATTTCTGTTTATTCTCCTCCTCAATTTGAAGACCTTCTCACGTCCAGAATGATTTTTTTCTCTGAAGAATCCTCTTCTGCACGTGTCTTCTCTTCTTTGTCTCTGATTCCCTCCGTAAACTCCCCTTATGTTTCTCTTTTTTTTCGTCTCTCTCCTCTTCTCCGTCTACTCACGTCTTTTTCTTTCCTCTTTTATTGCTCTTTAAATCTCTTATAATCTGATCTCCTCTTAAGTGCTACCGTATCAGATTCCCTCTCTTCCGATATTGTTTCCTTTCTCGTATATCCTCACCTCTCCACGTAAATCTCTTCCTTTTCTACGTTTTATCAGCTTCCTCCGTGAATGAAAGTCTTTTCCCTTCAATCTCTTCACGTCTATCTTATATCATATATTATAATATAATATCATATATTATAATATAATATTTCATCCATGTTCCATACTATCCGGTTGTGCTCGGTTTGGTCCTTTTTCATTAATTAAAGCTCATTTTCTCGACTTTTATGCATTTGGACCTGGATTCCTGAAATATACAAATATATACCAAAACGCGTAATATTTCCCGGGAATCACTATAAAAACGCCCCTAATTATATATCAAATTAAGTGTAAAAATCACACTTATCAGGTGGAAGGTTAGAAATTGAGTCAGGCTAAGCTCCCCTGGTAACAGTAATTGAGCAACCGGTTCCATGCCCACAGCAGGTGGGGGTAAAGGATTTGCCTGCCCGATGCTAGCATTCACGCTCCCAATATCACCCACCTCCTCGTTGAGATTCCCCGCATTCATAGCCGCCATGCTGTAACACAAAGGTTAACAACAATTCCAAACAATATATATGCTAAACCGTTAGCCAATATGAATGACAAGCATGTTAGTATAACAATTGTATACATAAATATGCACCACATGCATAACATGCCCCAAATGTAAACACTTAGCCAATCATGCTAAGGCTACCCTTCACTAGTTCCCGGGTTCTCTAACCACTGCTCTGATACCACTAATGTAAGGACCCTAGTTCCTTAAATGCGGATAAAGAGGCGTAATAGAGCTAAACATGCATATAAGACTATAAAGTACGTGTTGATATATTGAGCCGTTATAGATTACAGGCCAAAATGAAATTTCCAAAAGGGATTAATTACATTCCCAACCAATTGAATGTTAATCCTATAGTCTTAAACTACTCCTAGAGTAGAAACTATGCAAAATAATTAGGCCTGCTATGCCAAAAGCACTCCTCACTGGCTCACCGCATCAACCCGCCTTAGCCCGTCAGCCCAAAAGTACCTACAGGAACAACCCAGAAACCATGAGCAAGTATATAAACCATATTCCCAGTAATATGATCATAATTCAATGCATAAACCATAAATGCAAATCACTTCCTGTATTTAACACATATAAGAGCTCCCTTGGTGTGATGCCCCGAAATGATTAATTGCAATTAAGGCATTAATTACGTTTATATGATGAATTATGTTGATAATTGATTTACGTGTTGAAATTAATTATCATGTTGAAATGGTTAGTCATGATAGGCGTGACCCAGGGTTGCATTTCAGGGTGCATATTATGCGTGTTAGAAAAATGAGGTGTTAACATGATTTAATTATGTTGATTGTTAATTATGAAGAAAGCATGAATTTAAGGGAAGTTTGTAGCATGTTGTAAAATGCTTTTAAAATACCATATTGGGGTAATTTATACATCATGTTAATTATTGGGTATAATTTAGTTAACCCATACCCCACTATACCCAACCCACTTCATTCATTTTAACCCATCACTCTTAAAATCCCCAAAATCCCTTCCCAACCCAAAACCCTTCCATTTTCGTTTTTGGGCTTAACGAAGAAGAGGAATCCTTCCAAAAACTTGATTTGTGGAAATTGTTGGGAGATTTGGAGTCCCCAAGAGGTATGGATACCTCATTGTTGTTTTTGTAAAGTTTTATTTGAGTTTGATATGTTTTTGGAGGGTTTTGAAATGGGTTTGTTTTGGGTATGTGTTGTATGTAGTTGGGGTATGATTTATGGTCATATGAGGATGTTTATTGAAGATTTGTAGTGATTTGGTATGGTTGGTGTTTTGATATTTGAGTTTGTTTGTGTTGGGGAAGGAGAAGGATGAATAGTGCCCGAAAATCGGACCTACAGGACTCGGCGATCGGCACCTTCCACCGATCGATCGCGAGCTACAGGGGAGAAGGCAGTAGCCTTCAGCGATCGATCGCGAGTTTGGCGCGATCGATCGGCGAGGTCGCGATCGATCGGCGCAAACTCGGCGATCGATCGCGAATTGGAAAATTTTGTTGGGCGAGGCAGTGTGATCTCGCGATCGATCGGGACTTCATGGAGATCGATCGCGAGATACCAAAATGTGTATTTTTGATGTTTTTGTGGGATTTTTGGATATTGGACTATAATTAGCTTCTAATATCGATTTGTATGGTTATGTAGAACCATCCAAGGTACCACAACTTCAAGGAGATAAAGTTCTACAACTTCTCCATTTTTGGAATTAAGGTACGTAAGAGACGTACGGGCATCGGACGGTAAACCATACTCCTATATTATGATCGTACTATGATTGTATAAGAATTTACGATGCTATGATGATGTGTATGATGAATAAAGATGATAAGATACTTGATAAGTAAAGATGATTTTATGATGAATAAAGATGATAAGATACTTGATAAGTAAAGATGATTTTATGATGAATAAAGATGATAAGATACTTGATAAGTAAAGATGATTTTATGATGAATAAAGATGATAAGATGCTCGATAAATAAAGATGATTTTCATAATGAATTAAGATGAAGAGACGCTTACGATGATGTTATGATAAATGATGATGATGCTTATGATAAGTTACGATGACGCTTACGATGATGTTATGATAAATGATGATGATGCTTATGATAAGTTACGATGACGCTTACGATGATGTTATGATAAATGATGATGATGTTTATGATGAATTAAGATGAAGAGATGCTTACGATGATGTTACGATAAATGATGATGATATGACGTTACTATAACGATTATGATGAGACGATGATGTCTATAAGATGATAATGCTTACATGATAATGATGTTTACAAGATGATGATGTTTATAAGATGCTATGATGTTTATGATGAATATGAAACTATGTTCTTAAGAATGGTTGAATGTCCGGTGGTTATTATGGGCAAGCGAGGAAGGTGTTGCCGCTCACATAAATGAGCGATGGGGTACATCCGCTATCAAGGTGTAGCGATGGGTATCATCCGCTGAGCGATGGGGTACATCCGCTATCAAGGTGTAGCGATGGGTATCATCCGCTAAGCGAGGGGGTACATCTGCTATCAAGGCGTAGCGAGGGGTATCATCCGCTGAACAAAGAGATACATCCGCTATCAAGGCGTAGCGATGGGTATCATATGATGTGTTATGTCGAGCGAGGGGGCCAATTATACCGCTGTCATAATGGAAACCGGACAGTCCCATTTCTAATTAACATAGTTTGTTGTGAGCATATATGTGAAGTATGATTTTGATCATTTATGTCGAGAACTAACGATTATATGCATGACCATGAAACAGGGACAACCAAAGAGGGTTAATGTGATTAACCAGGAAGTATATGTTACCCATTTACTTCATGCATTTATTTATATGCCATTATCCTATGATGTTGAGTAATGACGAATATGCTCACGATGGGTTGTTCCTGTAGGTACATGACCGCTTTATTTTTAAACAAAAGATATTTCAAAGAATGGTTTGAAGCGATTCTACCGCAAGTGCACGGTTGTCAAGTTTTAGTATAGTGAAAATTAAGTACAGGTTGTCGAATCCACAGGGACTAACGTATAAGTACCAAATAAGATTAATAAAATTATATTTAGCCTACGATAAAAGAGGTTTGATTAACTAAAGCTAAATTAAACTAAAGAATAAAGATTTAACTAGAAATAATGGAAAGAATGGTTCCGGAAATGCAAAGGTAAGTTACTCGAGAAAATTACCGAGCTCGCCGTTCAATTATGTTATCTCTAATGATTCAATGGAATTCTCAGTTTATCAACCAATTGATTTTAAAGGTGAAAGGTTTTCACTATTATTCGATACACTCTCTCGAGCTGTAAAGAAACTAACGATAAATTAGAATAAGTCACTCTCGTGCACCTATTTACTAATTCAAAGTTGCATAAATTATCGAAACCTTATAACTCTAAATCTCTCGATTCCAAGTTCTCACATATGCGATATCATCTCTCGATCTCAATCGTGACATACATCATAAATTAATGGAGCGTGTTACAACGTTATCTCTCGATCTCGGTTGTAACTCTCAAATTCAATCAAAGCTAGCTAGACTTTGATCTACACATGCAATCAATCTATGAACAATAAATATCAATGCGCTCAAATACCAATGAATCAATATATCAAACACAACGAACTAAAACTTCAATATATAAACCAAATTCAATTCAAATCAAATACAGATGAGTTTACTTGTCTCTCGACCTCTAAAACATCAAATGAAATTGAAAATCAAATAAATTAAAGTTCAGAAATACGATAAACGATGGATGAATCCGTGCGTTGCACCGTGGTTTCTCCTCTTGTTCCTTCCTTGCACTCCGGAATTGATTGGCTTGACCTTGGACGAAGAACGGAGATTGGATCTCCTTTTCCGGCGTTGGGTGGCGGCTAGGGCGGCTCTCCTTGACCTAAAAATCGTCTGATATCGTGTATTATGGTCTCTCTTGAAATGGATCAAGCCTCCCGCTTAAAAGCCCCACAATCACGATAAATAAGGAAAATAAAATCTTCAGGATTTTTCGTCTCGATCGATCGGAAGGTTTTCTCGATCGATCGGCGCACTGTTCATGCCAGCTTTTAAATCTCACTGTCTCGCTCGATCGATCGAGAATTTCCACCGATCGATCGAGAATTTGAAAAAATCAGCTCCGAAGTTACTGCCTCGCTCGATCGATCGAGATTTCCACCGATCGATCGAGACTTGAAAATCTTTGATGCTCAACTCTCTGCCTGGCTCGATCGATCGAGAGTAAATCTCGATCGATCGAGATTCTGAAAATTTCATTTCCTCAATTTTTGTTCTTTCACGCCTCGATTTTGCCCGTTATCTTCATATAAGCTCATTTCTTCCACTTACGATCCATTTTCCTGAAACAAACGAATAAACACCAGAAAGCATAATATCATCCAGGAAAAAGAACGGAAAGTAGGAAGAATTTACAGTTAAAAACACTCAAAATCTAAGCCTATCAACTCCCCCAAACTTAGACTTGATCGTCCTCGAGCAAGCAATAAGCTCAAGAAGAAAAGTTAAACTCGATACCAAGCATGAATCATCTTTACAACATACGTAAAATCTCAGAAATCCTACTTACACATCAATAGAAGTCCTTCAACACTTAACAAGAAGCAATTTCTCCTAATGTTAAACAATACATCGCAACATCGGAACGTGCGTGTGTGCTATTGTCAAACATGAGTTACATACATATCTTTAAGATCAACATGTGCCATATCAACTCCTAGTCAAGATTACTTTGAATTACTCTACAAATTTACTATCCAGCACTTCTCCACTAATGTAATTATTCCCTAGACTTGGATCAAAAGGTCTTAAAAGCTTATAACGTTAGGCCTTTTGGTGTCGGCTTCAAAGAAAAGGTAGGATGAATTCAAATAAGAGAGTATAATAAAATCAGTTCAACTATTTCGAGCTTCTCTTCAACTTTTCTAGCCTTGGCCACTTTGGGTCTTATTTAACTTTTCTTTTCAAGGCTTTTTCTCTACATCTTTTCTTTTTCTTTGCTCATTCTTTTGTTCATTTCATTTCTTTCACAATGAACTTCTCAACATATAACAATTTACTGCAATGAATGAGATTCATTATACTCTCCTAGGGATGGATGAAATTGTTCTTTTAGGCTCAAACCAAGGTGGGTATAATGAGTTTGCCAAGAATGCCGAATGGGGGTCTAATCATATGCAATGCATATACCATTCTTTTTTCAATAAGGCTCAAAAGGGGACACTAAGGAATAATATATAACAGGTAGGCTTGAAAGGCTCAAACGGTCCAAAGATCGCCTTAATCATCTCCAAGTCTAGTTCCTAATTATAAATTTCGCCTCAAAGTGCTTTCAACTAAACTGTAAAGTTATCTAAGATACTCAAGACTCATCATAGTTAACACAAGTTTTCAATTTAATCAATACATACTTCACTCAATCATGACTCAATGAGTGCTCAAATTATTCCTCAGTTTTGACATGTAGTTAACAAAGGATATATACAAACAAGTTAAGCATTTCCATGACTCCTATCTAGATGAGGATTAATTTCATCATGTATTACCGTTGCAAATCTAATTCTTCATTTCTCAAGACTAACTCATTTTCTAAAAAAAAATTTGTATATAGTGCTCAAGGACGAATCAAGTGACAATTAAACACACAACATGTGGATAAAACAAGTTAAACACGCAAACCACTCCCCCAAACTTAACTGAAACATTGTCCTCAATGTTTAAAAGAATCAAAAGGGAAAAAATAAACTCCCCTGATCAAGACGCTTGCATGAGGATTGAGGAAGTTTGGCTTTTGAAAGCTCCACTGCTGTAGGGGTTCATCGCTCCACTTTACCTCGCAAAAGAAGGATGCTAGAAAAAAAAATCGACAAGAGAGAAAAACAAACTAACTGCATGTAAGGCCCCGATGCTAATTAATCCGGATTAATATAAAATCCAGATAATTAATTAGTTCAGAATTTGGATATTTTATTTGGAAATGTAGGAAATAATAAGTTATGAATTTTGAGAAAAATTCGGATGATTAAAATATAGATCACGATTTTTTGTGTTTCGGACTACGACATATATATGTAGGTATATTGGTCACAAACAACCAATTAAACAATAAACAAAAGATTGTGGTGCAATAGACCACACTCACACAATCCAAAAATCCCTCCCATCACCTTGAAGTCATCGCCTACCTCCATGCAAGACCATCATATCTTCTCCTCCACCACACTTCTTCTTCTAAGTTTATCAGATTGTTTTCCCTTCAACTACCCTTCTTACTACCTGAAAAACACATGCAAACAAGGATTTCGGAAGCAAACATCATGAGGATTTCGAAATTAAGGAAGCAAGAGGCAAGAAATGGAAGGGTGCAGCAGAAACCACAATTGTAGCAAGAAATTCGTGAGCTCCAGATGTTTTGGGATGATTGAGCTTCAAATCCTGAAGATAAGTGAAGGTATATCATCATTCTTGAGTTTTATCAAGTTGCATGTAGGATTGAGGGTCGAACCATGGTGGTTATTCATGAAAAGTTGCTGTCAAAACGGTTCAGCTAGTAGGCAGTGCACTTATAGTCTGGTATTTCGAGTTTTATGCATGGTTAAACATCGAATTTGAAGATAACGCCTCTGATAATGAGTTGTAGTAGTATGTGTTAGCTTTAACTGTCCACCGAAATCAGCTAATTTGGATTTAAGATGGAAAAGTTATGGTCGTTCTACCAACATGTGTCAAATCTGGAAATTCACTGCATGCGAGTTTCATGCATTTTGTTATTCGTATTTTTGGGAATAAATGGCTACGAATATGAATTTTTAGGCTCTAATAAGTATTGTATTATTCGAGGTTATCTTGCATTTGAAATTGGCCTCACTCAATTTGGAGCTCATATGAAAGAATTATGATAATTTTACCAGCAACTATACAATCTGGAAGCAGGGGATATACGAGTTTTTAGGCTGTACGTTTTTCACATAATGTACATGAAGATGAATTGTTTAGCTTAAAGCTCATAAGAGATGTTTTGTTTTATGTTGGGTTATATTGCATTAGAAACTGGCCTTACATGTTTTGGAGTTTCCATGTGTAAGATATGCAATTTTCCCTAGAACCACTCACTCTGTCAAAACAGAATATGAGTATTTTTAAATCTGGCATATTTTGCTTTGCATGTGCCTCTAGATGACCGAACTAGCTTCTGGACTTCAAATATGAACTGTAGTACTTTGAGTTTTCGTGATTTCCCCACTAGCCTCAAGTCATTTGGACATCATATGAATTTAATATGAATTTTATACAAAATTGGGTCAAGCTGAAATTTGGTAAATTGTCCTGTTTTTCTAGCAGATTGTTCTTGGCCATTTTACCTAGGCTAAATGAACGAATTTGAAGATGAGTTGAACTGATGAAATGTTCATTTTTGAGTTAGCTTTGAAAATAAATTGGACCCATATGAGTTTACTAGGTATCAGACAAGTTATGAGCCGATCTCTACAGTTGCGCAGACTGAAATTTAGAGAATTGGTTTTGGGTCTAAGTTTGGGTTTTATTTTGATATGTTTCAGGCTAGTATGTGACATTAAGTTATATTTGGAACTGTTATGGCCAGGTTTATTAATCCTGAGATCGATTCAAGGATCACTTGGTATTTAGCTAACGGTTTGAGGTACGTTGAAATGAGTTTTATCATGACGTCTGGCAAAGACGTGTAATGATGCTAATGTATGGCCTTATATGTCATTATTTGATTTACATGACTTATTTGTCACTATATGATTCTTATGTGACTATATGACATGATGAATGTCTTGGATTACATGATATGTGAAATTACATGATTTGTATATACTTTCACATGAGATTGCATGATATATTGAGTTGCATATGTCATTTGATGCATAAATGATTCATGGGCATATCATATTGATCTATCATTCCTTTGATATCCATGATTTGACTGAGTTGACTTACTCTGAGTGTCGGGTACGAACAGCATGGCGATGACAGGCAGTATAGGTAGTAACTGTAGTCACGTGCAGGTGCGAACGGACCTAGACACGAGGGCTGGATGCAGTAACGTACATAGGATGAGTTTTCCTAGCGCAATGTACGTATACTGTCACCCTCTGCTCGAGCTTTGATGATTTGATGATACCTTCCTTTGGACTCCGATTTTTGGTATCTTGATATTCGATTCCTTGTACCCATTCATACATCGCATTCATACATGGTATGCATTGCATGATACTTTGTCATTCTTGACGTGATTCTATTTATTTCTCGTACTGGGTTCTGACCCCCTTCGCGGGGGGCTGTCATGTCTTTGTTGTATGGGCATGGCAGGTGGTACAGGTAGACGTACTGCGGATGCTCGAGGTTAAGCATCGATGAATACCGGAGCTCCTTGAGAGCGAGCTCAGGTTATATTTTATGTTTTGCGTCCCAGTAGTTGTTAGAATATTTTTAATTATGTTTTGAATTACCGGGGTATGCCCCGAGTATCTGTATTTTAAGTATTCTACTACTGGTTGATTTATACTTGATATGGATGTTATGCTCAACGTGTTAAATTGGAAACTGGAATTACGTATTTTCAGTATCACTATATATATCACCTAAAAGCGAAAAATTTTTAGGGCCATTTGATAAGACCTTTGAAATAAATCTTCCGCTGTTTACGCAAATTAATCATTATGTGTTAATTAAACACCACATTAGGATCGGGCCCTCACATTATGGTATCAGAGCATAGTCTGGGATATGCTCGAACTAGAGTTAGGACACTGAGTATAGACACAAATGGATTGTTTGTGCATGTGTCTGACTATGTGATTTTATATGCTCTTGCCTGCTATGTTTACATGTTCGATAATGAGATTTATACATGTAATGGATTATTAAGCAGGGATAATTAGAGGTTATATCTCTAAGTATTTTAATATGCTGATTTGCATATAATGTAGAGAATTTGAATGCTGAGTCGCATATCATCTAGAGATTTTGAATGCTGAGTTGCAGACAATCTAGAGAAATTGAGAATTTTATTTGTCAGCACTGATAGTTGATGACCGGATGATGATGTAGAATAAGTGATGAGAACATCTCTGACTTGAGATTGTATATGATGTTTTGATTTTATGATGGACAGTTAGTGTTTGGACAGGTAGCAGCGGTACACACTTTAAAAGCTATCTATCGAACCTATAGACACTATAAACTGTTAATTGCACTATAACTTAGTGATAATGTGTCTATTATTGGAAATTGTGTTTATCACTTTGGGACTTATCATTGTGATTAGTGGGATGACACTAGAAATAATTAAAACGCTTTGTGTCGATTAACATCGGGAATTTAAGTCTGAAAGACCAAGGTTATACGTATGAGTTTACGTCAAAACCTGTATACGTCGATATGATAATTTAGAACTTGAGGATATTGAAAATAGTGATATTCAATTGAAGAATAGAATATAGTTGTTGTAAGAAATAACGAGATTTGGTTTGAATGAGGACTTGGATGTGGGGACTGTTGTAATTTAGTTCCAGTCTATGTGTCCGAACTATGAATAAAAACTTCACTCTGAACTCTTTTACATGAGAATATCCAGAGTAATGGTAGTGATGGAAGACGAGTTTTCCTCTTTTGTTACGGGAAAAGATGTTTACGAGAAGACCATGTTGATGACATGGAAAATGATAATTGATTATCGTGAACTTGAGAAATGGAAATATCTGCTTAATCTCAATAGCTATTCAATAGTGAAGAGATTAGATTTGTCTAAGGAATAAGACACCAAGGTGGTGCGAAGTAATTAGAACTGGATTAAAGATTAATGAAGTGACTATCATTGCGATAATCCAAGTAATCCTGGAAAAGTTTCAGAAGTATCACTCAAATTTATCCAGCTCTAGTAGTTCTAGAGGTACTATGAGATTGTAGAATACCAAATTTTTTTGAGGTCACTGTGGATGTTAATATCTACTGATCCATTTGAAAGAATAATAGAAACTAATATCGATTGTGGCCAGTCAGAGCATGTCCATGACGTGCTCAGGAACATATGCAGCCATGACAACAAATACCCTGAGCTAGGGGTAGATATCATGGTGGTTATTCTTCACGACCACTCACTTTCAGCAGCAGTAATTACCTGTAGACCAGAGAGTATACCTTGACAATGGGATTGAGATGTCTCCAGGATATATAACCATTTCGATTTTGGCAATGATAGAGATGCTAGTGATCACAGATACATGTTGGGTATTGGTCACACGGCACGAGTTTGATTTGAGATAAAATCATTGGTTTCATATATTGCATCAAATGTGCATTGATAATGATGATTGGGAAAATACACTAGCAGTGATAATTATACTATCCACACTTGTAATAGTGAACTACAGATTTCAGTTTGTTGATAGTGTTGTGGATTTGAATTAAATGATGTTGTCGAAATATGGTTTTGATTGTATCAAGGGCATGGATACTCTGATAAATTTTGAAGATCTCGTAAGTTGATTTCAGGGTATAATTAATTTTTAACCGTCTTGTGGATACAAATGGAATGTTTATCACCACGAGTAGCAAGCTAAGATACTGATAGTATCAGCAATGAAAATATTATGGTTGAAATACTTGGAAAACGATGGATAATTGATAATAAGCAGTTGATGCTTATCAAAAAGAGTCGAGGTTGACTGATATTATAGAGGTAAGAAAACCTACCAAGATTTTCCTGAGGAAATGAAAGAATTTTCACTAAAGAAGGAAATTGATTTTAACTATTCGTTGATGTCAAAGAATAGATTAAATATCAAAAGCGTTGTACGAACTGCCATCAACAGATTTGAAAGATGCAGAAGAATAATTGCAGAATCTCCTTGATACGAGTACATATGTTTGAGTATGTCACTTGAGGAAACATCAGCATTGTTCTTGAAGAAGAAAAATGATATTATGAAGATGTGTATCGACCAAAGACAATTGAATCGGGCTACTGTCAAGAATAAATACTCACTACCTAAGTTCTATAAGTATTTGATCAGTTGTAAGGAACTTCGACGTATAAGAAGAACGAGTTTTACTCTGGTTGCCATCAGTTTGAGTCATAAGAGAAAATATTCTCTAGGCAATTGGTCAAACCAGATATACACATTTGAATTTTTGGAAATGTCGTGTGGTCTGACAATTATACCGGTAGTTATGAATTTGATGAAGAAAATTTTCCGTAACTTTTGGGCGGAAGTGTAATCATATTCATCAGTGGTATACTAGTGTATACGAGATCAGGAAGGAACCATACAGAACATCTGTGAATGATGATTCAGAGGCTTCGTGAAGCTCAAATTGTGTACCAAGTTATCGAATGTAAATCTTGGTTGAATCGAGTATTGTTTTGGGATAGGTGATATTATCTCACCAGATACCTGTTGATTCCAGTAAAGTAAAGATAGTACTAATTTGGCCAAGACCAATCATTGTACTCAAGATGAAAAGTTTTATGAATTTTGGCAGATACTACAGGCTTTTACGGGAGGATATTCTAGGATAGCCTGATTTATGAACCAATTGACCAAGAAGGAATTTGATATCCGTTTGGTCAGATGAATGAGAAAGGAGTTTTCATAACTGAAACTGAAATGGACTACGGCCCCAATGTTGATGTGGTTAACTGGTTCAGGGAGATATGTAGTTGTGCAAATATGTATGTCAAAGATTTGAAGATATGTTCTAATGTATCATGACAAGATGATTGCATATTCTTGAGATATAAGCGATGACTAGATTTATTAAAGAATTTGACTTTGATAGTCAATATAAATCAAGGAAAATGAAACTAATAGCAGATGCACTGAACATAAAAGTGCAAGGTGCAATGGTAGCATCGATTTTTGCTTTGCAGTTTGATAATCTCTGATTTTGATGATCGGAAAGACTCGAAGGACAGACCCATGCAGATATTGAGTTAAGAAATTGGTTCTGTCTTATCAACAAAGTAAATTTAGTATGCCATTTAGTGGTTGCTGCGAATGAAAAATCAGTATATAGCATCGAATTTTACTGATTTGAAAGATGTATTACAACAAAAAGCACACTATAGAGAACATAGTGTTATTCTGGGAATGATGAGATGTATCATTCTCGAGATCCTATTTTATGATGAGATTGTATAAAGAAAGAATTTTTTTAATTTTGTGGCAAATTGTTTGACATGCCAGCAGGTCAAGATAAAAATACGAGACCTAATGGGATAGTACAGAAATTGTAAGTACCACAATGAATTTGGGAAATTTCTATGTTTTGAATTTTATAGCTCAAATATTTACGAACAGAGATTGTGAAACAAGTTGAATTGGAATTGATTGACTATTCAATACAAGATATTGATTTCATATGATAGTCTATGTGTCTATGAGAAGACGACATGTTTAAGATATGGATAATGTGGTTTAGTTACAGTGAGTTTCTGTAATAGATGTATCTGATTGACATCCGAGGATAATATCAGAATTCGAAACTATTTTCAGAATGTAATGGATACTAAGTTAGCAATGAGTATTGCTTAGCATACCCATACAGATTGATCAACTGAGAAAATATCCAGACTTTGGAAGTTATGTCTCAATTAATGGTGGTGATTTAGTGGGAATTGACAGAAATCACTATTCACCAGTAGAATTTTTCTATAATTTAAGTTTCAGACAACTTTTGGGATGGTATCGGTTCAGGTTTTGTAGAGCCAGAATTACTGATAGCTGATATGATGATAGAAAATTGATAAGGAATTTTGGCATAACTTAAGATTTTTGAGAAATATGCCAGGAACGATAAAATTTTATGCGGAAACGATTGAAATTTGGCTTAAGGTGAGCAGATTTGCTACGCCAAAGAGAAATATATCGTTAGACTTCGAGTTGAATCAGAAAAATATGAAGATATTACCTTTGCGATGATCAATATGATTCGTTAAGTGAGGTATGTTGTTGCTTGGAATCTTAGAGAAGTTGATTCAGTGGTATATCATTGACACGATCACATCAGTTGTTATTGATACATGATGATTCTTATTTATCTATGAATGAGATTGAGACATCTCATATGATTTAATTTATTGAGTTATACTCGGTTCTGCGATTTCGAGGACGAAATCTTTTTAAGAGGGGAAGAAGTGTAAGGCCCCGATGCTAATTAATCCGGATTAATATAAAATCCAGATAATTAATTAGTTCAGAATTTGGATATTTTATTTGGAAATGTAGGAAATAATAAGTTATGAATTTTGAGAAAAATTCGGATGATTAAAATATAGATCACGATTTTTTGTGTTTCGGACTACGACATATATATGTAGGTATATTGGTCACAAACAACCAATTAAACAATAAACAAAAGATTGTGGTGCAATAGACCACACTCACACAATCCAAAAATCCCTCCCATCACCTTGAAGTCATCGCCTACCTCCATGCAAGACCATCATATCTTCTCCTCCACCACACTTCTTCTTCTAAGTTTATCAGATTGTTTTCCCTTCAACTACCCTTCTTACTACCTGAAAAACACATGCAAACAAGGATTTCGGAAGCAAACATCATGAGGATTTCGAAATTAAGGAAGCAAGAGGCAAGAAATGGAAGGGTGCAGCAGAAACCACAATTGTAGCAAGAAATTCGTGAGCTCCAGATGTTTTGGGATGATTGAGCTTCAAATCCTGAAGATAAGTGAAGGTATATCATCATTCTTGAGTTTTATCAAGTTGCATGTAGGATTGAGGGTCGAACCATGGTGGTTATTCATGAAAAGTTGCTGTCAAAACGGTTCAGCTAGTAGGCAGTGCACTTATAGTCTGGTATTTCGAGTTTTATGCATGGTTAAACATCGAATTTGAAGATAACGCCTCTGATAATGAGTTGTAGTAGTATGTGTTAGCTTTAACTGTCCACCGAAATCAGCTAATTTGGATTTAAGATGGAAAAGTTATGGTCGTTCTACCAACATGTGTCAAATCTGGAAATTCACTGCATGCGAGTTTCATGCATTTTGTTATTCGTATTTTTGGGAATAAATGGCTACGAATATGAATTTTTAGGCTCTAATAAGTATTGTATTATTCGAGGTTATCTTGCATTTGAAATTGGCCTCACTCAATTTGGAGCTCATATGAAAGAATTATGATAATTTTACCAGCAACTATACAATCTGGAAGCAGGGGATATACGAGTTTTTAGGCTGTACGTTTTTCACATAATGTACATGAAGATGAATTGTTTAGCTTAAAGCTCATAAGAGATGTTTTGTTTTATGTTGGGTTATATTGCATTAGAAACTGGCCTTACATGTTTTGGAGTTTCCATGTGTAAGATATGCAATTTTCCCTAGAACCACTCACTCTGTCAAAACAGAATATGAGTATTTTTAAATCTGGCATATTTTGCTTTGCATGTGCCTCTAGATGACCGAACTAGCTTCTGGACTTCAAATATGAACTGTAGTACTTTGAGTTTTCGTGATTTCCCCACTAGCCTCAAGTCATTTGGACATCATATGAATTTAATATGAATTTTATACAAAATTGGGTCAAGCTGAAATTTGGTAAATTGTCCTGTTTTTCTAGCAGATTGTTCTTGGCCATTTTACCTAGGCTAAATGAACGAATTTGAAGATGAGTTGAACTGATGAAATGTTCATTTTTGAGTTAGCTTTGAAAATAAATTGGACCCATATGAGTTTACTAGGTATCAGACAAGTTATGAGCCGATCTCTACAGTTGCGCAGACTGAAATTTAGAGAATTGGTTTTGGGTCTAAGTTTGGGTTTTATTTTGATATGTTTCAGGCTAGTATGTGACATTAAGTTATATTTGGAACTGTTATGGCCAGGTTTATTAATCCTGAGATCGATTCAAGGATCACTTGGTATTTAGCTAACGGTTTGAGGTACGTTGAAATGAGTTTTATCATGACGTCTGGCAAAGACGTGTAATGATGCTAATGTATGGCCTTATATGTCATTATTTGATTTACATGACTTATTTGTCACTATATGATTCTTATGTGACTATATGACATGATGAATGTCTTGGATTACATGATATGTGAAATTACATGATTTGTATATACTTTCACATGAGATTGCATGATATATTGAGTTGCATATGTCATTTGATGCATAAATGATTCATGGGCATATCATATTGATCTATCATTCCTTTGATATCCATGATTTGACTGAGTTGACTTACTCTGAGTGTCGGGTACGAACAGCATGGCGATGACAGGCAGTATAGGTAGTAACTGTAGTCACGTGCAGGTGCGAACGGACCTAGACACGAGGGCTGGATGCAGTAACGTACATAGGATGAGTTTTCCTAGCGCAATGTACGTATACTGTCACCCTCTGCTCGAGCTTTGATGATTTGATGATACCTTCCTTTGGACTCCGATTTTTGGTATCTTGATATTCGATTCCTTGTACCCATTCATACATCGCATTCATACATGGTATGCATTGCATGATACTTTGTCATTCTTGACGTGATTCTATTTATTTCTCGTACTGGGTTCTGACCCCCTTCGCGGGGGGCTGTCATGTCTTTGTTGTATGGGCATGGCAGGTGGTACAGGTAGACGTACTGCGGATGCTCGAGGTTAAGCATCGATGAATACCGGAGCTCCTTGAGAGCGAGCTCAGGTTATATTTTATGTTTTGCGTCCCAGTAGTTGTTAGAATATTTTTAATTATGTTTTGAATTACCGGGGTATGCCCCGAGTATCTGTATTTTAAGTATTCTACTACTGGTTGATTTATACTTGATATGGATGTTATGCTCAACGTGTTAAATTGGAAACTGGAATTACGTATTTTCAGTATCACTATATATATCACCTAAAAGCGAAAAATTTTTAGGGCCATTTGATAAGACCTTTGAAATAAATCTTCCGCTGTTTACGCAAATTAATCATTATGTGTTAATTAAACACCACATTAGGATCGGGCCCTCACACTGCAAAATTGAAAATAAACAAAGCTAAATGCAAAAGGATACGCTTGGGTTGCCTCCCAAGAAGCGCTGATTTCTAGTCGTCGGCTTGACCATCATAAGCAACCATCATAGAGCGGCTGCCGGCCATAGTACGTATCGTATGATACTACTAATGGGTCTTCATATAATATGCCCTCAAGCTTGGCAAGAGTGTAACGGTGTAAGCTCGTTGCTCCAACAACTTTCTTCATGACATAGTGAGCATGGGAGAATGATTCTTGAATTGGCTTCATCTCATGGATGGCGTAGTGCGGTGAAGTTGGTGGCATCGATGGGAAATACGTATCCACATATGGCATATAACATGTCTCCATCGATGGGTGCATATCAAGGTTCTCGAAAATCTCATCATCCAACTTCACTCTTGGCTCGTTGTCCCATAGGATCTCCTCAGATGCCTTTTCCACTGTAGGCTCAATCACTTCCATAGGCTCAACTTCCCTTGATTCTTCCCCATGAGTCGGATCACTCCCCCAAACTTGATTGGTTGAGTGATCATCATCATGTAACCAGGCCTGATTTGTAGATCTCGTCTCCTCCTCTTGGCAGCTCATTGAGATGGTTTCCACTAGAATTGCAAATTGCTGCTCTAGATGACGTATATAATTGGTCTGGTTCTCTAAACGTTGCTCAGTTGATGCCATGAGTCTAAATAACATGTTCTCTGATTGAGCCGTTCCTTCTACAAAACTATCTTTCTTCGCGCCGTGATACTCAAAGGTTTGGTGCGTATCATCAGGGTAGTGAGGCTCTGGTAGGTATTGGTGACTCCAACCTTGCAAGGAAGGATCAAACTGCCAGTGGTAATCGAAGTCCGCCATATCATTGAACAGGTGTAATACACTGTCCTCAACTCTATCAACCAGGGGACTCCCAGTCACCAGTGCTCCTCTGAATACCCATCCTTGTGTCTGTGCATCCAAACCTTTGAAGAAATGTTGCAGAAGAGTATAGTTCGAAAAGTTGTGATACCTGAATGTGTCTGCCAGTTCATTGAATCTCTCCCACGCCGAATAAAACGGCTCTGAAAATTGTTGGGCAAATCTTGTGAAGACTTGTTGATGAAGCATCACAAGTACCTCGCAAGAAAAACAAATAACATACTTAAATAAAATAATATTTTTTTTTTTCGAAAATAACAAAACCAAAAAGAAAACAAAAACGCAATACTAAAAGAATTGGCTAAATTACAATTAACTAATCTCGTATGATATTATACAGATTAGTCCCCGGCAACGGCGCCAAAAACTTGACCGCTTATTTTTTAAACAGTTATTTCCAATGAATGGTTTGAAGCGATTCTACCGCAAGTGCACGGTTGTCAAGTTTTAGTATAGTGAAAATTAAGTACAGGTTGTCGAATCCACAGGGACTAACGTATAAGTACCAAATAAGATTTATAAAATTATATTTAGCCTACGATAAAAGAGGTTTGATTAACTAAAGCTAAATTAAACTAAAGAATAAAGATTTAACTATAAATAATGGAAAGAATGGTTCCGGAAATGCAAAGGTAAGTTACTCGAGAAAATTACCGAGCTCGCCGTTCAATTATGTTATCTCTAATGATTCAATGGAATTCTCAGTTTATCAACCAATTGATTTTAAAGGTGAAAGGTTTTCACTATTATTCGATACACTCTCTCGAGTTGTAAAGAAACTAACGATAAATTAGAATAAGTCACTCTCGTGCACCTATTTACTAATTCAAAGTTGCATAAATTATCGAAACCATATAACTCTAAATCTCTCGATTCCAAGTTCTCACATATGCGATATCATCTCTCGATCTCAATCGTGACATACATCATAAATTAAAGGAGCGTGTTACAACGTTATCTCTCGATCTCGGTTGTAACTCTCAAATTCAATCAAAGCTAGCTAGACTTTGATCTACACATGCAATCAATCTATGAACAATAAATATCAATGCGCTCAAATACCAATGAATCAATATATCAAACACAACGAACTAAAACTTCAATAATATAAACCAAATTCAATTCAAATCAAATACAGATGAGTTTAATTGTCTCTCGACCTCTAAAACATCAAATGAAATTGAAAATCAAATAAATTAAAGTTCAGAAATACGATAAACGATGGATGAATCCGTGCGTTGCACCGTGGTTTCTCCTCTTGTTCCTTCCTTGCACTCCGGAATTGATTGGCTTGACCTTGGACGAAGAACGGAGATTGGATCTCCTTTTCCGGCGTTGGGCGGCGGCTAGGGCGGCTCTCCTTGACCTAAAAATCGTTTGATATCGTGTATTATGGTCTCTCTTGAAATGGATCAAGCCTCCCGCTTAAAAGCCCCACAATCACGATAAATAAGGAAAATAAAATCTTCAGGATTTTTCGTCTCGATCGATCGGAAGGTTTTCTCGATCGATCGGCGCACTGTTCATGCCAGCTTTTAAATCTCACTGTCTCGCTCGATCGATCGAGAATTTCCACCGATCGATCAAGAATTTGAAAAAATCAGCTCTGAAGTTACTGCCTCGCTCGATCGATCGAGATTTCCACCGATCGATTGAGACTTGAAAATCTTTGATGCTCAACTCTCTGCCTGGCTCGATCGATTGAGAGTAAATCTCGATCGATTGAGATTCTGAAAATTTCATTTCCTCAATTTTTGTTCTTTCACGCCTCGATTTCGCCCGTTATCTTCATATAAGCTCATTTCTTCCACTTACGATCCATTTTCCTGAAAAAAACGAATAAACACCAGAAAGCATAATATCATCCAGGAAAAAGAACGGAAAGTAGGAAGAATTTACAGTTAAAAAACACTCAAAATCTAAGCCTATCAGTACACATTTGGATTTGAAGGGCTATGGACAGGGTTGAAGAAGTGAGCTTCGAGATGCCTTATGAATTAGGATTCAGGATTTGGTATAGTCTCTACTCCAGGAGTAGTATAATTCTATAGTGCCATTCATTTGAGAATGTAATTAATTTGCTTGAAGTTGTATTTTGGCCTGTAATTCTAATAACTCACGTAATGACCGGAGCCCTAAGCTGTCAGTAAGGCATGTTTTGCCCTAATATGTTATTAAGATGATGTTAAGGTAGGAAGACCCTACATTAGTGGTATCAGAGCAGTGGTTAGATAACCCGGGAACGAGTGAAGGGTAGCCTTAGCAATAAGTTGGCTAGGTGCTTACTTTTAACATGTTTTATGCATATGTTGCATATGAAGGATATGATGTTGTACTAACATGTTTTGTTTCTCTAACGATGTATTATATGAACTGCTTTTGGGTATCGTTGTTAACCCTTGTGTTGCAGCATAGCAGCAAATGCAGAAGTAAGTGATACGATGTCATATGCACTTCTCTGTCGCCCACGCCTCTTGTAGTCTCGACCCCCCGCTGGAAGAAGTTTAATAACTGATCAGGTGGTTTATGACAGCCTCATTTATTTTGAGGGTACCGAGCTGAGGACAGACTTGGTTGATCTGGGAATGTCAGACTTCGAATGCATTGTGGGCATCGATGTGCTGAACAAGTATCAGGCAGTTGTGGACTGAGGCAAGGACTATCCGAGTCAAGTCTGTTATGGGAGTCCAATGGATATTCTATGGGGATGGTTCCCGTTCAAAGATTCCGTTGATATCTACTGTCAAGATGGCACAGTTATTGGAATGAGACCACAAAGTATATCTCATCTATACTGGTGATATTACTCAAAAGAGGGAAGAGTTAAAGGTTGAAGATGTGCCCGTAGTGACGGTGTTCCTGATGTATTTCCGGAAGAGATTCCCGGATTCCCACCGACGAGAGAGGTCGAGTTTGGGATTAAGTTACTACCAGGGACGTCTACCATTTCTCGTGCCCGTATAGGATGGCACCAGCGGAGCTAAGGGAGTTAAAGGTTCAGTTGCAAGAGCTCCTTGATAAGGGCTATATACGCCCTAGCGTATCGCCCTGGGGTGCACCAGTTTTGTTTGATAAGAGGAAAGATGGTTCGATGCGGCTACGCGTCGATTACAGACAACTGAACAAAGCCATAGTGAAGAATAAGTATCCGTTTCTAAGGATTAATGATTTGTTTGATCAACTGCAGAGTACGGGGCTCTACAGTAAGATCGATCTGAGATCGGGGTATCATCAGATTCGAGTTCGAGAGGATGATGTACAGACGACAGCTTTCCGGACTAGATATGGGCACTACGGATTCTTAGTCATGCCCTTTGGGGTGACGAATGCCCCAGCTATTTTATGAGCCTGATGAACAGGGTACCCCAACCATATTTGGATCATTTTGTCATAGTTTTCATTGACGATATGATCATTTACTCTCGAACTGAAGAGTAACACGTGAAGCACTTGAGAACAGTACTCCAGATCCTTAGGGATTGACAGGCCCCTGACACCGCTGACTCAGAAAGGAGTGCCGTTCTATTGGTCCGAAGCTTGTGAGGAAAGCTTCCAAGAATTGAAGCGTCGTTTGACTACGACACCTATATTGGTAATTCCTTCTGAGGATAAGAAATTTGCTATGTACATGACTGCATCACTGCAGGGTTTGGACTGTGTGTTGATGCAAGATAAGCATGTGGTGGCTTATGCATCGAGGCGGTTGAACCACATGAGGCTAGGTACCCAGTCCATGATTTGGAGCTGGCAGCCATTATATTTGCCTTGAAGATTTGGAGGCATTACTTGCATGGTACGTCGTTTGCCATCTACACGGACTATAAGAGCCTGAAGTTTTGTTCACACAGGCTGAGTTGAATAGGCAATTTGACAGCAGACGCCTTAATTTGGAAGTGAAGTGTACTGCTGAGGACGCTATGTGTTATCAGCGATGATGACCTCTTGTTGCCATCTGGGCTATGATTTTGATGTGGACGCGTCGCCAGTGCGAGTGTCAACCTTGTTGACTGAGCCAGACATATTCAAGATTACCAGGAAAGCCAGAGGTCAAAGAATGAGGTTCCGAGGTGGTCATTATTGGTACTTCGGGATCAGCCATCAAAGTTAGAGTGGCTGAGGACGATTCCTTGAGATTGGACAACCGATGGGTAGTCCCAGATACACCGGAGTTGCTTAAAGGAATGTTAGAACGGGCTCATAGTAGTCGGTTCAATATCCACCCAGGAGGAAGGAAAATGTATAAGGACATAAGTGGTCAGTTCTGGTGGAGACGCATGAAGCACGATGTGATCGCTTTCGTTAAAAGATGTTTGATCTGCCAACAGGTAAAGGCAGAAAGGCAGAGGCCTGGTGACGAGCTGAAGAGCTTGAAGGTACCTAAGTGGAAGTGGATACATATCATTATGGACTTTGTGACCCACTTACCAAGGACGGCCTCTGGATTTGATGCGATCTGGGTGATCGTGGATAGGCTAACGAAGGTAGCTCACTTCATCCCCTACTGTATGACTTTTGCGTACCTAAAGATGACCCAATTATTAGTGCGGGATGTGGTGAGGTTGCATGGGGTTCCAGTCTCGATTGTGTCTGACAGAGACCCAAGGTTACTCCACATTTCTGGAGGGTCTTCAGATAGCTTTGGGCACAGAAGTGATGCTGAGTACGACTTATCACCCTCAGTCAGACGGCCAGACAGAGCGTACCCTTCAGACGCTCGAGGACATGTCGAGGGCATGTGTTTAGGAGTTTGATACTCCGTGGCAAGATTCAGTGCCACTGATGGAGTCCTCCTATATTAACAGCTATCAGACGAGCATTTAAATAACTCCTCTTTACGGACGACGATGTAGGTCATCGCTGTATTGGGAGGACTTGACTAGTAAAGCGGTCGGAGAACCGGATATGATTAAGTATATGTAAGACAAGATTAAGTTGATACGCCAAAAGATGAAAGCGACCCAGGATAGGCAAGCAGCCTATGCCAACAAGCGGCGACGGCCGCTAGCATTCCAAGTAGGAGACAGGGTCTTCTTGAAAATCTCACCCTTCAGGGGTGTAGTTCGTTCCGGTATGCGGGCAAAGTTATCCCCGAGGTATGTTGATCCATATGAAGTATTGCAGCGTATCGGTACTGTAGCCTACCGTTTGGCTCTACCGCCGTCCTTATCTGGGATTCATGATGTTTCCACGTTTCTATGCTACGGAAGTATGAGCCAGACCCGTCTCATGTTTTACAGCTTACTGAAGTGCAGTTGGACTCAGATGTATCCTGCGTTGAACGGCCGATCAGAATTCTGGATCATGAGGATCGCAGATTACGAAGCAAGATTATACCGATAATTAAACTTCAGTGGGATCGTCGGGGTGTCAAGGAGGCTATGTGGGAGACGGAGCGGCATATGGTACAGCACTACCCGGAACTATTCTCTGGTATGTGATTTATGTTTAGTTTCATTTGGGGTAAGTGCATACGATTTCGAGGACGAAACCTTATAAGTAAGGGAGTAATGTGATGCCCCGAAATGATTAATTGCAATTAAGGCATTAATTACGTTTATATGATGAATTATGTTGATAATTGATTTACGTGTTGAAATTAATTATCATGTTGAAATGGTTAGTCATGATAGGCGTGACCCAGGGTTGCATTTCAGGGTGCATATTACGCGTGTTAGAAAAATGAGGTGTTAACATGATTTAATTATGTTGATTGTTAATTATGAAGAAAGCATGAATTGAAGGGAAGTTTGTAGCATGTTGTAAAATGCTTTTAAAATACCATATTGGGGTAATTTATACATCATGTTAATTATTGGGTATAATTTAATTAACCCATACCCCACTATACCCAACCCACTTCATTCATTTTAACCCATCACTCTTAAAATCCCCAAAATCCCTTCCCAACCCAAAACCCTTCCATTTTCATTTTTGGGCTTAACGAAGAAGAGGAATCCTTCCAAAAACTTGATTTGTGGAAATTGTTGGGAGATTTGGAGTCCCCAAGAGGTATGGATACCTCATTGTTGTTTTTGTAAAGTTTTATTTGAGTTTGATATGTTTTTGGAGGGTTTTGAAATGGGTTTGTTTTGGGTATGTGTTGTATGTAGTTGGGGTATGATTTATGGTTATATGAGGATGTTATTGAAGATTTGTAGTGATTTGGTATGGTTGGTGTTTTGATATTTGAGTTTGTTTGTGTTGGGGAAGGAGAAGGATGAATAGTGCCCGAAAATCGGACCTACAGGACTCGGCGATCGATCGGCACCTTCCACCGATCGATCGCGAGCTACAGGGGAGAAGGCAGTAGCCTTCAGCGATCGATCGCGAGTTTGGCGCGATCGATCGGCGCAAACTCGGCGATCGATCGCGAATTGGAAAATTTTGTTGGACGAGGCAGTGTGATCTCGCGATCGATCGGGACTTCATGGAGATCGATCGCGAGACACCAAAATGTGTATTTTTGATGTTTTTGTGGGATTTTTGGATATTGGACTATAATTAGCTTCTAATATTGATTTGTATGGTTATGTAGAACCATCCAAGGTACCCACAACTTCAAGGAGATAAAGTTCTACAACTTCTCCATTTTTGGAATTAAGGTACGTAAGAGACGTACGGGCATCGGACGGTAAACCATACTCCTATATTATGATCGTACTATGATTGTATAAGAATTTACGATGCTATGATGATGTGTATGATGAATAAAGATGATAAGATACTTGATAAGTAAAGATGATTTTATGATGAATAAAGATGATAAGATACTTGATAAGTAAAGATGATTTTATGATGAATAAAGATGATAAGATACTTGATAAGTAAAGATGATTTTATGATGAATAAAGATGATAAGATGCTCGATAAATAAAGATGATTTTCATAATGAATTAAGATGAAGAGACGCTTACGATGATGTTATGATAAATGATGATGATGATTCTTATGATAAGTTACGATGACGCTTACGATGATGTTATGATAAATGATGATGATGCTTATGATAAGTTACGATGACGCTTACGATGATGTTATGATAAATGATGATGATGTTTATGATTAATTAAGATGAAGAGATGCTTACGATGATGTTACGATAAATGATGATGATATGACGTTACTATAACGATTATGATGAGACGATGATGTCTATAAGATGATAATGCTTACATGATAATGATGTTTACAAGATGATGATGTTTATAAGATGCTATGATGTTTATGATGAATATGAAACTATGTTCTTAAGAATGGTTGAATGTCCGGTGGTTATTATGGGCAAGCGAGGAAGGTCTTGCCGCTCACATAAATGAGCGATGGGGTACATCCGCTATCAAGGTGTAGCGATGGGTATCATCCGCTGAGCGATGGGGTACATCCGCTATCAAGGTGTAGCGATGGGTATCATCCGCTAAGCGAGGGGGTACATCCCCTATCAAGGCGTAGCGAGGGGTATCATCCGCTGAACAAAGAGATACATCCGCTATCAAGGCGTAGCGATGGGTATCATATGATGTGTTATGTCGAGCGAGGGGGCCAATTATACCGCTGTCATAATGGAAACCGGACAGTCCCATTTCTAATTAACATAGTTTGTTGTGAGCATATATGTGAAGTATGATTTTAATCATTTATGTCGAGAACTAACGATTATATGCATGACCATGAAACAGGGACAACCAAAGAGGGTTAATGCGATTAACCAGGAAGTATACGTTACCCATTTACTTCATGCATTTATTTATATGCCATTATCCTATGATGTTGAGTAATGACGAATATGCTCACGATGGGTTGTTCCTGTAGGTACACATTTGGATTTGAAGGGCTATGGGCAGGGTTGAAGAAGTGAGCTTCGAGATGCCTTATGAATTAGGATTCAGGATTTGGTATAGTCTCTACTCCAGGAGTAGTATAATTCTATAGTGCCATTCATTTGAGAATGTAATTAATTTGCTTGAAGTTTTATTTTGGCCTGTAATTCTAATAACTCACGTAATAACCGGAGCCCTAAGCTGTCAGTAAGGCATGTTTAGCCCTAATATGTTATTAAGATGATGTTAAGGTAGGAAGACCCTACACTTGGTTGTCCCTGTACCATAATTACAATCAATTGATTATAACACCAATAATGTATGTCATGACATGCATCCATTCCATGTATAATACCCCTCGCTTCGACATATTAGCGGCATAATATCCCTCGCATCAACATGACAGCGGCATGATCCTTCGCTTCGACATGTTTGCGGCAAATATTCTTCATCGCTAAATATGACAGCGGCAAGTATTCTATCATCGCCTCGACATGAAGGCGGCAAGTATTCTTCATCACTGTGATATAACCTCGACTCACAATTACATGCAACCATAATGCATGTTCCAACCATGTATGCAACCATAATGCATAAGTAAGACCACATGTGCAACCATAATGCATAGCCAATTCAAAGCGTAATAAATACGTTTTACCGTCCGATGCTCGTACGTCTCACTACGTACCTTAGTTCCAAAAGTGGCTACCTGGGATGGTTCTACACAATCACATGAATCCATATTAGAAGCCAATAAATGAACCATTACCAAAAACATCATCATTTAGAACAAAATCCCAAAATCCACATTTTATGCCTTGCGATCGATCGGTCCCCAAGCCCCGATCGATCGAAACATTTTATCGATCGATCGAGACGTCACACCGATCGATCGAAACAAATTACCGATCGATCGGTAAGCTCATTTCACGCCTTGTTCAGGCTCTGCCTCGCTCGATCGATCGGACCTATTTCTCGATCGATCGGGCAGCCCTGTTCCTGCGAGAAACTTCCAAGTATGAGCTTCCCACAACACCTAAACTCATATACACCCAAGATCAACCATCCAACACATCATTAAACCTCAAAACAACATGAAAATAAATCCCCCAAGCTTAAACAACAAGATGGACCAAGATCTACCCCTTTTAACCCCAAAACCAAGCTACAACCCAACCAAAACTCAATAAAACTCTACCATAGTGGAAGCTTACCACTTGAGCTCCAAGTTTTTAGCAAGAAATCACAAAAAAGATCCCTCTTTCAAAGCTTTCTCCTCCTCTCTTGTTGCAGAAACGAAAATGGGGGTTTTGGATAATGGATGGGGTTGAATGGACATCAAAATTGATAGAGAGGGGTGATGGGATATAAAGTAGGTGCAAGTGGCTCATTTGCCATGTATGGGATTTAAATGTGTATCAAGACACAAGCATGATATATAAAATACCTCAACATGATATTTTAAAAGCATTTTACCACAATGCTCCAAAATCAAAATTAAAACACGATTCACCCAAATAATCACAAACCATCTCATTTAAACCATTAAAATCCCCAATTACCCAACATGATAACATGCACCCCGAAATGCTCCACCGGGTCACTCCTACCATGTGACTAAGCATTTCACCAAGATAAATAATGCCAACACAGATATTAATTATCACCATAAAATCATATAAACATAATTAACACCCAAATTCAATTAATCATTTCGGGGATATCACATGGTGTGTTGGGATATTTTTGCTATATATACCCATTGGACTCGGGATTCCGTCATTCGGAATCCATTTCTCTCCCTCTCTCTCTCTATCGATCCAAACCCTTCTCCCCCATTTCCCTCTTCTCCCTTGATGGGAAATTTGATGGTAGCTTGGCTCGGGAGCCAGTTTTCTCGAAGATAATCAGGTATTAATATTCCCCTCGTCATTGGCTTCGATTTGATAGTAGTATGGTAGCTTTTGGTTGAGGTTTTGGTTGACAATGGGTTTTGGGAATTTTTGGTTAAAATCCTATGTTGAGTTTTTAAAGCTTTTAATGGCTTTAAATGTTGTATTTCAGGTGTTGGTGGAGTATGGGGTGTTGATTTTGAGTTTGGGTGTGAAAAACACGATGGAAGCTCGAAATTTTCGGAAAATCGCAGGTGGCGATCGATCGCCGAGGTGGGGCGATCGATCGCGACAAGCAGTCCAATTTTCGAAGAAGATGAACAGTGCTGGCGATCGATCGTGAGGTCTCGGCGATCGATCGCGAGCGGGTTGGCGATCGATCGCGAGGATTGGCGATCGATCGCGAGAAGGCACTGGTTGGCCACTGGAGTGTGGCGATCAATCGCGGTAAATGTGGCGATCGATCGGCACCCGAAGGAATTGGTTTTTTTGGAATTTTTTTTTGGAAAATGTCGGGTTTTTGGAACCGGTGTTTAAAGGGGCCGTTTCCGGGGCGATGCCTACATTCCAATGGGAATGTTATACTTTTAAAATGGATTGGTTGGAGCCAAATTTAATTAACAGAATTCCCGGTTGAATTCTGGGATATCTTTTAAACTTGTTAAATGGTATATTTTGGGTATTATGCATGCTTAGCCGGGGGGCTTCTATTTATGTAATCGTCATGGATTGACGATGGGTTTTGAGGTTACAAACGTGCGTGGGCACGTGATCGCATGCTTATTCTTGATTGTGAGTTGTTTATGTGTTTTAGCACATATTTCTCGGGGCATGGAACTCAAGCAAGGTTCGGCTTGGACTACGAAGACTTAAGGTACGTATGACGTACGAGCGTAGCCTATTACAATGTTGCAACTGTAAAATGCATGGTATGCGATAATTGCATTAAATGGGCATTGGGGCACATGGTGTGTGATGATTGCATTATATGGGTATTGAAATACATGGCATGTGGTAATTGCACCAAAATGGGTATTGAAATGCATGGTACATGATACTTGCTATAAATGGATAATGATATGCATGGTAAATGGTGTTTGCGTAAATGATTATACATTTGGAACTATACGGTGCCGCTATTGAGCGAGCAATGATTTGGGATGTTGTCGCCGTTGAGCGACCATCGGTTATGACGCCGCTAGTGTTGAGCGTGCGCGGGGTTTAGAATGCCGCTATTGTGGAGCGAGTAATGAAATAGGAACATGGAATCATTAAATTGATTTATGTGATATTTACGGTCTTTTACATTATGATTTTACCATATTGATTATGGAACTGGCATAACAGAACGATATTAGTTAATCTATGTGGCGATTAACTGGCTTTGGGAATTTGATGAGTTTGGTTATTTTGAGAACAGGGACAATACAGGGGATCCCGGATGAGGGTGTTACCATCCAGGGAGTATCATTTAAATTATGGCATTTACATTCTGTAAATTATGAATTGCAATGGTATGATTATTGGATTGGAGGTATTGGTATGCTCACCCTGTGTGGGGGCTGTCTCTGTTGGGGCAGGTGTTACAGGTCTAGCAGCGGCTTTGGAGTTGAGCCCGGGCTCTTGATTTGAGGTACTTCCAGGATCGAGGTACCAGAGCTGGTTGGATAGGCACATAGATCCAAAGTTGAGATCGAGTTGCGCTTGGGAGGTGCTTCCAGGGTCGAAGCACCAGTAACAGTATCTAGTAGAGTGTTTTATACATTAGATACACGCGTGTTCATTGGGTGCTCTTACGTGAGTACATTTTACGTGTATATGGAATGTATAAATGGACTACGGCTCTTCTCTATTCATTTATGGTCTGCATACAATTAAATATGGAATTGCTAAATGAACTAAGAGCATGTTAGTGTATTATGAGGGTGCATGTTATATGAATAATCTTGGTTGGGGAATATGAATATTATGTGGATTGAATGCAAGAAATTTCCTGGATAGCATATGGTGTTGCACTTGCATATGGTTTTCCCCATGATAGTATGATTATATGCACTAATGGTATGGCTTAATACACTAATAACGGGTTAAGGGCACGGGGGTCCTTACAGAATTTGAAGTTTTAGGACCTAATAAGTGTTGTATTATTCGAGGTTATCTTGCATTTTAAATTGGCCTAACTCAATTTGGAGCTCATATGAAAGAGTTATGCTAATTTTACCACATGGTGCTCAATCTGGAAAAGGATTTCATACGAGTTTTTAGGCTTGTACGTTTTTCAAATAATGTACATCAAGATGAACTTTTTTTATCTTAAAGCGCATAAGATATGTATTGTATAATGTTGTGTTATCTTGCACGAGAAACTGGCCTTACATGAGTTGGAGTTCACGTGTGTAAGATATGCACTTTTCCCCAGAACCGCTCACTCTGTCAAAACAGAATATGAGTATTTTTAAATCTGGCATACTTTGCTTTGCATGTGCCTCAAGATGAGTGAACTAGCTTCTGGACTTGAAGATGACTCTATTACTTTAAGTTTTCGTGATTTTCCCACTGGCCTCAAGTATTTTGGACATCATATGAATTTATTATGATTTTTATACGAAAATGGGTCAAGCTGAAAATTAAGAAAATTTGCTAAGGGTCAATGTTTGGATTATAAATTTGATATTGGAAATAAGTGAACACTTTGATAATATAATTGAGGTGTAAATGACCAGGTTAACAGATCTCGAGATTTATTGGAGGAGTACTCGGTAGATATAGCATTGGTCCGAGGTACGTAGAAAACGGGTTTTATCACAATGTCTGGCAAAGACATGTGATGTTCCCGGGTATGATTTACTTGTCATTACTTGCTCCTTATGTGACTATGTGATATGTTGATCTGCAGTATGTGAATTACATGATACATTGACTGCATGATATATGATGACATGATATTTGAGATGCATCACATGAGATTATGATATTGCATGATGCATTGACACGCATGGACATTGAGCATGTCATGTTGATCCTATTAATTCGTTTCTTGGTACCTATATCTTTTCTTTGGTATCTGTGATGCGTGTCTGGGGATGATGGGCACGCCGATGGCTCGGCGGAGAGAGTGAGCTGAGTGATGCCTAGCGACGAGCGTGCCGACGTCGCCCAGACACGAGGATGATGGACCGCCGATGGCTCGACTGAGAGATAGATCGGAGCGACGAGCGTGTCGACATCCTGCTCGAGCATTGATGATTTGATTGATGATCTTCCTTTGGACTCCGGAGATATGGATATTCGAGATTTGATACCCTTCATATGCATTTGCATTCATGCACGGCAAGCGTCGTATGTTGTTTGTCATACACTGTGATATTATCTGTTTCTCGTACTGGGTGCTGACCCCCTTCGCGGGGGGCTGTCATGTCTTTGTTGTATGGGCATGACAGGTGGTACAGGTGGACATACTGTGGATGCTCGAGACAAAGCATTGATAAATATCAGAGCTCCTTGAGAGCGAGCTCAGGTATATGGCTTATGTTGAGTCCCAGTAGTTGTTTAGTATTTTTACTTATGTTTTAAATCACCGGGGTATGCCCTGAGTATCTGTATTTTTAAGTATTACTTTACTGAGAAATTATATGTAATGATTATGCGATGAATATCATGTTAGATGTAAAACTGGAAATACATATTTTCACTATTCAGAAATGTTTTAGGAACAAACTGCGAAAAATTTTGAGTCACTTTTTGAAAGTTTTTAACTAAATCTTCCGCTGTTTACGTTAATATAACAATCGTGTATTAATTAAACCTCTGATTAGGACCAGGCCCTCACAGATTATGATTATGAGTTGTCGTACAGGGACAACCAAGGGGAGCATCTTTGAATGCATTGGAATACATGAAGTACTTTGTACTTATGGTTTATGCATTTACTCGTTATAATCATATTATGGTGAATATAGATTATTATATGCTCATGGTTTGGGGTTGTTCCTATAGGTAAGCTTGAGCATGGAGGGCTAAGGCTGTAAGGACCCCCGTGCCCTTAACCCGTTATTAGTGTATTAATCAATGCCATTAAGTGCATACAATCATATTATCATTGGAAGGAAACCATATAACGTCATTTACCATCTATAAAATTTCTTGCGGTAGAACCTCATAATATTCAACTTCTTCAACTAAAGACACTTTCATAGTATGCACCCTAATAATACACTAACATACTCTCAGTTCATTTAGCAATTCCGTATTTAATTGCATGCAAACTGTAAGGACCCCTCGTTCCTTAAGTGCGGATTTAAGGCGCAATAGAGCTAAACATGCATCTAAGAATATAAAGTTCGTGTTGATGCCTTGAGCCGTTAAGATTACAGGCCAAAATAAAATTTCCAAAAGGGATTAATTACATTCCCAACCAAAAGAATGCTAATCCTATAGTTTTACACTACTCCTAGAGTAGAGACTATACAAAAGAATTAAGCATGCTATGCCAAAAGCACTCCTCACTGGCTCACCGCATCAACCCGCCTTAGCCCGTCCGCCCAAAAGTACCTACAGGAACAACCCCAAAACCATGAGCATGCATATAAATCATATTCACAATAATATGATTGTAATTCAAATGCATAAACCATAAATGCGAGTCACTTCCTGTATTTAATACATTTAAAAGCTCCCTTGGCTGTCCCTGTACCACAATCATAATCAATGGATTATAATACCAATAATGTATGTCATGACATGCACTCATTCCATGTATACCAATGGTAAGTTCCAGTCTTATATATCAGTGGCATAATACCCCTCTCGTTTACATGACAGCGGCATTAATACCCTCGCTTCGACATATTAGCGGCATAATATCCCTCGCAACAATATGACAGCGGCATTATCCTTCGCTTCGACATATTTGCGGCAAATATTCTTCATCATTATAATATGAAAGCGGCAAGTATTCTATCATCGCTTCGACATGAAGGCGGCAAGTATTCTTCATCACTGGAATATAATCTCGACTCACAATAAAATGCACCAATGCATCCAATATACACATGCAACCATAATGCACATCCAAACCATGTATGCAACCATAATGCATAACTAAGATCATGTATGCAACAATAATGCATAACCAATTCAAAGCGTAATAAATACGTTTTACCGTCTGATGCTCGTACGTCTCACTACGTACCTTAGTTCCAAAAGTGGAGATGTCGTGGGACTTTATCTCCTTTGTTGCGTGGCTACCTGGGATGGTTCTACACAATCATACAAACCAATATTAGAAGCCAATTTATTAACAAATACCAAAAATCCCATTAAAATAGCCAAAAATCCAAAACACCACATTTTT
This sequence comes from Haberlea rhodopensis, assembly GCA_907163345.1. Classification (NCBI taxonomy): domain Eukaryota; kingdom Viridiplantae; phylum Streptophyta; class Magnoliopsida; order Lamiales; family Gesneriaceae; genus Haberlea; species Haberlea rhodopensis. The sequence continues at coordinate 233,737 of CAJQUN010000379.1, read as the reverse complement.
AAGACTCGCGATCGATCGGCTCTTACGCTTGATCGATCGCGAGCTAACCATCCAGCGCCCATTGCCTCGCTGCCCACCTCGATCGATCGAGACGTTCATACCGATCGATTGCGAGGTCGCCTCGACCAATCAGGAGTTCTTCTCGATCGATCGAGAAGATCGAAATGCTCCCACCTGCAGCGCTGCCGAGCTCGATCGATCGAATGCTATGCTCGATCGATCGAGAAGCTCTGTAATTGCGAGAAATCGCCATTTTCATGTACAGAACTCCACCAAACCACATTAAAACCATCACACCACAATCCAATACATCAAAAACACTAATATAACTTCAATACAACCCTCAACAACAACATACTCCAAAACCCAACCAAAAATGGTACCAACCAAAAACACACCCATTTTAAAACAACCAAAACCATTTCCAAAACCAAACCAAACTCCATTAAAACATTAAGGAGGTATCCATACCTCTTGAGGACTCCAAAACTCACAATAAATCCCACAAATCAAGTTTTTGCAAGGATTTCTCCTCCACCTTGAAGTCAAACTCGAAAATGGTGAGGGTTAGGGTTGGGGAGAGTGAGTTGGGGATTTTGGTAAAGTGAGGGAAGAGTGGGGGGTAGTGGTGTTAAATGAGTTTTAAATAAAATTGTATCCCAACAATTAACATGGTGTATAAAATACCTCAACATGATATTTCATAAGCATTTTACCCAAATGCACCAAAATTCCAATTAAATCCACGCTTGACCAAATAATTAAACCATAATAATACCCAATTACTCAACATGTATAACATGCACCCGGAAATGCTCTACCGGATCACGCTTACCATGTGACTAAGCATCTCACCAAGATAATTAATTCCAACACATAATTTAATTATCACCATAAAAAATCACATAAACATAATTAATGCCCAAATTGCAATTAATTATTTTGGGGATATCACAATACTCCCCTACTTATAAGATTTCGCCCTCGAAACCGCATGAACTTACCAAAAACGAAACCAAACATAAATCACATACCAGAAAATAGTTTCGGGTAGTGCTGCACCATATGCAGCTCCGTCTCCCACGTGGCCTCCTCGACACCCCTACGATCCCACTGAACCTTGACCATCGGTATCACTTTCTTCCGAAGTCTGCGATCAGTCCTATCCAGAATCCTGACTGGCCGTTCCTCATAGGATATATCAGAATCCAACTGAATCTCAGAAGGCTGTAATACATGTGACGAATCTGGCTCATATTTCCACAGCATAGATACATGAAACACGTCGTGAATACCAGACAACGACGGTGGCAATGCCAAACGGTAAGCCAAGGTACCGATGCGCTGTAAAATATCATACGGTCCCACATACCTTGGAGACAATTTCCCCCGCATACCAAACCAAACCACACCTCTGAAAGGTGAGATCTTCAAAAAGACTCTGTCTCCCAACTGAAATTCCAACGGTCTTCGCCGTTTATTCGCATAGGCTTCCTGTCTGTCCTGGGCTGCCTTCATTTTCTGACGGATAACCTTTATCTTATCCTCCATCTCCCGAATCAGTTCGGGTCCTTCCACTACTTTAATGGTCAAGTCATCCCATTATAATGGCGACCTACAACACCTACCATACAAAGCCTCAAACGGTGCCATCTGAATACTCGCCTGATAGCTGTTGTTGTATGAGAACTCTACCAAGGCCAATGAATCTTGCCATGAGGCATCAAACTCTAAAACACAAGCCCGTAGCATGTCCTCGAGCGTCTGTATGGTACGCTCAGTCTGACCGTCCGTCTGGGGATGATATGCCATACTCAATCTCACCTCAGTACCCAAAGCTGACTGAAGACCTCCCTAGAAATGAGATGTGAACCGTGGATCTCTGTCAGGTACAATGGACACTGGAATCCCATGCACTCACTATGTCCCGGACATACAGCTGAGCCATCCTCAAGTATGTGTACGTCATATTGTAGGGAATGAAGTGAGCTACCTTCGTCAGCCTATCAATGATCACCCAAATGGCATCACAACCCGAAGTAGTCCTCGGCAAGTGGGTCACAAAGTCCATAGATATGTGCTCCCACTTCCACTCCGGTATCTCTAAGCTCCTCAGCTCACCACCAGGTCTCTGCCTCTCTGCCTTGACCTGCTGACAAATCAAACATCTTTTGACAAAAGCGATCGCATCACGCTTCATCCGTCTCCACCAAAATTGATCACATATGTCCTTATACATTTTCCTTCCTCCTGGGTGGATACTAAATCGGCTACTATGAGGTCGCTCCAAGATCCCTCTACGCAACTATGGCGTACACGGAACTACCCAGCGATTACCGAGCCTCAAAGAACCATCCTCAGCCACTCCGAACTTTGATGGCTGACCCTGAAGTGCCAATGATGACCATCTCTGAACCTCATCATCCGTCTTCTGGGCTCTCCTGATATTCTCATAAATGTCCGGCTCTACCAATAAAGTCGATACCCATACCGGCGATGCATCCACATCAAAATCATAGCCCAGATGGCAGTAAGAAGTCATAATAGCCGATAAATACATGGTATCCTCAGAAGTACTCTTCACCTTCCGACTCAAGGCGTCTGCCGTCAGGTTTGCTTTTCCCGGATGATACTTTATTTCGCAGTCATAGTCCTTGAGTAGATCCATCCATCTCCTTTGAGGCATATTCAACTCCGCTTGAGTGAACAATAATTTCAGGCTCTTATGATCCATATATATGGTAAAGCATGTACCATACAGATAATGCCTCCAAATCTTCAGGGCAAATATAATAGCCGCCAATTCCAAATCATTGACTGGGTACCTAACCTCATGCGCTTCAACTGCCTCGATGCATAAGCTACCACATGCTTATCTTGCATCAATATACATCCCAAGCCCTGCAGCGATGCGTCAGTGTATAGAACAAACCTCTTGTTCTCCGTGGGAATCACCAACACAGGCGCCGTCGTCAATCGATGCTTCAACTCTTGGAAGCTTTCCTCGCAAGCCTCTGACAAAAAGAATGGTACTCCCTTTTGGGTCAACTACATCAACGGCTTAGTAATCTTAGAAAATCCCTCGACGAAGCGTCGATAATAACCTGCCAAACCCAGAAAACTCCGAATCTCGGGCACAGAAGTGGGTACAGCCCACTCCATCACCGCCTCAATCTTCCTGGGATCCACTGATATCCCACTGCTAGATATAACATGACCCAGAAACACTACACTGCTCAACCAAAACTCACACTTGCTGAGCTTGGCATATAACTGATGATCTCTGAGGATCTGGAGCACTGTCCTCAAATGTTTCACGTTCTCTTCCTCACTCCGGTAGTAGATGAGTATGTAGTCAATAAACACAATGACGAACTGATCCAAATAGGGTTGGAACACCCGGTTCATCAAGCTCATAAAGACAGCCGGGGCGTTCGTCACACCGAACGGCAACACTAAGAACTCGTAGTGCCCATACCGAGTCCAAAATGCTGTCTTCTGCACATCCTCCTCCCTGAACCGTATCAGGTGGTACCCGGATCTCAAATCAATCTTGCCATACAGCTTCGTGCCTTGCAACTGATCAAATAAATCATCAATCCTTGGGAGAGGATACTTGTTCTTTACCGTGGCCTTATTCAGTTGCCGGTAATCGATGCACAAACGCATCGAGCCATTCTTCTTTTTCACAAAAGAACTGGTGCACCCCAAGGCGATACGCTAGGGCGTATATATCCTTTGTCAAGGAGCTCCTGCAACTGCTCCTTCAATTCCTTTAACTCCGCCGGTGCCATCCTGTATGGGGCATGAGAAATAGCGGATGTCCCCGGTAATAACTCAATCCCAAACTCGACTTCCCTGGCCGGTGGGAATCCTGTGATCTCCTCTGGGAACACATCAGCAAATTCTGCTACTACTGGTACATCCTATACCCTCAACGCTTTACCCTTCCCCGACGTGTCCACGGCATAGATAAGATAGCCTGTGTGTCCACGTTCCAATAACTGGGACATCTTGATAGCCAAAATCAACGGAATCTTCGCACGAGAATCGTTGCCATAGAAAATCCACTGAACTCCCAAATGAGATCTGAACCGAACTGTCATCTACCGACAATCTACCACTGCCTGATATCTATTCAGAATGTCGATGCCCACAATGCAATCGAAATCTGACATACCCAAAACAATCAAATCTGCCTTTATCTCATTACCCTCAAAATAAATGAGGCAGTCCATCAGAAACTGATCAGCAACAACTTTCTTTCTGGTGGGTGTCGAGACCAATAGAGACGTGGGCAATAGAGACGTGCACATATGATGTCTCGGCACAAAATCCGCAAACACAAAGGAGTGCGAAGCACCTGTGTCTATCAAAATAAAGGCGGAATATGTAAATAAAAGGCATGTACCAACTATCACCTCCTCTGGAGATGCTTCGGCCTGCTCCCTAGTCAATGCATAGACCTGTCCCTGAGGTGGCCCCATCGTCTGTCCGTTTGTAGCGATGTGAGGTACATACCTCAATAATGATGAGTAGTGCTTGGAATAGTCCGATACTGTCATGCTCCCTTGCTTCAGGTTTGTAAATTCATCCTCCTTAGTTTGCCTAGCCGCAGCAGAGAAGTCCTGGTTTAGAAACCGGGTTCTAAATAAAGTACAGTCAATCACTATACCTTGGGCCCTCAACTCCATTACAGTCGTCATCCACCACATAGAAGACTTCTTTGCTAGTTGGAATTCTGTCAGTCTTAACCAAGCCGTCCTAGCACACGGCACAGACACAAATATCTGTTCCAGTCTCTCTAGACACTCTTCGGCCTCTTCCCCTGTCTCTGTCCCCTCAAACATGGGCGGGTGGAAGGTCAGAAACTGAGTCAGACTAAGCTCCCCTGGCAATAACATGCCCAAAATAAACGCCTAGCCAACCATTTGCTTAGGCTACCCTTCACTCTTCCCGGGTTCTCTAACCACTGCTCTGATACCACTAATGTAAGGACCCTAGTTCCTTAAGTGCCGATTTAAGGCGCAATAGAGCTAAACATGCATCTAAGAATATAAAGTTCGTGTTGATGCCTTGAGCCGTTAAGATTACAGGCCAAAATAAAATTTCCAAAAGGGATTAATTACATTCCCAACCAAAAGAATGTCAATCCTATAGTTTTACACAACTCCTAGAGTAGAGACTATACAAAAGAATTAAGCCTGCTATGCCAAAAGCACACCACACTGGCTCACCGCATCAACCCGCCTTAGCCCGTCCGCCCAAAAGTACCTAAAGGAACAACCCCAAAATCATGAGCATGTATATAAATCATATTCACAATAATATGATTGTAATTCAAATGCATAAACCGTAAATGCGATTCACTTCTTGTATTTAATACATTTAAAAGCTCCATTGGCTGTCCCTGTACCACAATCATAATCAATGGATTATATACCAATAATGTATGTCATGACATGCACTCATTCCATGTATAGCAATGGCCAGTTCCAGTCTTATTATATAAGTGGCATAATACCCCTCGCGTTTACATGACAGCGGCATTAATACCCCTCGCTTCGACATATTAGCGGCATAATATCCCTCGCAACAATATGACAGCGGCATTATCCTTCGCTTCGACATATTTGCGGCAAATATTCTTCATCGCTATAATATGACAGGGGCAAGTATTCTATCATCGCTTCGACATGAAGGAGGCAAGTATTCTTCATCACTGGAATATAATCTCGACTCACAATCACAAGCACCAATGCATCCAATATACACATGCAACCATAATGCACATCCAAACCATGTATGCAAACATAATGCATAACTAAGACCATGTATGCAACCATAATGCATAACCAATTCAAAGCGTAATAAATACGTTTTACCGTCCGATGCTCATACGTCTCACTACGTACCTTAGTTCCAAAAGTGGAGATGTCGTGGGACTTTATCTCCTTTGTTGCGTGGCTACCTGGGATGGTTCTACACACTCATACAAACCAATATTAGAAGCCAATTTATGAACAAATACCAAAAATCCCATTAAAATAGCCAAAAATCCAAAACACCAAATTTTTAAGACTCGCGATCGATCGGCCCTTACGCTTGATCGATCGCGAGCTACCATCCAGCGCCCATCGCCTCGATGCCCGCCTCGATCGATCGAGACGTCCATACCGATCGATCGCGAGGTCGCCTCGATCGATCAGGAGTTCTTCTCGATCGATCGAGAAGATCGAAATGCTCCCACCTGCAGCGCTGCCGAGCTCGATCGATCGAATGCTATGCTCGATCGATCGAGAAGCTCTGTAAATGCGAGAAATCGCCATTTTCATGTACAAAACTCCACCAAACCACATTAAAACCATCACACCACAATCCAATACATCAAAAACTGTAGGGTCTTCCTACCTTAACATCATATTAACAACACGTATTATGAACTTATCATGCATTAATGACATCTTAGGGTTCCGGTTGTAGTTTGAGCTATTAAGATTACAGGCCAAAATGAAATTTCGAACTTAATTAATTACATTCTCAAAATGAATGTTAAAGCGATAGGATTAACTACTCCTAGAGTAGAGACTATCCCAAAAATCCCGTATCCTAATTCCTTTCATGCTCCTCATAGCTCACTGTCTAAACCCGACCCTGAGCCTTCTGTCCAAAAGTGTACCTACAGGGACAACACATCGTGAGCATATACATATTTACTTAACATCATAACAAGAGACATAACAATAAATGCATGAAATCTTGGTTAAGTAAACTTTTTGGTTATTCGTTAACTTCTTTTTGTTGACCCTGATTTACCTTCATGCATATGGGCATCTTACCCGTGACATCTTACCACATCATAAACATCGTATGGCCTCTTACCATATGGGCGTCTTACCCCGTGGCATCTTACCACATAATGACATCGTATGGCATCTTACCATATGGGCATCTTACCCTTTTATAAACATTGTATGACATCTTACCATATGGGCATCTTACCCTTTTATAAACATTGTATTGCATCTTACCATATGGGCATCTTACCCTTTTATAAACATTGTATGTCATCTTACCATATGGGCATCTTACCCTTTTATAAACATTGTATAACATTGTTATAAACTTACTTATCATAATCATCTTCATAAACATCATCATCATAAACATCACCATCTTAAACATCATCATCATAAACATCATCATCATAAACATCATCATCTTAAACTTACTTATCACTATCATCATCATAAACATCATCATCATAAACTTCATATGTAGGAGTATGGTTTACCGTCCGATGCCCGTACGTTTCTTACGTACCTTAATTCCCAAAAGTGGAGAAATTGGAGAGCTTTATCTCCTTGAGGTTGTGGGTACCTGGGATGGTTCTACATAACCATACAAATCGATATTAGAATCTAAATATAGTCCAATATCCAAAAATCCCACAAAAACATCAAAAACACATAATTATGTGTCTCGCGATCGATCGCTGGGTTGTCCCGATCGATCGCTAGATCACACTGCCCGTTGCTGAAATTTTGGGTCTTCGGCGATCGATCGCCACTTTTGGCGCGATCGATCGCCAGCTCGCCAATCGATCGCCCAAAAGTGGCGATCGATCGCCAAATGCTACTGGCGCGCACTGGAGGCTCGCGATCGATCGCCAAGAGCGGGCGATCGATCGCCGAGTCCTGAACCACGAAAAATCGCTATTTTTGAGCATTTTTCAAGCTCCTCTTCATTCTTTACAAATCCAAACTTTCCTATAACATCAACAACATCATAACCCACTAAAACCCACATAAAACACTTCAAAAATCATACCCCAAACATATATAACACATACCCAAAACAACCCACATAGATCATCAAAAACTAACCCATTTCAACACCAAATATCATAAAAACTTTAGGAATGGTTCCATACCTCTTAGGAACTCCAAATCCTACAATAAATCTCACAAACAAAGGTTTTGTGAAAATTTCTTCTTCCTTCCTCTGGATTTCGAAAATGGGAGATGGGTTAGGGTTGAGGAATGAGTTGGGGATTTTAAAAGTGATTGGTAAAGTAAGTGGGTATAGTGGAGAAAAGGGGGTTATAAGGTTAATATTAAAATTATACCCCAAAGTTAACATGATGTATAAAACACCCCAACATGGTATTTTAAAAGCATTTTGACAAAATGCACTAAACTTCATTAAATCCATACTTCCTCATAATTAACAACCAATACAATTAAATCATGTTACACCTTATTACCCAACACCTAAATCAATTACCACATAATTCATTATATAAACATAATTAATACCTTAATTGCAATTAATCAATTTCGGGGCGTCACAATACTCCCCTACTTATAAGATTTCGTCCTCGAAATCGCATGCACTTACCCAAAATGAAACTAAACATAAATCATACCAGAAAATAGTTCCGGGTAATGTTGTATCATATGCCGTTCCATCTCCCACGTAGCCTCCTCGACACCCCGACGATCCCACTGAACTTTGACCATCGGTATAACTTTACTTCGTAATCTGCGATCCTCACGATCCAGAATTCTGACCGGTCGTTCTACGTAGGATACATCCGAGTCCAACTGCACTTCAGCAGGCTGTAAAACATGAGACGGGTCTGGCTCATACTTCCGTAGCATAGAAACGTGAAAAACATCATGAATACCAGATAAAGACGGCGGTAGAGCCAAACGGTAAGCCAATGTACCAATACGCTGCAATACCTCATACGGCCCGACATATCTCGGAGATAACTTTCCCCGCATACCAAAATGGACCACACCCCTGAAGGGTGACATTTTCAAGAAAACCTTGTCTCCTACTTGGAATTCTAGCGGTCGTCGCCGCTTATTGGCATAGGCTGCTTGCCTATCTTGGGCCACTTTCATCTTTAAGCGTATCATCTTAATCTTTTCCTCCATTTTCTTAATCATATCCGGTCCTCCGACCGCTTTACTCGTCAAGTCCTCTCAATACAGCGGTGACCTACATCGTCGTCCGTAAAGAGCTTCAAAAAGGGGCCATTTGAATGCTCGCCTGATAGCTGTTATTATAGGAGAACTCTACTAGTGGTATAGAATCTTGTCATGGAGTATCAAACTCCAGTACACATGCCCTCAACATGTCTTCGAGCGTCTGAATGGTACGCTCTGTATGGCCATCTGTCTGAGGGTGATAAGCTGTACTCAGTCTCACTTCAGTGCCCAAAGCTGTCTGGAGACCCTCCCAGAAATGTGAAGTAAACCTTGGGTCTCTGTCAGACACAATCGAGACTGGAATCCCATGCAACCTCACTACATCCCGTACATATAATTGGGCCATCTTTAGGTATGTGAAAGTCATGCTGTAAGGGATGAAATGAGCTACCTTCGTCAGCCTATCAACGATAACCCAGATCGCATCAAATCCAGAGGTCGTTCTTGGCAGGTGGGTCACGAAGTCCATAGATATGTGTTCCAACTTCCACTTAGGTACTTCCAAGCTCTTCAGCTCGCCACCAGGCCTCTGTCTTTCTGCCTTTACCTGTTGGCAGATCAGACATCTTTTAACAAAAGCGATCACATCACGCTTCATGTGTCTCCACCAAAATTGACCGCATAGGTCCTTGTACATCTTCCTTCCTCCTGGGTGGATACTGAACCGACTACTGTGAGCTCGCTCCAATAGTCCTCTACGCAATTCCAGCGTATCTGGGACTAACCAACGGTTGCCCAGTCTCAAGGAACCATCCTCAGCCACACTAAACTTTGATGGCTGTCCTTGAAGTACTATCGATGACCATCTCTGAACCTCATCATCCAACCACTGGGCTTTCCTGATAGCCTCAAATATGTCTGGCTCAGCCAGTAAGGTCGACACTCGCACCGACGATGTGTCTACATCGAAATCATAGCCCAGATGGCAATAGGAAGTCATCATAGCTGATAAACACATAGCGTCCTCAGCAGTACTCTTCACCTTCCGACTTAAGGCATCTGCTATCCAATTTGCTTTACCAGTGTGATGTCTGGGGATTATGGTGTTAATCCTGGTGTTGTATTAATCCTTGATGGAATTTTATTTGTGGCAATTAGGAATTAATTGCGGTTTGACATCTCCTAAGGTTGTTAAATCGGGCATTTGGGATCGTTGGATCCAAAGGATGAGATTGTATTCTCATTTTGGTGAAAAACCTATGAGTTGGGTTTTTAGTGGGACTTGGTGTCCGGGGTGCCTTTTGTTGGGCCAGTCTGGGGTTTTGCCGTTGGAGAGAGAGTTTTTGAAAACAGATGATTTTTAATGAATCGTGATGTATTTGTGGAGGTATTGGTATTCTGGGGCATTTTTGGCTATATATACCAGTTGGACTTGGGATTCCGTCATTTTGGAGTCCACCCCATTCCTCTCCTCTCCCTCTCTCTCGCCCCTCTCACCCCCAAACCCTTCCCCTTTTTCCTTTGATGACCAAATCGGTGGAGGCTCGTCCTAGGAGCCGGATTTCTCGAAGATAAGTTGGTAAGTTTCTTCCCCTCGACTTTATCTTCGATTTGATAGTGATCTTGTTGAGTTTTGGTTAAGTTTTGGTGGGTTTTGAAATTGGGGAGTTTCGGGTTAAAATACAAAAATGTTGATTTCAGTGTTTTTATGGAGTTTTATTGTTGTATTTGAGGTGTTGAGGTTGTATGGGGTGTTGGTTTGGAGTTGGGTGTGAAAAACACCATTAAAACTCGAGTTTTTCGGAAAAATCGCAGTCCGCGATCGATCTTGGCGAGGCGCCGATCGACCGCGACTTGCTACTGGAATTTGGAGAAGATGCACAGTATCGGCGATCGATCGCGAAAAGTGGGCGATCGATCGCGAGGGTCTCAGCGATCGATCGCGAGATGTGGCGATCGATCGCGGATTGTTTTTTTCGGGCAGTAGGCTTGCGCGATCGATCGCGCCTGATGGGCGATCGATTGCGGCACTGTTCATGGATTTTCGAAAATGTTGGAAAATGTTGGGATTTTGGAATCGAGGTCTAAAGGGCCGACTTCTGGAGTGTTGTTCACATTCCAATGGGAATGTTAGGCTTTCAAAATGGTTTGATTTGGAGCCACGTTTATTAAACGGAATTTTTGGTTGGGTTTTTGGCTATCTATTAAGCATATAAAATGGAATATTTTGGGTATTATGCATGCTTAGCCGGGGGGCTTTTATTTTGGTAATCGTCATGGATTGACGATATGTTTGGGAGTCTTGAACGTGCTTGGGCACGTGGTTGCATGCTTATACTTGATTGTGAGTTGTTTATGTGTCTTAGCACATATTTCTCGAGGTATGGAACTCAAGCAAAGTTTGGACTCGAACTACGGAATTATAAGGTACGTATGACGTACGAGCATAGCCCTTTAATATAATTGCAATTGTTGAGTGCTTGGTACACTGTATTGCAATGAATGTGTGTAGAAATGCATGACATATGGTGTTAACAATAAACGGAGATTGAGATGCATGGTTTATTGTACTTGCTTCAAATGTCTATATATGCATGGATAATTGCATGGTGCCGCTTTTGAGCGAGCAATGATTGGGATGTTGTCGCCTGTGAGCGAACATCGATTATGACGCCGCTGCCATCAAGCATGCGTGGAAATGGAATGCCGCTATCGTAGAGCGAGCAATGAATAGAGCTATGAAACTATAAGTGAGAAACATGTATTGTTTATAATCATTGTTTAATGATTTGATGTTATTGATTATGACATTGGTATATGGCTCATAGAATTGTTAATCAATGTAATGATTAACTGGCATTTGGGAATTTGATGGTTTCAGTATTTTTGAGAACAGAGACAGTACAGGGAACCACGGATGAGGATGATGCCATCCAGGGAGTATATTTTGTATTTCATAACATTTACATTGTTGTAAATTATGAATTGTATTGTTGTATTTTGTGATGACCAGGGATTATAGATGTTAAGCCCGGAGTATTAATAATCCCTAAAGTGGTTTTACGTGGCAATGTGGGTTTAATCGAGGTATTGGGCCTTCTGGGCTCGTTTATTTGGGTAGTTGGGATCGTTGGATCCAGAGGTTGAGATTGTATTCACATTACGGTGTAAAACCTAAGAGTTGGGTTTTTGATGTGTCTCGGAATCTCGGGTGCTGTGTGAGCACCGGTAGGGGGTTTTGGAGTTAGAGAGAGAGTTTTTGAAAACAGATGATTTTTAAGGAATCATGATGTATTTGTGGGGCTATTAATTTTTCGGGGTATTTTTGCTATAAATACCATTTAAACCCAAAATTTTAGAAAATATATCATTTCCGCCCCAATTCTTCCTCCCTCTCTCCCGCGATGCGACTCCCGCTGCTACAGCACCCCCGCCGCTTCAAACGCTTCGCCCGCCGCCGTCCCGCCGCCGTTCGGCGCGTGCGACCTATCACCGGCTTCGTCTCGTCCAGGCGCTCCTTTCCCCTCCGGCAATTGAAGGTTTCGTCGCGTCTTGGAGTCGAATTTGGCTGGAATGCGTCGATCCCCAAAAGTTAGGGTTCATCGGATTTCGTCCGATTTTGCTTCCGATTTTCGTTGGGTAACGTTCCTTACCCCTTTTCCATGCTTGTGATGTACTTTCCTTGCCTTATTGTGAATTATTGTTTCGAATTTCCCCAATTTCGTAGGGTTTAATTTTCGAATTATTGGGGGTTTTTGGCAAAGGTGATGATTCTTGCCATTGATGGTTTAATTCACATCTTAGGTGTATTATGATACTTAAGTGGGATCGAATTAAGATGTTATGGTTCGAATTTGCCCTAATTTGGTGAAGGTTTGATTCGATTTTTGGGATTTTTGGCATGAGGATGATATTCTTATTAGGATTCGATTTATTCATGTTTAAATGAATTATGATGCTTGGTTGGGTTCGAATTGTGAGATTAGGGTTCGAATTTTGTAGGATGTTCTTGAACAATTTTCGATATTATCGCATTCGTTTTCCCTCCCTGCATGTACCCTGCCCCGGGTCTTTTAAATGATTTATTGTCGTGTGTTGACAATATTCTGAAGGTTATGAATGTGCTTGAGCATGGGTTACATGTTCGTAAATAATTGTGAATTATTTATCGTTTTAGCACATCGTTTCTCGGAGCATGGAACTCGAGCAAGGTTTGGCTCGGACTTCGAGGATTTAAGGTACGTTTAGCGTACGAGCATAGTTTAAATGATGTTTTACAAGTATGATGCATGATTTAAGATATATGAAATGTTTTACTATGATGGTATCGGGACTCGGTTACGATATGTTGATTCACATAGTGGAATGTTCAGTGCCGCTATGAAGCGAGCCAATGATGAGGTGTGGTTGCTACGGAGCAAACACCCATAGTATGACGTTACCTTGAAGTAAGAAATGAAAATGTGGTATTTGATTAGATATCTAGGATATCTGTATTTTATTCCCTATTGGTAATAATAGGAACAGAGACGTAGTTAATCAGAGAAGTGATTAACCAGTATCGGAAGTTAAGGAAATACCAATATGATATCTAGAATTATGATAATTGCTAGATAAAGTAAGATGTTATGAAACGATGTTATGAAAAGATGTTATGAAATGATGTTATGAAATGATGTTATGAAATGATGTTATGAAAAGATGTTATGAAAAGATGTTATGAAAAGATGTTATGAAAAGATGTTATGAAATGATGTTATGAAATGATATTATGAAATGTTGCTAATCATTGCTAGTTAAAGTAAGATGTTATGAAATGTTGTTAATTTGAACTGGCTAGGGTTAACCAATGTGATGATTAACTGCATATTCAGGATTTGATGATTTATCTGTTTTGAGAACAGGATTATTACAGGGGTACGCTATGATGAGGGTGATACCATCCAGGAAGTATCACATATGTTCCACAATATTTACATTTTCGTAAATTATGTATTATGTCATTATGATTATGAAATTGTGGAATTGGTATGCTCACCCCGTTGGGGGCTGTCTCTGTTGGGGCAGGTGAACAGGTACATCGATGGCTTTGGAGATGAGCTCGAGCTGTTGATTGGATGTACTCCCAGGATCGTGGTACCAGGGCTCGATGAAGCACGGTATCGTATAAAGTACTCATACGCCCATGAGGGTTATATACATATTCATGATGCTCGCATGTGAGCAAGATTATGCTTGTATATGGGTTGTATGTAAAGGCATGAGCCTTTCTCTCTTTCATTCTATGTTGCATGCAATTAGAGGTAGAATTGCTAAATGTTAAGAGAGTCATTGGTGTATTATGTGGGTGTTGAAACCCACTTTTGTCGTCATATGTGTGGTGTCTTCCCTGGCTGGGAATTTACTTGTATTACTGCTTTCTGATGAGTATTATGTGTTCCCTGGCCGGGAATTATGTTATGTGCTGTGCTCTTTTTTTTTGGGATAGCTCTATTTATGGGGAGACTCTGCCCAAATTTTTATAAAAGTTCACAATGTGAAAAATGGCACCAAGAGGTTGGTAAAGGGCAATCATATGAGTCTTTTATTGTTAGGATGATGATCTTACAACATTGAGTATTAAAGGAAGTTTTGTAATTGACATTCAATGGTAAAGTATCATCTGAGCTTCCCGATTGACTTTTTATAGAAAGCATGTACCACACATAGTGGTTAATACACTAATCAAGGGTTAAGGGCTTGGGGTCCTTACATTAGTGGTATCAGAGCAGTGGTTGCTCATTGGGGCTGTTAAGGGCCTAGGAAGTTATTGATAGCACATATTTATGCATGATGGCATTAATGTTATACGACATGACTAATTATATGTGGTTATATGATATGAAAAGTGGTATTGCTAACCATTGTGGTTGCAGGAATCGTGTGGAACACGATAGGATGGCATTAATAGCGATGTCTAACACTCTATATGCTACGTGCCAAGGAATCTGATTTTGGAAGTAAATCAGGGAAAAGAAAGATATGATGTATTGTCTGAGGACAGGCTGGGTAGACAACCGACAGTGGAATACTTCGGTATGGTCTCAATTATTATTGAATATACTAATACGTTTGTTCATGTAATGTTCAAGCAAGGAAAGTACGTAAGAGGCGTACGGGCATCGGACGGTAACACACATCTTTATACTACAACTATGCTTTTATTGCATGAGTATTCACGATGAAATGATGATGTTTATATGATGATGTGTATACGATGATGTTATACGATGTTTATACGATGAGGCTTATACGATGTTTATATGATGATGATTATGATAAGTAAGTTTATGATGATGTTTACGATAAGTAAAGACGATATGATGTTTATGATGATGATAATGATAAGTATGTTTATGATGATGTTTACGATAAGTAAAGACGATATGATGTTTATGATGATGATAATGATAAGTAAGTTTATGATGATGTTTACGATGAGTAAAGATGATAAGATGTTTATGATGATGATAATGATAAGTAAGTTTATAATGATGTTTACGATGAGTAAATATGATATGATGTTTATGATGATGATTACACGATGTTTATATGATGATGTTTATACGATGTTTTTATGATGATGATTACACGATGTTTATATGATGATGCTTACATGATGTTATTGTGGTAAGATGCCACGGGGTAAGATGCCCCACATGGTAAGTAGCCATGCGATATCATTGTGGTAAGGTGCCACGGGGTAAGATGCCCCACATGGTAAGTAGCCATGCGATATCATTGTGGTAAGGTGCCACGGGGTAAGGTGCCCCACATGGTAAGTAGCCATGCGATATCATTGTGGTAAGGTGCCACGGGGTAAGGTGCCCCACATGGTAAGTAGCCATGCGATATCATTGTGGTAAGGTGCCACGGGGTAAGGTGCCCCACATGGTAAGTAGCCATGTAACGTTATTGTGGTAAGGTGCCACGGGGTAAGGTGCCCCACATGGTAAGTAGCCATGCGATGTATTTGTGGTAAGATGCCACGGGGTAAGGTGCCCCATATGGTAAGAGGCCATACGATATTATTATGTGGATTTACGATGACTCATTCTTTTATGATGATTGGCGATGGTTCTTTCCGCCAGATGTATGATAGCGATGCTTCATTCCGCTATATTGATGGGCGATGGTTCTTTCCGCCAGATGTATGATAGCGATGCCTCATTCCGCTATATTGATTGGCGATGATTCTTTCCGCCAGATGTATGATAGCGATGCCTCATTCCGCTATATTGATTGGCGATGGTTCTTTCCGCCAGATGTATGATAGCGATGCCTCATTCCGCTATATTGATTGGCGATGGTTCTTTCCGCCAGATGTATTGATGACGATGCCTCTTTTCGCTATTATGTGACGATGATTCATACTCAGGTGTATAGCGAGGTTTCATGCCACCTATTATATGACGAGGTATCATGCCGTCGATTCTATAGCGATGGACTGTACCACTATATATTCAGCACAGGATTTTGGCCGCCTTCGAGCGATGGGTGCTGATTACGTATTATTATGGAGCGACGGAGATAGGTATGCCGCTATCTTGTTAGCGATGAGGTATGAGATATTGCTATTTTATTAGCATTATTATTGCTGGTATGCGTTGATATGCATGTTTTATTATGACTATTTACTAGCATGATTATGGATGACATATGTTGATGTACATGGACCATCACGAGTTGACTAGGTCATTTAGATGTCATTGTTGACTTGTATCGTCACTAGTTGACAATGCCTTAGATGCCATGAGTTGGCATGTGTCGTCACAGGATGACGTTGATGATGGTGTAGGAGATGTCTTATTAGACATGCATCATCGTTACGATGAACAATGCGTTGAGCATACGTTTTCAGTTGTATGCCTTGGGTGCCAGTGTCGGGCACAAGGAGGTGTGTGCGTCACCGATTGACGTGACCCTTATACCGAGCGGGTTGCTCGAGGAATGGATGGATGCGCTGTACATGTGATTGTACCGCAGCTTATGTTTGGGGTAATCATATTACGAGTGGTGATACCCTTGAGGTATGCTCGTTGGATTGGCTATTTGGCCATGTTTTTGACGATAGGAGTAATCGTGGAGGAATTACTCGCTTTCTATTGATATGACATGTGGTAGACATGGTCACACCACCCATGAGGATGTAAGATGGGTCCTAAGGGAGTAGGATCAGGTTATGTTAAGTACATGGGGACATTGGAGTGTCCAGGGTATATCAGCATTGGAGGAATGTTGGGTAAAGACCCACTACTCTATTGATTTTTATTCCCATGGTATGGTATGCCGTGCGGAAGCGTCCATCTGATTGGTAGGTTTGAGGTGAACCTAGTGAGGCAGCGACTAGTTTGTCTGCCGCGTGTGTGCAGCACCATGATGGGCTTGCTAGAGCCGTTATACTGCTCGTTGGAACCAAGTTTGGCAAATCGTAAGGTGATACGAGGTGGATTGTGGTGGACTCTGGTAGTCACCACGTCATTTGAAGTTGAGGTTGAGTATGCCTCACTGAAACGTATATATGTTTATGTTTAATCTTGGGGAGACTTGTCTGGGACAGCTCATGATGTGAAGTACCAACGAGAGAGTCGTCAAGTCGTCGTTGATTCGATCTGAGAATCCATGTATTTGAGTTGCAATGATGCGACTGCTCCTTCGATAGAGGAGGTTTAAAAGTGGAAACCAGGTTTGTTATGTGTACACCGTGGAATACTAGTGTTTCCCACGTAACGATGTATGTTGGACATCGTGAGTCATGATAAGAGATGTCAAGGAATGAAATCTACGATGGAATCAGGAGCGATTCGAATCCTTACAGTTTCAGTTGACTAACTGCTTTTGGATTATTAGCGTTGGGCTGTGCTGACGCTCTTTGACGTTATGATGAATTTGGAAGTCTGTTCCACTCCAGAGTTTGACACGAGGTCAACGTTCTCACGGTTGATGTGTCATTCAGGATGGGTTCTTATTAGTTGTATTAGAACTAAGGATGACTGTCCGGTCTACAGCCGTAAGTATTGGTTGTTTTGCAGTCATGAGAGGCTGACTTTTGGGATGACCCGCATCGAGGTACGTTTTGCCTCTTAGGTGATATGTTGGTTTTGGTATGTCGCTCTGTTTCAGAGTTTGAAGAGAAGTAAGTATCCTCACGTTTATTAATACGATTCTGTTATGGTTAAGAATCGAGGTTGTGGCTTCATGTTGTTGTGTAGCCCGGGTGTGACGCGATACACCAGTGCTAATTTCGAGGACGAAATTCTTTTAGTGGGGGATATTGTGATGACCAGGGATTATAGATGTTAAGCCCGGAGTATTAATAATCCCTAAAGTGGTTTTACGTGGCAATGTGGGTTTAATCGAGGTATTGGGCCTTCTGGGCTCGTTTATTTGGGTAGTTGGGATCGTTGGATCCAGAGGTTGAGATTGTATTCACATTACGGTGTAAAACCTAAGAGTTGGGTTTTTGATGTGTCTCGGAATCTCGGGTGCTGTGTGAGCACCGGTAGGGGGTTTTGGAGTTAGAGAGAGAGTTTTTGAAAACAGATGATTTTTAAGGAATCATGATGTATTTGTGGGGCTATTAATTTTTCGGGGTATTTTTGCTATAAATACCATTTAAACCCAAAATTTTAGAAAATATATCATTTCCGCCCCAATTCTTCCTCCCTCTCTCCCGCGATGCGACTCCCGCTGCTACAGCACCCCCGCCGCTTCAAACGCTTCGCCCGCCGCCGTCCCGCCGCCGTTCGGCGCGTGCGACCTATCACCGGCTTCGTCTCGTCCAGGCGCTCCTTTCCCCTCCGGCAATTGAAGGTTTCGTCGCGTCTTGGAGTCGAATTTGGCTGGAATGCGTCGATCCCCAAAAGTTAGGGTTCATCGGATTTCGTCCGATTTTGCTTCCGATTTTCGTTGGGTAACTTTCCTTACCCCTTTTCCATGCTTGTGATGTACTTTCCTTGCCTTATTGTGAATTATTGTTTCGAATTTCCCCAATTTCGTAGGGTTTAATTTTCGAATTATTGGGGGTTTTTGGCAAAGGTGATGATTCTTGCCATTGATGGTTTAATTCACATCTTAGGTGTATTATGATACTTAAGTGGGATCGAATTAAGATGTTATGGTTCAAATTTGCCCTAATTTGGTGAAGGTTTGATTCGATTTTGGGGATTTTTGGCATGAGGATGATATTCTTATTAGGATTCGATTTATTCATGTTTAAATGAATTATGATGCTTGGTTGGGTTCGAATGGTGAGATTAGGGTTCGAATTTTGTAGGATGTTCTTGAACAATTTTCGATATTATCGCATTCGTTTTCCCTCCCTGCATGTACCCTGCCCCGGGTCTTTTAAATGATTTATTGTCGTGTGTTGACAATATTCTGAAGGTTATGAATGTGCTTGAGCATGGGTTACATGTTCGTAAATAATTGTGAATTATTTATCGTTTTAGCACATCGTTTCTCGGAGCATGGAACTCGAGCAAGGTTTGGCTCGGACTTCGAGGATTTAAGGTACGTTTAGCGTACGAGCATAGTTTAAA
The DNA here is from genome assembly GCA_907163345.1 of Haberlea rhodopensis. Taxonomy (NCBI): domain Eukaryota; kingdom Viridiplantae; phylum Streptophyta; class Magnoliopsida; order Lamiales; family Gesneriaceae; genus Haberlea; species Haberlea rhodopensis. The sequence continues at coordinate 214,218 of CAJQUN010000379.1, read as the reverse complement.
TGATGTTTTACAAGTATGATGCATGATTTAAGATATATGAAATGTTTTACTATGATGGTATCGGGACTCGGTTACGATATGTTGATTCACATAGTGGAATGTTCAGTGCCGCTATGAAGCGAGCCAATGATGAGGTGTGGTTGCTACGGAGCAAACACCCATAGTATGACGTTACCTTGAAGTAAGAAATGAAAATGTGGTATTTGATTAGATATCTAGGATATCTGTATTTTATTCCCTATTGGTAATAATAGGAACAGAGACGTAGTTAATCAGAGAAGTGATTAACCAGTATCGGAAGTTAAGGAAATACCAATATGATATCTAGAATTATGATAATTGCTAGATAAAGTAAGATGTTATGAAACGATGTTATGAAAAGATGTTATGAAATGATGTTATGAAATGATGTTATGAAAAGATGTTATGAAAAGATGTTATGAAAAGATGTTATGAAAAGATGTTATGAAATGATGTTATGAAATGATATTATGAAATGTTGCTAATAATTGCTAGTTAAAGTAAGATGTTATGAAATGTTGTTAATTTGAACTGGCTAGGGTTAACCAATGTGATGATTAACTGCATATTCAGGATTTGATGATTTATCTGTTTTGAGAACAGGATTATTACAGGGGTACGCTATGATGAGGGTGATACCATCCAGGAAGTATCACATATGTTCCACAATATTTACATTTTCGTAAATTATGTATTATGTCATTATGATTATGAAATTGTGGAATTGGTATGCTCACCCCGTTGGGGGCTGTCTCTGTTGGGGCAGGTGAACAGGTACATCGATGGCTTTGGAGATGAGCTCGAGCTGTTGATTGGATGTACTCCCAGGATCGTGGTACCAGGGCTCGATGAAGCACGGTATCGTATAAAGTACTCATACGCCCATGAGGGTTATATACATATTCATGATGCTCGCATGTGAGCAAGATTATGCTTGTATATGGGTTGTATGTAAAGGCATGAGCCTTTCTCTCTTTCATTCTATGTTGCATGCAATTAGAGGTAGAATTGCTAAATGTTAAGAGAGTCATTGGTGTATTATGTGGGTGTTGAAACCCACTTTTGTCGTCATATGTGTGGTGTCTTCCCTGGCTGGGAATTTACTTGTATTACTGCTTTCTGATGAGTATTATGTGTTCCCTGGCCGGGAATTATGTTATGTGCTGTGCTCTTTTTTTTTGGGATAGCTCTATTTATGGGGAGACTCTGCCCAAATTTTTATAAAAGTTCACAATGTGAAAAATGGCACCAAGAGGTTGGTAAAGGGCAATCATATGAGTCTTTTATTGTTAGGATGATGATCTTACAACATTGAGTATTAAAGGAAGTTTTGTAATTGACATTCAATGGTAAAGTATCATCTGAGCTTCCCGATTGACTTTTTATAGAAAGCATGTACCACACATAGTGGTTAATACACTAATCAAGGGTTAAGGGCTTGGGGTCCTTACATATTTATTGGATTGGGATATTGGTATGCTCACCCCGTGTGGGGGCTGTCTCTGTTGGGGCAGGTGGTACAGGTGTAGCAGCAGCTTTGGAGTTGAGCTCGGGCTGTTGATTGAAGTACTTCCTGGATTGAGGTACCAGAGCTGGATGGACAGACGCTCAGATCCAGAGTCGAGATCGAGTTGCGCCTGAGAGGTGCTTCCAGGATCGGAACACCAGTAACGGTATCCAGCAGAGTGTTTTATACATTAGATACACGCTCATTCATTGGATACTGTGATGACCTGGGATTGGAGATGTTAATCCCGGAGTGTTAATAACCCCTAAAGATGTTTTACGTCGTGATTTGGAGTTTAATCGCGATGTTGGGCCTTCTGGGCTCGTTTATTTGGGTAGTTGGGATCGTTGGATCCCGAGGATGAGATTGTATTCACATTACGGTGTAAAACCTAAGAGTTGGGTTTTTAATGTGTCTCGGAATCTCGGGTGCTTGTGTGAGCACCGGTAGGGGGTTTTGGGGTTAGAGAGAGAGTTTTTGAAAACAGATGATTTTTAATGAATCACGATGTATTTGTGGGGCTATTAGTATTTCGGGGTATTTTGCTATAAATACAAGTTGAACCCGAGATTTTAGAATTAAATTCATTTTCAGCCCACTTTTCCTTCTCTCTCTCTCTCCCGCGCGACAGCCATTCCCGACCTCCCCTGCCCCCGCCGCTTCAGGCGCCTCGCCCGCCGCCGTCCGGCCGCCGTTCGGCGGGTGCGACCCGTCGCCGGCTTCGTCTCGACGAGACGCAGCTTTCCCCTCCATCAATTCGAAGTTTCATCGCGTGTGGAAGTCGGATTTTGCGGAAGTGCGCCGATCCCCAATTTCTAGGGTTCTTCGATTTTGGTCCGATTTCTTCCGATTTTCGTTTGGGTAATCTTCCTAACCCCTTTTTCCATGCTTGTGATGTATTTCCCTGCCTAATTGTGATTTATTGGCTCGAATTTATTTCGAATTTCGTGTGGATTTGGTTCGAAAATTCTTGCTGTTAGGCGTGTGGTTTTGGTTCGAAATTTGTGGCTTATGGTTCGAATTTTTGCCCTATTTTGGTGAGGGTTTGATTTCGAATTTTGGGGGTTTTGGCTATGGGTTGATGATTCATGTTAGGGATCGCCTATTACATGTTTTAGATGATTTATGATGCTTGGTTGGGTTCGAATTGTGATGCTGGGGTCGAATTATTGAAGGTGTTCTTGGGCAATTTTTCGATATGTCGCATTCGTTTTCCCTCCCTGCATGTACCCTGCCCCGGGTCTTTTAAATGATTTATTGTCGTGTGTTGACGATATGTTGAGGGTTATGGTGTGCTTGAGCATGGGTTGCATGTTCGTAAATAATCGTGAATTATTTATCGTGTTAGCACATCATTCCTCGGGGCATGGAACTCGAGCAAGGTTTGTCTCAGACTTCGAGGATTTAAGGTACGTTTAGCGTACGAGCATAGCTTAAATGATGTTTTACAAGTATGATGCATGATTTAAAATACATGAAATGTTTTACTATGATGGCACCGTGACTTGGTTACGTTATGTTGATTCACATGGTGAAATGCTTGGTGCCGCTATGAAGCGAGCAAATGATGGGTGTGGTCGCTACGAAGCGAACACCAGTAGTATGACGCTACTTTGAAGTAAGAAATGAAAATGTGGTGTTGATTAGATATCTAGGATATCTGTATTTTATTCCCTATTGGTAATGAATAGGAACAGAGACGTGGTTAATCAGAGAAGTGATTAACTAGTATCGGAAGTTAAGGAAGTCTCAATATGATATCTAGAATTATGATAATTGCTAGATAAAGAAAGATGTTATGAAATGTTGTTAATTCGAAACTGGTTAGGGTTAACCAATATGATGATTAACTGCATATTCAGGATTTGATGATTTATCTGTTTTGAGAACAGGGTCATTACAGGGGTACGCTAGGATGAGGATGATACCATCCAGGAAGTGTCACATATGTTCCACAATATTTACATTTTTGTAAATTATGTATTATGTCATTATGATTATGAAATTGTGGAATTGGTATGCTCACCCCGTTGGGGGCTGTCTCTGTTGGGACAGGTGGACAGGTACATCGATGGCTTTGGGGATGAGCTCGAGATGTTGATTGGATGTACTCCCAGGATCGTGGTACCAGGGCTTGATGGAGCACGGTATCGTATAGAGTACCTATATATATATATATACACCCATGATGGTTATACACATGATTATGATGCTCGCATGTGAGCACGATGGTACTTGTATATGGGTTGTATATAAAGGCATGAGCCTTTCTCTCTCTCATTCTATGTTGCATGCAATTAGAGGTAGAATTGCTAAATGATTATGAGAGTCATTAGTGTATGTGGGTGTTGAAACCCACTTTTGTTGCCATATGTGTGGTGTCTTCCCTGGCTGGGAATTTACTTGATATTGCTGTATTCTGATGAGTATTATGTTTTCCCTGGCCGGGAATTACGTTGTGTGCTGTACTTTTATTTCGGGATAGCTCTATTTATGGGGAGACTCTGCCCAAATTTTTATAAAAGTCCACAATGTAAAAAGTGGTGTAATGGGCGAACTCTATGAGTCTCTTGTTGCTAGGATGATAAACTTTTAACATGGTATGTTAAAGAAAACTTTGTAATTGCCATTCAATGGTATATTACCATCGGAGTTCCCGAATGATTTTATGGAAAGTATGTGCCACACATAATGATTAATACACTAATCAAGGGTTAAGTATTTGGGGTCCTTACAGATACTCTTGTGTGAGTACATATTACGTGTATATGGGATGTATAACGGGCTACGACTCTCCTCTGTTCATTTATGGTTTGCATGCAATTAGATATAGAATTGCTAAATGAACTAAGAGTATGTTAGTGTATTATGTGGGTGCATGCTATATGGATAATCATGGTTGGGGAATTCGAATATTATGTGGTTTAAATGCAAGAAATTTTCTGGGTAGCACATGGTGTTGCACTTGCATATGTTTTCTTCCCTGATAGTATTATTATATGCACTAATGTTATGGATTAATACACTAATAACGGGATAAGGGCACGGGGGTCCTTACATTAGTGGTATCAGAGCAGTGGTTGCTCTTTGGGGCTGTTAAGGGCCTAGGAAGTTATTGATAGCACATATTTATGCATGATGGCATTAATATTGTATGACACAATTAGTTGTTTATGTGCTTTTATGATATGAGAAGTGGTGCTAATCATTATAATTGCAGGAATCGTGTAGAATGCGATGTGATGGCATTAATGGTGATGTCTAGCACTTCATGTATTATGTGTTAAGGGATCTGATTTTGTAGGAGGAAAGGTGAGACGTACGGGCTTCGGACGGTAAAACGTGTTACACCTTTGATTATGTATATCGTGGATAGTGGATCCTTACATGTGATGATATATGTGAAACGATAGTGATATATTGTGATAATGGAACCAATTGTTGTGTTTGATTATTGTGGTAGAATTGATGAATGTTCCGGTAGCCTTTATCTCCGAGCGAGGGAGGTACTTGCCGCTGTCATGTCTAAGCGATATAACATGCCGCTGTCATTGTCGAAGCGAGGGGTCCTAAAATTCCGCTGTTGTATTGGGACCGGAACAGTCACAATTCTAGTGATTAATGTGGAATATTGTGGTTATAACTGGAACGTGATATCGATCATTATATTGTGAACTGTGGTATTAACCTGGATGCAGGTACATGGAGCTAGTAGGAGTTCCGGTAGTTGTTATATTCGAGCGAGGGAGGTACTTGCCGCTGGCATATGAAGCGATGGTAATATGATATTTGCCGCTGTCATGTCTAAGCGAGGTAACATGCCGCTGTCATTGTCGAAGCGAGGGATATCATATGATGCCGCTATATGTCGAAGCGAGGGGTCCTAAAATTCCGCTGCTATAACAGGACCGGAACAACCACATTATCGATATGTTGATAGCGATGGTTCATTCCGCTATATTGATTGGCGATGGTTCATGCCGCCAGATATATTGATAGCTATGGTTCATTCCGCTATATTGATTGGCGATGGTTCATGCCGCCAGATATGTTGATAGCGATGGTTCATTCCGCTATATTGATTGGCGATGGTTCATGCCGCCAGATATATTGATAGCGATGGTTCATTCCGCTATATTGATTGGCGATGGTTCATGCCGCCAGATATGTTGATAGCGATGGTTCATTCCGCTATATTGATTGGCGATGGTTCATGCCGCCAGATATATTGATAGCGATGGTTCATTCCGCTATATTGATTGGCGATGGTTCATGCCGCCAGATATGTTGATAGCGATGGTTCATTCCGCTATATTGATTGGCGATGGTTCATGCCGCCAGGTATATTGGTAGCGATGTCTCATTCCTCTATTCTATTGGCGATGGTTCATGCCGCCGGGTATTCTATTGACGATGATTCGTGCCACCGGATATTACATAGCGACGGGTCATTCCGCTACACCTATGGCGATGGTTCATACCGCCGGATATCTATAGCGATGTCTTATGCCGCTGACTCTATGACGAGAGATCATGCCGCCGATTCTATAGCGATGGGTCATACCGCTATGTGCGTAGCGCTGGATTTTGTCGCCTACGACCGATGGATGCTACTTGCGTACCGCTGGTGGACGATGGATACAGGTATTCCGCTATCTTGATAGCGATGAGGTATGGCATATTACTTGTGTTAGCATTATTGTGGATACTACGTGTTGCTATATATGCCATGTATTTGACGATGAGATTATGGATGTCATGTATTGACATGTACCGTCATATGTTTGACGATGTTAATTGGATGTCATATGTTGACATATGCCGTCACGGGATGACGATGACATAGTTGATGTTCTATGTAGACGTGTAGCGTCGTTTTGATGATTAATACATTTAAGTTGTGTATTGAGTTGTATGGTTTGAGTGCCTTTGGTGGGCACATGGTAGTGTCTGGGTCACTAGTTGACGAGACTATTATGCCGAGCAAGTTGCTCGAAGAATTATTGGGTGCACCGTACATGGATTGTACCGTGGCACATTTTTGGAGTATATTGTTCGAGTAATGATACCCTTGGGAATACTCGCTAGTTTGGCTTGGGCCAAGTGATTGGTGGTAAGAGTAGTCATTGAGGAAACTACTCGTTTATTGTTGTGATCTGCGGTAGGCGTGGTCACACCCACCCTGAGGGTGTGGGATAAGTCCTAATGGGTTAGGATTTCTTCGTGATTGAGCAAGGACACCGGGATGTCCATTATGCCTTGGTTTTAGAGAGATTTTGGGTGATGACCCACTACTCTAAATGGGTGTTACGGTATGGTATACCGGGTGGAACGTATGAGACGTTGGTAGGCTTGATATGAGCCTTTGGAGGCAGCGTTGGTTAGCCAGATTTAGTGGCAATGTTATAGCGTGCTTTTGATTGCCGTTATACTGCTCGTTGGATTCGAGTTCAGTGAATCATATGATGATACGATGAGGACTTTTAGTAGACTCTTATAGTCTCTTTGTGACATGATAATTGAGGCAGAGGATACCTCACGAAGACGTTTATACGTCAAATGTTTTAAGAGGCTTGTTTTGGGACAACTCAATTTTGTTGGAATACCAACGTGAGCGTCGACAAGTCGTTGTTAGCTCTGGTTCAGCATCTTTGCATATGGTATGCGACGGAAGACACAATTGTGATTGTGTGGTATAGTTAGTGGGGTGACACTACTATATTGACTTTATCTCTTGGAGAGATTTGGACTGTACTGTCATGGAGACAGCTAGTTTGGTTGAGGGTTGATCGTGAATCAACCAGGGTAAGCCCTACTAGTGTTTGACTAGGTAATGGCTTCGTGCTTCCAGTAGGACGTTCGAGGAGACGTCTCTGGGATGATGCTCGAGTGTAGAGTACTATGGCAATAGTACAGGGCATCGTTGTTTGAGTATACATGGCGTATACGAGTTTCGATTTGATGATAGTGGCTTCGATGCACTATTCTGAACCAATTACTTATTTTGGGTTCCGAGATATATGTTGGTATGTATATCCAGTTTTTCGGACGGTGGTCGAGGTTAGAGGGTCATGGATTCATGACACTATTCATTTTGGGAAAGGCAGTATTGTTATACTTGCCAGTTGAATCTTTTGGGAGATTCTTTGCCTTGGTTGTGTGGTGTTGATGTTGAAATCACACCCTTTGGCTTTGGTCTGTCGACCACTATTCTCCGTGGAGTGAGAATGATCGGGGTTTGACAGCAGGCTTTGGGACTTTGGGTATGCTTGGAGATACCCGAGTCTATTGCTTTGAGTGTGCCTGTCGTGTTGGTGCTTAGGCATGTATACCTGACCGCTTTTATTTTAAACAATTAATTCCAATCTAGCGATTTTAGACCGCAAGTGCACGGTGTCAAGTTTTAGTATAGTGAAAATTAAGTACAGGTTGTCGAATCCACAGGGACTAACGTATAAGTACCAAATAAGATCAATCAAATTATATTTAGCCTACGATTAAAGGAGCTTGATTAACTAACGCTAAATTAATCTAACGAATACAGATTAAACTAGAAACAATGACAATAATGGTTCCGGGAATGCAAAGGTAAGTTACTCAAGAAAATTACCAAGTTTGTCGTTCAATTATGTTATCTCTAATGATTCAATGGAATTCTCAATTTATTAACCAATTGAATTTAAAGGTGAAAGGTTTTCACGATTATTCGATACACTCTCTCGAGCTGTAACGAAACTAACAATAAATTAGAACAAGCCACTCTCGTGCACCTATTTACTAATTTAAAGTTGCTTAAATTATCAAAACCTATTAACTCTAAACCTTTCGATTTTAAGTTCTCACGTATGCGATATCATCTCTCGATCTCAATCGTAACATACATCATAAATTAATGGAGCTTGTTACAGCGTTATCTCTCGATCTCGGCTGTAACTCTCAAATTCAATCAAAGCTAGCTAGACTCTGATCTACACATGCAATTAATTTATGAACTTTAAATATCAATGCGCTCGACTATCAATGAATCAATAATATCAAACATAACGAACTAAAACTTCAATAATATAAACCAAATTCAATGCAAATCAATTACAAATGAGTTTTCTTGTCTCTCGACCTTAAAAACAACAAACGCAAATTGAAAATCAAATAAATTAAGTTTAGAAATACGATAAACGATGGATGAATCCGTGCGTTGCACCGTGATTTCTTCTCTTGTTCCTTCCTTGCACTCCGGAACGGATAGGCTCGACTTTGGACGAAGAACGGAGATTGGATCTCCTTCTTCCGGCGTTGGGCGGCGGCTAGGGCGGCTGCTCTTGACCTAAAAAGTCTGATATATTCTATCAAAATTCGTCCTTAATTCTGTGGAAGAGAGTCCCCTTAAAAAGCCCTCAAAAATCTCGATAAATTAGGAAAATAAAATCTTCAGATCTCGCGTCTCGATCGATCGAGAATTTCACCGATCGATCGGTGCACTGTTCACGCCAGCTTTTGGAACTTACTGCCTCGCTCGCTCGATCGGGAATTTCCACCGATCGATCGAGATTTCTCAAAAATTGTTGCTGAAGCTACTGCCTCGCTCGATCGATCGGGAATTTCCACCGATCGATCGGGCCTTCGAAAATTCTGAGTCTTGCTACTGGCTGGCTCGATCGATCGAGAATAAATCTCGATCGATCGAGATCTGAAAAATCCACCTTCTTAATTTTCTTGTCTTTTACGCCTCGATTTCGCCCGTTATCTTCTCATTAGCTCATTTCTTCCACTTCTGATCAAATTTCCTGAAACACATGAATAAACACCAAAAAGCATAATATCATCCAGGAAAAAGTACAGAAAATGGGAAGAAATCACAGTTAAAATCACTCAAAATCTACGCCTATCAACTCCCCCAAACTTAGACTTGATCGTCCTCGAGCAAGCAATAAACTCAAAAGAAAAGTTAAACTCGATACTAAGCATGAATTATCTTTGCAACATATGTAACAGCTCAGAAATCCTACTTACACAGTAATAGAAGTCAATCAACATTTAACAAGAAGCATTTTCTCCTAAGTTAAACAATACATCGCAACATCGGAACGTGCGTGTGTGCTATTGTCAAACATGAGTTACATATATATCTTTAACATCAACATGTGCCATATTAACTCCTAGTCAAGATTACTTTGAAATACTCTACAAGTTTACTATCCAGCACTTCTCCACTAATGTAATTGTTCCCTAGACTTGGATCAAAAGGTCTTAAAAGCTTATAACGTTAGGCCTTTTGGTGTCGGCTTCAAAGAAAAGGTAGGATGAATTCAAAGAAGAGAGTATAACAAAATCAGTTCAACTATTTTTTTGAGCTTCTCTTCAACTTTTTTCTAGCCTTGGCCACTTTGGGTCTTATTTTGAATTTTTCTTTTCAAGGCTTTTCTCTACATCTTTTCTTTTTCTTTGCTCATTCTTTTGTTCCTTTTGAACTCATTTGCATATAACAATTATGTGCAATGAATGAGATTCATTATACTCTCCTAGGGGTAGGTAAAAATTTTCTTTTCGGCTCAAACCAAGGTGGGTATAATGAGTTGCCAAGAATGTCGAATGGGGGTCTAATCATATGCAATGCATATACCATTCTTTTTCAATAAGGCTCAAAAGGGGACACTAATGAATAATATATAACAGGTAGGCTTGAAAGGCTCAAACGGTCCAAAGATCGCCTAAATCATCTCCAAGTCTAGTTCCTAATTATAAATTTCGCCTCAAAGTGCTTTCAACTAAACTGTAGAGTTCTCTAAGATACTCAAGACTCATCATAGTTAACACAAATTTTCAATTAAAACAATACATACTTCACTCAATCATGACTCAATAAGTGCTCAAATTATTCCTCAGTTTTGACATGTAGTTAACAAAGGATATATACAAACAAGTTAAGCATTTCCATGACTCCTATCTAGATGAGGATTAATTTCATCATGTATTACCGTTGCAATTCCAACTCATCAATTCTCAAGAATAACTCAATCAATAAAAAAAAAATTTTGTTGATAGTGCTCAAGGACGATTCAAGTGACAATTAAGCACACAACATGTGGATAAAACAAGTTAAACACGCAAACCACTCCCCCAAACTTAACTGAAACATTGTCCTCAATGTTTAAAAGAATCAAAAGGGACAAAGTAAACTCCCCTGATCAAGACGCTTGCATGAGGATTGGGGAAGTTTGGCTTTTGAAAGCTCCACTGCTGTAGGGGTTCATCGCTCCAATTGAGTACCTCGCAAAAGAAGGATGCTAGAAAAAAAAAATCGACAAGAGAGAAAAACAAACTAAATGCAAAATTGAAGATAAAACAAAGCTAAATGCAAAAGGATACGCTTGGGTTGCCTCCCAAGAAGCGCTGATTTCTAGTCGTCGGCTTGACCATCAGAAGCAACCATCAAAGAGCGGTTGCCGCCCATAGTAAGTATCGTATGATACTACTAATGGGTCTTCATATAGTATGCCCTCAAGCTTGGCAAGAGTGTAACGGTGTAAGCTCGATGCTCCAACAACTTTCTTCATGACATAGTGAGCATGGGAGAATGATTCTTGAATTGGCTTCATCTCATGGATGGCGTAGTGCGGTGAAGTTGGTGGCATCGATGAGGAATACGTATCCACATATGGCCCATAACATGCCTTCATCGATGGGTGGATATCAAATTTCTCGAAAATCTCATCATCCAACTTCACTCTTGGCTCGTTGTCCCATAGGATCTCCTCAGATGCCTTTTCCACTGTAGGCTCAATCACTTCCATAGGCTCAACTTCCCTTGATTCTTCCCCATGAGTCGGATCACTCCCCCAAACTTGATTGGTTGAGTGATCATCATCATGTAACCAGGCCTGATTTGTAGATCTCGTCTCCTCCTCTTGGCAGCTCATTGAGATGGTTTCCACTAGAATTGCAAATTGCTGCTCTAGATGACGTATATAATTGGTCTGGTTCTCTAAACGTTGCTCAGTTGATGCCATGAGTCTAAATAACATGTTCTCTGATTGAGCAGTTCCTTCTACAAAACTATCTTTCTTCGCGCCGTGATACTCAAAGGTTTTGTGCGTATCATCAGGGTAGTGAGGCTCTGGTGGGTATTGGTGACTCCAACCTTGCAAGGAAGGATCAAAATGCCAGTGGTAATCGAAGTCCGCCATATCATTGAACAGGTGTAATACACTGTCCTCATCTCTATCATCCAGGGGACTCCCAGTCACCAGTGCTCCTCTTAATACCCATCCTCGTGTCTGTGCATCCAAACCTTTGAAGAAATGTTGCAGAAGAGTATAGTTCGAAAAGTTGTGATACCTGAATGTGTCTGCCAGTTCATTGAATCTCTCCCACGCCGAATAAAACGGCTCTGAAAATTGTTGGGCAAATCTTGTGAAGACTTGTTGATGAAGCATCACAAGTACCTCGCAAGAAAAACAAATAACATACTTAAATAATTTTTTTTTTTTTTTTCGAAAATAACAAAAAGAATATGAAAACAAAAACGCAATAATAAAATTGGCTAAATTACAATTAACTAATCTCGTATGATATTATACAGATTAGTCCCCGGCAACGGCGCCAAAAACTTGATCGCTTTTATTTTAAACAATTAATTCCAATCTAGCGATTTTAGACCGCAAGTGCACGGTGTCAAGTTTTAGTATAGTGAAAATTAAGTACAGGTTGTCGAATCCACAGGGACTAACGTATAAGTACCAAATAAGATCAATCAAATTATATTTAGCCTACGATTAAAGGAGCTTGATTAACTAACGCTAAATTAATCTAACGAATACAGATTAAACTAGAAACAATGACAATAATGGTTCCGGGAATGCAAAGGTAAGTTACTCAAGAAAATTACCAAGTTTGTCGTTCAATTATGTTATCTCTAATGATTCAATGGAATTCTCAATTTATTAACCAATTGAATTTAAAGGTGAAAGGTTTTCACGATTATTCGATACACTCTCTCGAGCTGTAACGAAACTAACAATAAATTAGAACAAGCCACTCTCGTGCACCTATTTACTAATTTAAAGTTGCTTAAATTATCAAAACCTATTAACTCTAAACCTTTCGATTTTAAGTTCTCACGTATGCGATATCATCTCTCGATCTCAATCGTAACATACATCATAAATTAATGGAGCTTGTTACAGCGTTATCTCTCGATCTCGGCTGTAACTCTCAAATTCAATCAAAGCTAGCTAGACTCTGATCTACACATGCAATTAATTTATGAACTTTAAATATCAATGCGCTCGACTATCAATGAATCAATAATATCAAACATAACGAACTAAAACTTCAATAATATAAACCAAATTCAATGCAAATCAATTACAAATGAGTTTTCTTGTCTCTCGACCTTAAAAACAACAAATGCAAATTGAAAATCAAATAAATTAAGTTTAGAAATACGATAAACGATGGATGAATCCGTGCGTTGCACCGTGATTTCTTCTCTTGTTCCTTCCTTGCACTCCGGAACGGATAGGCTCGACTTTGGACGAAGAACGGAGATTGGATCTCCTTCTTCCGGCGTTGGGCGGCGGCTAGGGCTGCTGCTCTTGACCTAAAAAGTCTGATATATTCTATCAAAATTCGTCCTTAATTCTGTGGAAGAGAGTCCCCTTAAAAAGCCCTCAAAAAATCTCGATAAATTAGGAAAATAAAATCTTCAGATCTCGCGTCTCGATCGATCGAGAATTTCACCGATCGATCGGTGCACTGTTCACGCCAGCTTTTGGAACTTACTGCCTCGCTCGATCGATCGGGAATTTCCACCGATCGATCGAGATTTCTCAAAAATTGTTGCTGAAGCTACTGCCTCGCTCGATCGATCGGGAATTTCCACCGATCGATCGGGCCTTCGAAAATTCTGAGTCTTGCTACTGGCTGGCTCGATCGATCGAGAATAAATCTTGATCGATCGAGATCTGAAAAATCCACCTTCTTAATTTTCTTGTCTTTTACGCCTCGATTTCGCCCGTTATCTTCTCATTAGCTCATTTCTTCCACTTCTGATCAAATTTCCTGAAACACATGAATAAACACCAAAAAGCATAATATCATCCAGGAAAAAGTACAGAAAATGGGAAGAAATCACAGTTAAAATCACTCAAAATCTACGCCTATCAATACCCGTGTGTGTATACGAATGCCAACTCTATTTCGTTCCTCGTTGAACGTCGGATTAGTGTGCTTGGCTTGATGAATCTCCGGTGGGAGATTGTGGCAATTTGAGATTGGTAATCTCGATGGCACGATGTATCATGAGGAATAATCGTGAGGCCCGTTTGACTTCCCCTGAGGAGGGATTGTCATGTTTTGGAACCTTGGTAGTTCTTGTTGGATAATTCGATAGCCTCCCTGTTTTAGGATTGTTGAATCCCAGGATAAATGAGGGATGGCCAGGATTCGGATTTGTTTAGTGTCACGGTCGACACGTGTTCGGGAATGCAATTGTTTGTCTTGCATGTCCCCTGTGGAACTTGAGACCTTGTGAAGTCTCGATAGTATGTTTTGGACCAAGATAGGATTTCTTGGAGCACCTTGTTTTAGACTCCTGTGGTGATGTGTTTTGTGAGGATTGGTGACCGTGGGTTACCCGATCCGGATTGCAAGAGGTGCAACTACTCCTTTGGAGGAGATGATCGGGAAAGCGAGACCGGATTTTTCCGGGAGTATACTGATTGTATACTAGTGATTCCCATCTTAACGATGTGTGTTAAGCATCGTGGACAAGTGGTGGATATCATTGAGAGATATCTATGTTAGAACCAATGGGGTTTTGATTGATTTGCAGTCATGAGGGACTGACTTCCGGGACGATTCACATCGAGGTATGTTATTATCTTTCGGGTTAAATTGGTTTTGGGATTTGCTCTATTGTAGAGCTTGGTGCGAAATCAGTGTTCTCGCAGTTAATGATTCGATTCTATTGTGGTCCAGAATCGGAGTTGTGGCTTTACCTTGTTGTGTAGTCCTGGTGCTGGGTAGAGTATGCCGGTGCAAATTTCGAGGACGAAATTTTATTAGTGGGGGATAATTGTGATGTCCGGGGATTATGGTGTTAATCCCGGTGTTGTATTAATCCTTGATGGAATTTTATTTGTGGCAATTAGGAATTAATTGCGCTTTGACATCTCCTGAGGTTGTTAAATCGGGCATTTGGGATCGTTGGATCCAAAGGATGAGATTGTATTCTCATTTTGGTGAAAAACCTATGAGTTGGGTTTTTAGTGGGACTTGGTGTCCGGGGTGCCTTTTGTTGGGCCAGTCTGGGGTTTTGCCGTTGGAGAGAGAGTTTTTGAAAACAGATGATTTTTAATGAATCGTGATGTATTTGTGGAGGTATTGGTATTCTGGGGCATTTTTGGCTATATATACCAGTTGGACTTGGGATTCCGTCATTTTGGAGTCCACCCCATTCCTCTCCTCTCCCTCTCTCTCGCCCCTCTCACCCCCAAACCCTTCCCCTTTTTCCTTTGATGAGCAAATCGGTGGAGGCTCGTCCTAGGAGCCGGATTTCTCGAAGATAAGTTGGTAAGTTTCTTCCCCTCGACTTTATCTTCGATTTGATAGTGATCTTGTTGAATTTTGGTTAAGTTTTGGTGGGTTTTGAAATTGGGGAGTTTCGGGTTAAAATCCAAAATGTTGATTTCAGTGTTTTTATGGAGTTTTATTGTTGTATATGAGGTGTTGAGGTTGTATGGGGTGTTGGTTTGGAGTTGGGTGTGAAAAACACCATTAAAACTCGAGTTTTTCGGAAAAATCGCAGTCCGCGATCGATCTTGGCGAGGCGCCGATCGATCGCGACTTGCTACTGGAATTTGGAGAAGATGCACAGTATCGGCGATCGATCGCAAAAAGTGGGCGATCGATCGCGAGGGTCTCAGCGATCGATCGCGAGATGTGGCGATCGATCGCGGATTGTTTTTTTCGGGTAGTAGGCTTGCGCGATCGATCGCGCTTGATGGGCGATCGATCGCGGCACTGTTCACCTGCATGGATTTTCGAAAATGTTGGAAAATGTTGGGATTTTGGAATCGAGGTCTAAAGGGCCGACTTCCGGAGTGTTGTTCACATTCCAATGGGAATGTTAGGCTTTCAAAATGGTTTGATTTGGAGCCACGTTTATTAAACGGAATTTTTGGTTGGGTTTTTGGCTATCTATTAAGCATATAAAATGGAATATTTTGGGTATTATGCATGCTTAGCCGGGGGGCTTTTATTTTGGTAATCGTCATGGATTGACGATATGTTTGGGAGTCTTGAACGTGCTTGGGCACGTGGTTGCATGCTTATACTTGATTGTGAGTTGTTTATGTGTCTTAGCACATATTTCTCGAGGTATGGAACTCAAGCAAAGTTTGGACTCGAACTACGGAATTATAAGGTACGTATGACGTACGAGCATAGCCCTTTAATATAATTGCAATTGTTGAGTGCTTGGTACACTGTATTGCAATGAATGTGTATAGAAATGCATGACACATGGTGTTAACAATAAACGGAGATTGAGATGCATGGTTTATTGTATTTGCTTCAAATGTCTATATATGCATGGATAATTGCATGGTGCCGCTTTTGAACGAGCAATGATTGGGATGTTGTCGCCTGTGAGCGAACATCGATTATGACGCCGCTGCCATCAAGCATGCGTGGAAATGGAATGCCGCTATCGTAGAGCGAGCAATGAATAGAGCTATGAAACTATAAGTGAGAAACATGTATTGTCTATAATCATTGTTTAATGATTTGATGTTATTGATTATGACATTGGTATATGGCTCATAGAATTGTTAATCAATGTAATGATTAACTGGCATTTGGGAATTTGATGGTTTCAGTATTTTTGAGAACAGGGACAGTACAGGGAACCACGGATGAGGATGATGCCATCCAGGGAGTATATTTTGTATTTCATAACATTTACATTGTTGTAAATTATGAATTGTATTGTTGTATTTATTGGATTGGGATATTGGTATGCTCACCCCGTGTGGGGGCTGTCTCTGTTGGGGCAGGTGGTACAGGTGTAGCAGCAGCTTTGGAGTTGAGCTCGGGCTGTTGATTGAAGTACTTCCTGGATTGAGGTACCAGAGCTGGATGGACAGACGCTCAGATCCAGAGTCGAGATCGAGTTGCGCCTGAGAGGTGCTTCCAGGATCGGAACACCAGTAACGGTATCCAACAGAGTGTTTTATACATTAGATACACGCTCATTCATTGGATACTCTTGTGTGAGTACATATTACGTGTATATGGGATGTATAACGGGCTACGACTCTCCTCTGTTCATTTATGGTTTGCATGCAATTAGATATAGAATTGCTAAATGAACTAAGAGTATGTTAGTGTATTATGTGGGTGCATGCTATATGGATAATCATGGTTGGGGAATTCGAATATTATGTGGTTTAAATGCAAGAAATTTTCTGGGTAGCACATGGTGTTGCACTTGCATATGTTTTCTTCCCTGATAGTATTATTATATGCACTAATGTTATGGATTAATACACTAATAACGGGATAAGGGCACGGGGGTCCTTACAACCAGGATGGTACTCAATTTCACAGTCATAATCCTTGAGTAAATCCATCCATCTTCTTTGAAGCATATTCAGTTCAGCCTGGAATAGAAACTTCAGGCTCTTATGGCCCGTAAAGATTATAAATGAAGTACCATAGAGGTAGTGCCTCCAAATCTTTAAGGCAAATACAAAGGCCGCCAGTTCCAGATCATAAACTGGGTATCTTGTCTCGTGAGGCTTCAACTGCCTCGAAGCATAAGCCAACACGTGCTTATCTTGCATCAATACACAGCCCAGACCCTGCAATGATGCATCCGTGTACAAAGCAAACTTCTTATTCTCAGAAGGAATCACCAACATTGGCGCTGTCGTCAAACGACGCTTCAATTCTTGGAAGCTTTCCTCACAAGCTTCGGACCAATAGAACGGGACTCCTTTCTGAGTCAGCTGTGTCAACGGCTTAGCGATCTTAGAGAATCCCTCGACGAAACGTCGGTAATAACCCGCTAAACCAAGGAAGCTCCATATCTCGGGCACTGAAGTGGGTGCAGCCCACTCCATAACAGCTTCAATCTTCTTGGGATCCACAGATATCCCACTGCTAGATATAACATGGCCCAAGAATACCACACTGTTCAACCAGAACTCGCACTTGCTGAGCTTTGCATATAACTGATGATCCCTAAGGATCTGGATTACTGTCCTCAAGTGCTTCACGTGTTCCTCTTCAGTCCGGGAGTAAATGAGTATATCGTCAACGAAAACTATGACGAACTGATCCAAATATGGCTGGAACACCCTGTTCATCAAACTCATGAAAACAGCTGGGGCATTCGTCACCCCAAAAGGCATGACTATGAATTCATAGTGCCCATATCTAGTCCTGGAAGCTGTCTTCTGGACATCATCTTCCCTTACTCGAATCTGATGGTACCCCGACCTCAGATCGATCTTACTGTAGAGCCTCGTACCCTGCAACTGATCAAACAAATCATCGATCTCGGAAGTGGATACTTATTCTTCACCGTGGCTTTGTTCAGTTGTCTGTAATCAATGCACGGACGCATCGAACCTGCTTTCTTCTTGACAAATAAAACTGGTGCACCCCAGGGCGACACGCTAGGGCGTATATAGCCCTTATCAAGGAGCTCTTGCAACTGTATCTTTAATTCCCTTAGCTCCGCTGGTGCCATCCTATAAGGGGCACGAGAAATGGCAGATGTAAGGACCCTAGTTCCTTAAGTGCGGACTAAAGGCGTAATTAAAAATTTCCATGCATAAACAGAGTATAAATGTTGTGTCGATGCTCTGAGCTAATAAATTACAGTGCCAAAATAAAGATCCAAAATGGATTAATTACATTCTTAACTATGAATGTTAATCCTATAGTTTTACACTACTCCTAGAGTAGATACTATACAAAAGAATGTGCCTGCTACAAGAGCACTCCGCACTAGCTCACTGCACCAACTCGCCTTAGCCCTTCCGCCCAAAAGTACCTACAGGAACAACCCCAAAACCATGAGCATGTATAAAATCATATACACAACGATATGACAGCAATTCAAATGCATAATTATAAATGTGATTCACTTCCTGTATGTAACACATTTAAAATGCTCCCTTGGGTTATCCCTGTACCAAATGATAATCAGTAGATTATATTACCAACAATGTATGTCATGACATGCACCGATTCCCATATATATGCCGTGTTCAATACCGAGTCTTATTATATCAGTGGCATAATACCCCTCGCGTTATCATGACAGCGGAAATACCCCTCGCTTAAGACAATACCAGCGGCACTAATATCCCTCGCTATAAATATGACAGCGGTCGTGTTCTTCGCTTCATATTAGCGGCAAATATTCTCTCATCGCTACGGTATGACAGCGGCAAGTATTCACATCGCTACGCCACTAGCGGTAAGTATTCTTCATTACTGGAATATAATTCCTGACTCACAATCACATGCAACAATGCATCCAATATACACATGCAACCAAAATGCATGACCAATCATGTATACAATCCATGATGTATAAACATTACCCCATATGCAACCACAATGTATAATCAATTCCATGTGCACAACCATAGTGCATAATCAATACAAAGCGTAATAAATACGTTTTACCATCCGATGCTCGTACGTCTCACTACGTACCTTGGTTCCAAAAGTGGAGATATTGTGGAACTTTATCTCCTTTGTTGTGTGGCTACCTGGGATGGTTCTACACAATCACATGAATCCATATTAGAAACCCATAATTGAACCATTACCAAAAACATCAATATTTAGAACAAAATCCCAAAATTCACATTTATAAGCCTTCCGATCGATCGGCCCCAAGTCCCGATCGATCGCCAAGTGAAGGAAAACAGGCATCCAAGTACTGCCTCCGCCGATCGATCGAGAGTTTATCTCGATCGATCGAGATTACACACACCGATCGATCGGGACAAAATCTCGATCGATCGGTAAGCTCATTCCTCGCCTTGGGCAGACACTGCCTTGCTCGATCGATCGGACCCATTTTCCGATCGATCGAGACGCCCTGTTCACGCGAGAAATTTCCTTAAATGAGCTTCCAACCTCACCTATACACAAGCACAACCAAGAACAACCACCATGCTCAACTTAAAGCCACAAAACAACCTTAAAAATGCAACTTCCAAACATAACAAGATGTTGGACCAAGATCCACCCTTAAATCCCCAAAAATAAGCTACAAACCCAATCAAAACTCAACAAAACTCAACCAAGGTGGTAGCTTACCCTTTGAGCTCCAAGTTTCTAGCAAGAAAACACCAAATGAACCCTTTCACCAAGTTTTCCCCTTTCCTTTAGATGTAGAAACGAAAATGGAAAGTATTCTTGCAAGAGATAAGATGGATGGATGAGGTTTTGGGGCAAAAGCTGATAAGGAGAGGGTGATGTGATGTAAAGGGGGTATGCAAGTGGCTCATGCCATGATATGGTTTTTAAATGTGTATCAAGACACAAGCATGATATAGAAAATACCTCAACATGATCTTTTAAAAGCATTTTACCACAATGCATCAAAATCCCTATTAAAATCATGTTTTACCTAAATGAACACAATCCATATCATTTAAACCATTTTAACACCCAAAATTCCTCACATGTATAACATGCATCCCGAAATGCTCTACCGGGTCACTCCTACCATGTGACAAGCATTATACCAAGATAATTAGTCCCAACACATAATCTAATTATCGCCATAATATCACATAAACATAATTAATGCCCAAATTGTAATTAATTATTTCGGGGATATCACAATACTCCCCTACTTACAAGATTTCGCCCTCGAAATCGCATGCACTTACCCAAACCAAAACTAAACATAAATCACATACCAGAGAATAATTCCGGGTAGTGCTGCACCATATGCTGCTCCGTCTCCCACGTGGCCTCTTCGACACCCCTGCGATCCCACTGTACCTTTACCATATGTGTCACTTTGTTCCGAAGCCTGCGATCAGCCCTATCTAGAATCCTGACTGGCCGTTCCTCATAAGATACATCAGAATCTAACTGAACCTGAGAAGGCTGTAATACATGCGACGGATCCGGCTCATATTTCCGTAGCATAGATACATGAAACACGTCGTGAATACCAGACAACGACGGTGGTAGTGCCAAACGGTAAGCTAAGGTACCAATGCGTTGTAAAATCTCATACGGTCCCACATACCTCGGAGACAGTTTACCACGCATGCCAAACCGAACCACACCTCTGAAAGGTGAAATCTTCAAAAAGACCCTGTCTCCCGTCTGAAACTCTAACGGTCTCCATCGTTTATTCGCATAGGCTGCCTGCCTGTCCTGGGCTGCCTTCATTTTTTGTCGGATAACCTTTACCTTATCCTCCATCTCCCGAATCAATTCGGGTCCTCCCACAGCTTTACTGGTCAAGTCATCCCAGTACAATGGCGACCTACAACGCCTACCATACAAAGCCTTAAACGGTGCCATCTGAATACTCGTCTGATAGCTGTTGTTGTATGAAAATTCTATCAAGGGCAAGGAATCTTGCCATGAAGCATCAAACTCCAATACACAAGCTCGCAGCATGTCCTCAAGCGTCTGAATAGTACGCTCAGTCTGCCCATCCGTCTGGGGATGATATGCCGTACTCAATCTCACCTCAGTACCCAAAGCTGACTGAAGACCTCCCCAGAAATGAGACGTAAACCGAGGGTCTCTGTCAGACACAATAGATACTGGAATCCCATGTAGTCTCACTATGTCCCGGACATACAACTGAGCCATCCTCAAGTATGTGTACGTCATACAGTATGGAATGAAGTGAGCTACCTTCGTCAGTCTGTCAATGATCACCCAAATGGCATCACAGCCCGAAGTAGTCCTCGGCAGGTGGGTCACAAAGTCCATAGATATGTGTTCCCACTTCCACTCCGGTATCTCTAAGCTCCTTAGCTAGCCACCGGGTCTCTGCCTCTCTGCCTTAACTTGCTGGCAGATCAAACATCTCTTGACAAAAGCGATCACATCACGCTTCATCCGCTTCCACCAGAACTGATCACATAAGTCCTTATACATTTTCCTTCCTCCTGGGTGGATGCTAAATCGGCTACTATGAGCCCGTTCCAAGATTCCTCTACGCAACTCCGGCGTATATGGAACTACCCATCGGTTACTGAGTCTCAAGGAACCATCCTCAGCCACTCTGAACTTTGATGGCTGTCCCTGAAGTGCCAATGACGACCATCTCTGAATCTCATCATCTGTCCTCTGAGCTCTCCTGGTATTCTCATAGATATCTGGCTCAGCTAATAAGGTCGATACCCAAACCGGTGATGCGTCCACATCGAAGTCATAGCCCATATGGCAACAAGAAGTCATCATAGCCGACAAATGCATGACATCCTCAGCAGTATTCCTCACCTTCCGACTCAAGGCGTCTGCTGTCAAATTGGCCTTCCCCGGATGGTACTCTATTTCACAGTCATAATCTTTAAGTAGGTCCATCCATCTCCTCTGACGCATATTCAATTCCGCCTGAGTAAACAAGAATTTCAGGCTCTTATGATCTGTATAAATGGTGAAGGAGGTACCATACAGATAATGCCTCCAAATCTTCAGGGCAAATATAATAGCCGCCAACTCCAAATCGTGGACTGGGTACCTAGCCTCATGCGCTTTCAACTGCCTTGATGCATAAGCTACCACGTGCTTATCTTGCATCAATACACATCCCAAGCCCTGAAGTGACGAGTCAGTATACAGAACAAACCTCTTATTCTCTGAGGGAATTACCAAAACAGGTGCCGTGGTCAACCGGTGTTTCAGTTCCTGGAAGCTCTGCTCGCAAGCCTCAGACCAATAAAACGGTACCCCTTTCTGAGTCAACTGAGTCAGTGGCTTAGCAATCTTAGAAAATCCTTCGACGAAGCGTCGATAATAGCCAGCCAAACCAAGGAAACTCCGAATCTCGGGTACAGAAGTGGGTGCAGCCCACTCCATCACAGCCTCAATCTTCCTGGGGTCCACAGAAATCCCACTGCTGGATATGACATGCCCCAGAAATACCACTCTACTCAACCAAAACTCACACTTGCTGAGCTTGGCATATAATTGGTGATCTCTGAGGATCTGGAGCACTGTCCTCAAGTGTTTCACGTGCTCTTCCTCGCTCCTGGAGTAGATGAGTATATCGTCAATAAATACGATGACGAATTGATCCAGATAGGGTTGGAACACCCGATTCATCAAGCTCATAAAGACAGCCGGGGCGTTCGTCACACCAAACGGCATTACTAAGAACTCGTAATGTCCATACCGAGTCCGAAATGTTGTCTTCTGTACATCTTCCTCCCTGACCCGTATCTGGTGGTACCCGGATCTCAGATCAATCTTGCTATAAAGTCTGGTACCTTGCAACTGGTCAAACAGATCATCAATCCTTGGAAGAGGATACTTGTTCTTTACCGTAGCCTTATTCAGTTGCCGGTAATCGATGCACAACCGCATCGAGCCATCCTTCTTCTTTACAAAAAGAACTGGTGCGCCCCAAGGCGATACGCTAGGGCGTATATATCCTTTATCAAGGAGTTCCTGCAACTGCTCCTTCAGTTCTCTTAATTCTGCCGGTGCCATTCGGTAAGGGGCACGAGAAATAGCGGATGTCCCCGGTAATAACTCAATCCCAAACTCGACTTCCCTAGTCGGTGGGAATCCTGGAATCTCCTCCGGGAACACATCAGCAAATTCCGCTACTACTGGTATGTCCCCCACTTTTAACTCCTTGCTTTTTCCCAACAGATCCACGGCATAAATGAGATAGCCCATGTGTCCACGTTCCAATAGTTGGGACATTTTGATTGCCGAGATCAACGGAATCTTCGCACGAGAACCGTTGCCATAGAAAATCCACTGAACTCCCAAATGAGATCTGAACCGTACTGTCCTCTGTCGGCAATCCACTACTGCCTGATATCTGTTCAGAATGTCGATGCCCACAATGCAATCGAAATCTGACATGCTCAGAACAATCAAATCTGCCTTCACCTCATTGCCCTCAAAATAAATGAGGCAGTCCATTAGAAACTGATCCGCAACAACTTTCTTTCCGGTGGGTGTCGAGACCAAGAGAGACGTGGGTAACGGAGACGTGCACATATGATGTCTCGCCACAAAGTCCGCAGACACAAAGGAATGGGAAGCACCTGTGTCTATCAAAATAAAGGCGGAATATGTAAATAATAGGCACGTACCAGCTATAACCTCCTCTGGAGCTGCATCGGCCTGCTCCCTGGTCAATGCATAGACATGTCCCTGGGGTGGCCCCATCACCTGTCCTCCCCCCCTGACGAGGTACCATCGGTGGCCTCTGCTGTACTGTCCCGGTAGAAAACCTCCCTCTGCCTCCTCTCAGATCTACCTGACCATCACTATTCTGACAAAACCGGGATATGTGGCCCATCTGGCCGCATTTATAACAAGCAGTACAGTCTCGCATGTGATGCGGTCCTCCACAAAAATGGCACTTCACTACTCCACCCCTATTCACTTGAGTCTGCCCTCTGTTGTTAGGCGCACCGCCCCTCCTGTTATCCATTCTTCTCCCACCAAACCGAGAAGATGAAGAAGAAGCCCCACGAGGTTTAAATGATTCTCCTCGTGGCCTCAGATTATTAGACATGGCCGCGGCGGTGGGACTTGTGGGGGTGTAACGTCCGGATAGGCGCCGACCCCGATCTCTGCTAGCTCCGCTCTGGTGAGGGCATCATCAAAAGAAGTGGGTTTGTTGGAAATAACCCGATCAAAAAGTTCCGGTCGCAGTCCCTTCATGAAATTCCTCATTTTGGCATGCCCATTGGTGGCAATATGTGGAACATATCTCAGTAACGAAGAGTACTGCGTGGCATAGTCGGACACTGTCATGCTTCCTTGTTTCAAACTTGCAAACTCATCCTCCTTCGTCTGTCTTGCTGCTGCCGAGAAGTACCGGTTCAGAAACCGGGTTCTGAAGAGCGTCCAATCAATCACTGCACCTTGTGCTCTCTGTTCCATTACAGTGCTCCTCCACCACATTAAAGGTTTCTTTGCTAACTGGAACTTCGCTAGCCTCAGCCAAGCTGTAACAGCACAAGGAGCTGATACAAAAATCGTTCAAGCCTTTCCAGCCACTCCTCAGCCTCCTCTCCGGACTCTGTTCCCTCAAACCGAGGTGGGTGATACGATAGAAACTGAGTCAAGCTAATCTCACCAGGTAGCAATAACTGAGCCACTGGTTCCATGCTTACAGCCGGTGGAGGTAGAGGGTTTGCCTGTCCAATACTTGCGTTTACGCTACCCACATCGCCCACCTCTTCATTGAGATTCATACCCGCCATGCTGTAACACAAGGGTTAAAACAACTCCAAACAAGAATATATGTTATGCCGTTAGATAACAGGAATGAGAATAAGCACGTTAGTATAACAGAATATACATCAATATGCACCACATGCATAAACATGCTTCAAATGTAAGCACCTAGCCAACCATGCTAAGCCTACCCTTCACTCGTTCCCGGGTTCTCTAACCACTGCTCTGATACCACTAATGTAAGGACCCTAGTTCCTTAAGTGCGGACTAAAGGCGTAATTAAAAATTTCCATGCATAAACAGAGTATAAAGGTTGTGTCGATGCTCTGAGCTAATAAATTACAGTGCCAAAATAAAGATCCAAAATGGATTAATTACATTCTTAACTATGAATGTTAATCCTATAGTTTTACACTACTCCTAGAGTAGATACTATACAAAAGAATGTGCCTGCTACAAGAGCACTCCGCACTAGCTCACTGCACCAACTCGCCTTAGCCCTTCCGCCCAAAAGTACCTACAGGAACAACCCCAAAACCATGAGCATGTATAAAATCATATACACAACGATATGACAGCAATTCAAATGCATAATTATAAATGTGATTCACTTCCTGTATGTAACACATTTAAAATGCTCCCTTGGGTTATCCCTGTACCAAATGATAATCAGTAGATTATATTACCAACAATGTATGTCATGACATGCACCGATTCCCATATATATGCCGTGTTCAATCCCGAGTCTTATTATATCAGTGGCATAATACCCCTCGCGTTATCATGACAGCGGAAATACCCCTCGCTTAAGACAATACCAGCGGCACTAATATCCCTCGCTATAAATATGACAGCGGTCGTGTTCTTCGCTTCATATTAGCGGCAAATATTCTCTCATCGCTACGGTATGACAGCGGCAAGTATTCACATCGCTACGCCACTAGCGGTAAGTATTCTTCATTACTGGAATATAATTCCTGACTCACAATCACATGCAACAATGCATCCAATATACACATGCAACCAAAATGCATGACCAATCATGTATACAATCCATGATGTATAAACATTACCCCATATGCAACCACAATGTATAATCAATTCCATGTGCACAACCATAGTGCATAATCAATACAAAGCGTAATAAATACGTTTTACCGTCCGATGCTCGTACGTCTCACTACGTACCTTGGTTCCAAAAGTGGAGATATTGTGGAACTTTATCTCCTTTGTTGTGTGGCTACCTGGGATGGTTCTACACAATCACATGAATCCATATTAGAAACCCATAATTGAACCATTACCAAAAACATCAATATTTAGAACAAAATCCCAAAATTCACATTTATAAGCCTTCCGATCGATCGGCCCCAAGTCCCGATCGATCGCCAAGTGAAGGAAAACAGGCATCCAAGTACTGCCTCCGCCGATCGATCGAGAGTTTATCTCGATCGATCGAGATTACACACACCGATCGATCGGGACAAAATCTCGATCGATCGGTAAGCTCATTCCTCGCCTTGGGCAGACACTGCCTTGCTCGATCGATCGGACCCATTTTCCGATCGATCGAGACGCCCTGTTCACGCGAGAAATTTCCTTAAATGAGCTTCCAACCTCACCTATACACAAGCACAACCAAGAACAACCACCATGCTCAACTTAAAGCCACAAAACAACCTTAAAAATGCAACTTCCAAACATAACAAGATGTTGGACCAAGATCCACCCTTAAATCCCCAAAAATAAGCTACAAACCCAATCAAAACTCAACAAAACTCAACAAAGGTGGTAGCTTACCCTTTGAGCTCCAAGTTTCTAGCAAGAAAACACCAAATGAACCATTTCACCAAGTTTTCCCCTTTCCTTTAGATGTAGAAACGAAAATGGAAAGTATTCTTGCAAGAGATAAGATGGATGGATGAGGTTTTGGGGCAAAAGCTGATAAGGAGAGGGTGATGTGATGTAAAGGGGGTATGCAAGTGGCTCATGCCATGATATGGTTTTTAAATGTGTATCAAGACACAAGCATGATATAGAAAATACCTCAACATGATCTTTTAAAAGCATTTTACCACAATGCATCAAAATCCCTATTAAAATCATGTTTTACCTAAATGAACACAATCCATATCATTTAAACCATTTTAACACCCAAAATTCCTCACATGTATAACATGCATCCCGAAATGCTCTACCGGGTCACTCCTACCATGTGACAAGCATTATACCAAGATAATTAGTCCCAACACATAATCTAATTATCGCCATAATATCACATAAACATAATTAATGCCCAAATTGTAATTAATTATTTCGGGGATATCACAGCAGACGTCCCCCAATCCCAAACTCGACCTCTCTCGTCGGTGGGAATCCGGGAATCTCCTCCGGAAAGACATCAGGGAACTCCGCCACTACGGGCACATCCTCAACTTTTACTTCTTCTTTCTTTTCCGTAACATCAACGGCATATATGAGATATCCTGTATGGCCTCGTCCAAATAACTGTGCCATCTTGACAGCAGATATTAACGGAATCTTTGAACGAGAACCATCTCCATAGAATGTCCAATGGACTCCCATATCAGATCTGAATCGGACAGTCCTATGCCTGTAGTTCACAACTGCATGGTACTTGTTCAGAACATCAATGCCCACTACGCAGTCAATGTCTGACATTCCCAGAACAATCAAGTCTGACCTTAGCTCGTTATCCTCAAAATAAATGAGGCCATCATAGACAATCTGATCGGTAATCATACTTCTTCCAGCGGGGGTTGAGACTACAAGAGGCGTGGGCGACGGAGAAGTGCATATGTGGTGCCTTTCCACAAAACTTGTCGACACGAAAGAGGGTGACGCACCTGTGTTGATCAATATAAAAGCAGGGTGCGTAAATAAAAGACACGTACCCGCTATAACCTCCTCCGGAGCTGTTGTAGCCTGCTCCCTCGTCAAAGCATAAACTTGTCCCTGAGGTGGCCCCATAGGCTGACCTCCATACTGCCTTGGTGCAAAAGGTGGTCTGTGCTGCGCTGCTCTATCTGCAGGCCTCCCAGCAGAGTTCTGTTGTCCCTCTCGGTTGGGACACTGCCGAGCAAAGTGGCCCTTATTGCCACAAACATAACATCCCACACAGTCTTTTGTCAAATGTGGTTGCCCGCAAACATTGCACTGGACCCTCCCAAATATGTCTCCCTGAGACTGCCCTCTTCCGGATGGGGCATCAATCCTACAGTTTCCTTTCCATCGATGGTCGGGCCTCTTACCACTGAACCTCGACGCCGATGAGTTTCCCCTTGGCTTGAACTGATCACCCCTCGGCTTCAAATTTTTAGGGGTGGATTTCTGAGGAGGTGCTGGAGGTGGTACAGTATCAGGGTATGCACCAACTCCCAGTTCGGCTAGTTCAGCCCTTGAAAGTCCATCATCAAAGCAAGTAGGGCCATTAGTGATCACCCTATCATACAGTTCGAGCCTCAAGCCCTTCATGAAGTTCCTCATCTTTCCTTGAGTACTTGTGGCGATATGAGGCACATATCTGAGTAAGGAACAGTATTGAAGAGCATAATCTGACACCGGCATGTTACCTTGCTTAAGGTTAGTGAACTCATCTTCCTTGGCCTGTCGTGCAGCCACCGAAAAGTAGCGGGTTAGAAACCGAGTTCTGAACAGCTTCCAATCAACTTCATGACCTTGAGCCTCTTGCTCTACTACTGTGGTCTTCCACCACATCAGCGCCTTCTTGGCCAATTGGAACTCCGCTAGTCTTATCCAGGCAGTCTTAGCACAAGGAGCTGCCACAAATATTTGCTCTATTCCATCCAACCACTCTTCTGCCTGTTCCCCTGTCTCAGTTCCTTCGAATGTCGGAGGTCGGTATGCAAGAAATTGAGTCAAGCTCAGTTCCCCAGGTAGTAACTGTTGCTCAGACGATTCTTCGCCAAAAGCTGGCGGTGGTAAGGGATTCGTACGTCCAGCACTTGCATTGACACTCACAGCGTCACCCACCTCCACATTTGCTGCCATGCTGCAAGACAAGGTTTAACAACAATACCCAAAAGTAGTTCATATCATACATCGTTAGAGGAACAAAACATGTCAGTGTAACATCATATACTTCATATGAAACATATGCACAAAACATGTTTAAAAGTAAGCACCTAGCCAACTTATTGCTAAGGCTACCCTTCACTCATTCCCGGGTTATCTAAACACTGCTCTGATACCACTAATGTAGGGTCTTCCTACCTTAACATCATATTAACAACACGTATTATGAACTTATCATGCATTAATGACATCTTAGGGTTCCGGTTGTAGTTTGAGCTATTAAGATTACAGGCCAAAATGAAATTTCGAACTTAATTAATTACATTCTCAAAATGAATGTTAAAGCGAAAGGATTATACTACTCCTAGAGTAGAGACTATCCCAAAAATCGTGTATCCTAATTCCTTTCATGCTCCTCATAGCTCACTGTCTCAACCCGACCCTGAGCCTTCTGTCCAAAAGTGTACCTACAGGGACAACACATCGTGAGCATATACATATTTACTTAACATCATAACAAGAGACATAACAATAAATGCGTGAAATCTTGGTTAAGTAAACTTGCTGGTTATTCGTTAACTTCTTTTTGTTGACCCTGATTTACCATCATGCATATGGGCATCTTACCCGTGACATCTTACCACATCATAAACATCGTATGGCCTCTTACCATATGGGCGTCTTACCCCATGGCATCTTACAACATAATGACATCGTATGGCATCTTACCATATGGGCATCTTACCCTTTTATAAACATTGTATGACATCTTACCATATGGGCATCTTACCCTTTTATAAACATTGTATAACATTGTTATAAACTTACTTATCATAATCATCTTCATAAACATCATCATCATAAACATCATCATCTTAAACATCATCATCATAAACATCATAATCTTAAACTTACTTATCACTATCATTATCATAAACATCATCATCATAAACTTCATATGTAGGAGTATGTTTTACCGTCCGATGCCCGTACGTTTCTTACGTACCTTAATTCCCAAAAGTTGAGAAATTGGAGAGCTTTATCTCCTTGAGGTTGTGGGTACCTGGGATGGTTCTACATAACCACACAAATCGATATTAGAATCTAAATATAGTCCAATATCCAAAAATCCCACAAAAACATCAAAAACACATAATTATGTGTCTCGCGATTGATCGCTGGGTTGTCCCGATCGATCGCGAGATCACACTGCCCGTTGCTGAAATTTTGGGTCTTCGGCGATCGATCGCCACTTTTGGCGCGATCGATCGCCAGCTCGCCGATCGATCGCCCAAAAGTGGCGATCGATCGCCAAATGCTACTGGCGCGCACTGGAGGCTCGCGATCGATCGCCAAGAGCGGGAGATCGATCGCCGAGTCCTGAACCACGAAAAATCGCCATTTTTGAGCATTTTTCAACCTCCTCTTCATTCTTTACAAATCCAAACTTTCCTATAACATCAACAACATCATAACCCACTAAAACCCACATAAAACACTTCAAAAATCATACCCCAAACATATATAACACATACCCAAAACAACCCACATAGATCATCAAAAACTAACCCATTTCAACACCAAATATCATAAAAACTTTAGGAATGGTTCCATACCTCTTAGGAACTCCAAATCCTACAATAAATCTCACAAACAAAGGTTTTGTGACGATTTCTTCTTCCTTCCTTGGTGGATTTCGAAAATGAGAGATGGGTTAGGGTTGAGGAATGAGTTGGGGATTTTAAAAGTGATTGGTAAAGTAAGTGGGTATAGTGGAGAAAAGGGGGTTATAAGGTTAATATTAAAATTATACCCCAAAGTTAACATGATGTATAAAACACCCCAACATGGTATTTTAAAAGCATTTTGACAAAATGCACTAAACTTCATAAATCCATACTTCCTCATAATTAACAACCAATACAATTAAATCATGTTAACACCTTATTACCCAACACCTAAATCAATTACCACATAATTCATTATATAAACATAATTAATGCCTTAATTGCAATTAATCAATTTAGGGGCGTCACAAAAACACTAATATAACTTCAATACAACCCTCAACAACAACATACTCCAAAACCCAACCAAAAATGTTACCAACCAAAAACAAACCCATTTTAAAACAACCAAAACCATTTCCAAAACCAAACCAAACTCTATTAAAACATTAAGGAGGTATCCATACCTCTTGAGGACTCCAAAACTCACAATAAATCCCACAAATCAAGTTTTTGCAAAGATTTCTCCTCCACCTTGAAGTCAAACTCGAAAATGGTGAGGGTTAGGGTTGGGGAGAGTGAGTTGGGGATTTTGGTAAAGTGAGGGAAGAGTGGGGGTGTAAGTGGTGTTAAATGAGTTTTAAATAAAATTGTACCCCAACAAGTAACATGGTGTATAAAATACCCCAACATAATATTTTATAAGCATTTTACCAAAATGCACCAAAATTCCAATTAAATCCACGCTTGACCAAATAATTAAACCATAATAATACCCAATTACTCAACATGTATAACATGCACCCTGAAATGCTCTACCGGGTCACGCCTACCATGTGACTAAGCATCTCACCAAGATAATTAATTCCAACAAATAATTTAATTATCAGCATAAATAATTGTAAGTAACCCCATGAGCATACAGCGCAGCGGAATAAAATGTTGGGATTACAAACAAGCGATCTATACATAGGGATTCATATCGGATTAGAGAATTACAAGTGTCTTACCCTTGTAGCGTGTTTGAGGCCGAATCCACGGAGCTGCACCACGTCTTACGCCTTCTCCGAGTCACTAAGCAAAACTCGATTGGTTTTGCCTCAACGGTATCCACACGATCAAATCGAATGAAGGGATGATTTAATAACAAGTTGCTAGACAAGTTATTAAACCAATACACGAAGCAAACTCGATTCTAAATCGAAAACGGTTCGAACACCTCCAAGCCCCCTACGGCTATCAAGCAAACCGAGAGAGAGAGGGAGAGCGGCGGCCGATGCTTCCTATGGTGTAGGTTTAGTGATATTAAAATTGTCTTACAATTAAAACCCATGCAATCATATTAAATATGATTAATTAAAGGCTTTCTTAAAGCTTCATGGGCTTAAGCCCATGATTTAATTAATCCTTATGATTATTAATTAAGACTCCTCTTAATTATTTAATTCATCCCATGAATTTAATTCCCTTCTTGATTTAATCTTTTGTGCGACCCGATAGGATCTCGTAATGTTGGCAGTGACATAAAGTCTCATTTTATGTCGCAAGCATCGAGCGGTATCTAGCAACACATCGATGCTACCCAAATTACGAGAATGTCAATGACTCGACATAACCTTTAGAACTTGTGATAATATTAATCATGTAACTTAATCCCTTTGTCCTTTGTGTTTAGATTGAACACGAGTCATGGAATAGTCATACTCGTATATCCAATCTTTATTTCTTGATCCCCAAGTAGAACTAGAATAAACGAATAAGCTCGATATCTCATATCGACTCATTCGAGCATGGCCATGCATTTTAGTTCTCACTTGATCAAGGGCCAAACACATCTCCTGTTATATAGGAGGGACAAATCCTATCTCGATCAGTCAACATCCCTCTACATAATTCGTAGTGTATCCAATAGTCGCCTTTATAGTATACCCTGTTACGGGTAACGTTTGACGATATCAAGATACATAACTCCTTATGTTGGGATCTCTGATGATCACAAGTCGTAAGGATTACATACATTATTATCACTATGAGAATTGCATATGACGATCATATAACTATCCATGTTGCATTCTCATGGTGGGTCTGTTCAGTACATCGTTCTCTAACATGTACCCATATGTTGATTTGATATCTCATATCAATGAACAATTCATCGATCAACATATACTAGTCTCTACGTATTATCATTATCCCTTTCATGATAATACTTGACTAGGAATATCTTTAAGAATAATACAATATTATTCTAAGGACATTAACATATATATTAATTCACAATGCACAGTTAAAAGAACAATATATAATAATGAATTGCCATTCATAAATCCATAAACATTGTATGTCTTAAACAATCATCTAATGACTTGTCTTAGGGCATATCCCAACAAATCTCCCACTTGCACTAAGACCACTCAGACATATACCTAATGCCTAGAGATCTAGTATGACGATCATGCTTCTGCTGTGACAGCGGCTTCGTCAATGGGTCAGATACATTATCATCTGTTGGTACTTTGCATATTTTAACATCTCCCCTTTCAACGATTTCTCGAATGAATTGGAAACGCCTAAGTATGTGCTTGGATCTTTGGTGAGATCTTGGTTCCTTAGCCAATGCGATCGCTCCATTGTTGTCACAATAGAGTTCTATCGGATCTTTAATGCTAGGCACCACTCCAAGTTCAGAAATGAACTTCCTCATCCAAACAGCTTCCTTTGCTGCATCCGAGGCAGCAATATACTCAGCTTCCGTTGTAGAATCGGCTACTGTTTCTTGCTTTGAACTCTTCCAGCTCACAGCACCTCCATTCAGGCAATACACATATCCAGATTGCGATCGAAAATCATCTTTGTCGGTTTGGAAGCTTGCATCAGTGTAACCCATTACATTGAGCTCTTCCTTACCTCCATAAATCAAGAATGTATCCTTAGTCCTTCTCAAGTACTTTAGGATATTCTTGACAGCAATCCAGTGACCTTCACCTGGATCAACTTGATATCTGCTCGTCATGCTCAAAGCATACGATACATCGGGACGAGTACATATCATGGCATACATGATAGATCCAATAGCTGATGCGTATGGAATCTTACTCATGCGTTGTCTCTCATCTGGTGTTGAAGGACACTGTTCCTTCGAGAGATAAATACCATGTGTCATAGGCACGAATCCTTTCTTGGATTCTTGCATGCTAAACCTTTTAAGCACCTTGTCTATGTATGTACTTTGACTTAGACCAAGAAGCCTTCTCGATCTATCTCTATAGATCTTGATTCCTAATACATAGGTGGCTTCTCCTAAGTCTTTCATCGAAAAGCAATTCCCTAGCCAAATCTTTACAGATTGCAAGGCAGGGATATCATTTCCAATAAGAAGTATGTCATCTACATACAACACTAGGAAAATGATTACGCTCCCACTGACCTTCTTGTAGACACAAGGTTCATCTTCATTTTTGATAAAACCAAACTCTTTGATTGCATCATCAAAACGAAGATTCCAACTCCGAGAAGCTTGCTTCAATCCATAAATGGATCGTTGTAGCTTGCATATCTTTCCAGCATCCTTTGGATCGACAAAACCCTCGGGCTGTGTCATGTACACATCCTCGAGCAGATTTCCATTAAGGAAAGCTGTTTTGACATCCATCTGCCAGATTTCATAATCATGAAATGCGGCTATTGCAAGTAAGATCCTTATGGATTTAACCATGGCCACTGGTGAAAAGGTTTCATCATAGTCAATACCATGAATTTGTTTGAATCCTTTTGCAACCAGTCGACCTTTATAGGTTTGTACATTACCATCCATATCGGTCTTTTTCTTGAAAATCCATTTGCACCCTATGGGTCGTACCCCTTCAGGTGGATCAACCAAAGTCCATACTTGGTTTGCGTACATGGATTCCATCTCAGATTTCATGGCCTCTTGCCATTTCTCAGAATCATTGCCCATTATAGCTTGTTGATAAGATGACGGCTCATCCTCATCAATAAGTAGTAAGTCACCTTGTTGAGTCACAAGAAATCCATATCTCTGTGGCTCCCGGTGTTCTCTTACAGACCTACGCTGGGCTTGTGTCTCTTGAGCAGGTACTTCTTCCACAACAGTTTGTGGTGCCTGCTCTGTTTCCATCTCAATCTCAGGTTCAGTGTTTTCTTGTGGTTGAACTTCACTAAGTTCTATTTTTCTCCCACTGGTTTTTCTAGAGATAAATTCTCTTTCAAGAAATACACCAGTCCGAGCAACAACTACTTTGTTCTCGGTGGGATAGTAGAAATAGTATCCTTTCGTTTCCTTAGGATACCCCACAAATAAACACTTATCAGATTTGGGTCCAAGTTTGTTAGTGGCGTGACGTCTAACGAAAGCCTCACAACCCCAAATCTTCATAAAAGACATACTAGGACGCTTCCCAGTCCATATCTCATATGGTGTCTTTTCCACTGATTTAGATGGAACACGGTTCAGTAAGAAAATCGCTGTTTCTAGAGCGTGTCCCCAAAATGATATCGGAAGATCTGCATGACTCATCATTGATCTAACCATGTCTAACAAGGTTCGATTTCTCCTCTCGGATACACCATTCCATTGTGGAGTATACGGAGGAGTGAGTTGTGGGACTATCCCACACTCCTTTAGATAGTCATGAAACTCTTGGCTTAAGTATTCACCTCCTCGATCTGATCGAAGGATTTTGATACTTTTGCCAAGTTGGTTTTGTACTTCATTCTTGAAATCTTTGAACTTTTCAAAGGTTTCATGTTTATGTTTCATTAGGTACACATACCCATATCTACTGAGGTCATCAGTAAATGTAACGAAGTATTGAAAACCACCTCTAGCTTGCGTACTTATTGGTCCACATACATCACTATGTATTAGTCCCAATAAAACATTTGCCCTTTCAACATGTCCCTTGAAAGGGGCTTTAGTCATCTTGCCCATTAAACAAGATTCGCATGTTTCATATGATTCAAAATCAAATGAATCTAATACTCCATCCTTATGAAGTTTAGATATGCGGTTCTCGTTTATGTGGCCCAAGCGACAGTGCCAGAGATAAGTCGGATTACAATCATTATTTTTAATCCTTTTAGTATTTATGTTATAGATAGGCATATCAAGATTTAATACATAAAGACCATTCACCATTTGTGCACTAGCATAAAACATATCATTTAAATAAATAGAACAACAATTGTCCTTTATTATAAATGAAAAACCATACTTGTCTAAACAAGAAATAGAAATAATGTTTTTAGTAATTGAAGGCACAAAATAACAGTCTTATAAAATCAACGATAAACCAGAAGGTAAAGCTAAATGATAATCTCCTATAGCTAATGCAGCAACTCTTGCTCCATTTCCAACTCGGAGATCAACTTCACCTTTTGCCAATGTCCTACTCCTTTTGAGAACCTGCACATTTACACAAATGTGAGATCCACATCCAGTATCTAATACCCATGATGAAGAAGTAGATAAATTGACTTCTATAACAAAAATACCTGAAGCGGAAGTCACACTTCCTTTCTTTAGATCCTCCAGATATACTTTGCAGTTCCTCTTCCAATGGCCGGTCTCACCGCAATGGAAACAGTTCCCTTCCTTTGCTATCCCTCCCTTTGGCTTCAGTGCAGAAGACTTTGGCTTAGATTTAGCAAAGACTTTCTTTGCTTTCTTGTTGCCTTTAGCTTTAGCCCTTCCTTTGCCTTTATTCACAATAAGGACATTTGTGGCCTTAGTCTTCTTAGTGTTTGCTTCATATGTTCTCAACATACCAAGCAACTGGGGCAGAGTCTTTTCCATATCAGTCATATTGTAATTTACTACAAATTGACTGAAGCTCTCCGGCAACGATTGCAAGATTACATCTGTGGCCAACTCTTGGTCCAATGGAAAACCTAGCTTGTCCAGATTCTCAATGTACCCAATCATCTTGAGCACATGAGTTCCAACTAAGCTTCCTTCTACCATCCTGCACTGGAATAACGCTTTAGAGACGTCATACCTCTCTTGTCTAGCTTGCTGTTGGTACAACTGCTTTAAGTGTTCGATCATATCGAACGCCTCCATTTCCTCATGTTGCTTCTGAAGCTCAGAGTTCATAGTGGCAAGCATGAGGCACCCAACATCAAGT
This sequence comes from Haberlea rhodopensis, assembly GCA_907163345.1. Lineage (NCBI taxonomy): Eukaryota > Viridiplantae > Streptophyta > Magnoliopsida > Lamiales > Gesneriaceae > Haberlea > Haberlea rhodopensis. The sequence continues at coordinate 177,331 of CAJQUN010000379.1, read as the reverse complement.
GCGTCACTCTGATGCTTCTTGTAAGCATCTTTTTCAGCTCTTGTAGCTGTTAGGGGAGGTTCCTCAGCGAGCAAGGGTTCCTCTAGAACATATTGTTTCTTTTCTTGTTTGAGGACTATCCTCAAGTTCCTATGCCAGTCTAGGAAATTTGTCCCATTTAATTTGTCCTTCTCAAGGACCGATCGCAGTGATAAAGTGCTAGTAACGTTGTTAGTTGCCATGGATATCTACAATATAAATATGCAAAATAAGTTTATGATTTAAATCATTTAACATGGTCTTATATTAAATGATACTCCCACTATTTTATTTGAAAAATATCAACCCTCGAGACTTTTAGTGGGCCAAGATCCATATTTCGCCTAATCTTGAGTTAGCTTTGGCTAATCGCCCAAGACTCGGTTATTTAGGTAGACAACACTTTGTCAATTACATCACATATAATTCTTGGATAGTTGGACGAACAACACTTTGTTCAATTCATCAAATGAATTATAATCCAACCCATGCCTCTAGGTTCCCAATCCTATTGAGATAACCTAGTTAAGTCGTACCCAATTAAAGTATGACGGATATCACTTTTATCCTTTCGCGCCTTACTAAGATTGCCACGGTGCTTTGCTTTGGCAAACCCACACATGTACAATCGAAGTTATTGACGAGTACTTTTATTTGGAAGGCATCTAAAACTTAATATTTTAGAGGGATTTATTGATCTCATGATTAATTTGATAATTTAAAATATGTCCACTACATATAGTTGTATACATATCTACATATATGTGTAATACTATTATCAAACTAAAACATAAGATAAATCATGCATCAACATACATAATTAAAACGTGACATGGTTATAGCCCCTACTAATGAGTTTCTCAAGCCAATGAGAAACTCCTATGAGTCAACCTAAGGTAACTTCATAAGCACCTTCCTTTGGCTCCAATTTGTGAATGGCCTCCTCATCCCGGCACGATGCTCCATCTTCATTGATCACCATCAATAAAATAAACTATACTATTTACAAGATATAGAATTCCTCGATTCACATTCGAGGGGAACATAGGGGAGGGATTACATTTAGAATAAAATAGAGAAAGGCACGACTCGCAGGTCGTATTATAAATTACAATCATTCACAAATCCTATCTAATAGGTCAAAGGGCTATAACCACGCACCATGCTCAAACAACACATAAAGCATGCATTAACATTTAATTAATTAAATTCTAAACATTTTAAATTTAATTTTAATTAAAACTGTAATATAATTTTTGAAAAATTATCGTACGCTCGGGACATCACATGCCACGAACTAAAGCGACTAAAACACGAACCACCATGGTTCGAACCAAAACCCACGGCTGGACCAATAGTGGGCCTAGGGTTCGAAACCCTAGCCCATGGCCGAGCCATGGTCCATGCGGCGGCGGCACTAGGGTTCCAACCCTAGCCGCCTCGCACCCTTTTGATATTTTTATCGAGCCATCTTGTTTTAAACGCCGGAATTTGTTAGCCACGAGTCACGGTCATGCCATGCACGGGGTTCGCTCAACCTTCTCGAGCTAAGGGTTCGAAAATCCTTGCTCTCATGTGGTAAACCATTATCGAGTCAAGGAGTTCAAAACTCATCCAAGCATCAAAATTTAAGAAAATAGGGCGATGATGGCCGAGCCATGCACGGCTATTAGGGTTCGAAACCCTAGCCGTCATGAGCTAGCCGTCATGCCCAATGGGTTCTAAACCCTAATTAATTTTCGACACTTCCATGCACAATTATTAGCCACAACGACTAAGCCATCTCGAGCCAAGGGTTCCAAAACCCTAGCCCTCATGTGGCTAGCCATGGTGACATTTGTGATGGTGGTGACCGAAAGTTTATGCTCAATAAATAATTTTATTCGCCAATTATATCAAATACAATTACTACGATGATTTTCATAAACTAAAATTAATTTCATATCAAATATGAATTTAAACAGTTTAATTTACATGCAATATTAATTCTAACATGATTAAACTATTTAACCACATAAATCCGATATGAGCCTTGTACACGGCTCTGATACCACTGTAAGTAACCCCATGAGCATACAGCGCAGCGGAATAAAATGTTGGGATTACAAACCAGCGATCTATACATAGGGATTCATATCGGATTAGAGAATTACAAGTGTCTTACCCTTGTAGCGTGTTTGAGGCCGAATCCACGGAGCTGCACCACGTCTTACGCCTTCTCCGAGTCACTAAGCAAAACTCGATTGGTTTTGCCTCAACGGTATCCACACGATCAAATCGAATGAAGGGATGATTTAATAACAAGTTGCTAGACAAGTTATTAAACCAATACACGAAGCAAACTCGATTCTAAATCGAAAACGGTTCGAACACCTCCAAGCCCCCTACGGCTATCAAGCAAACCGAGAGAGAGAGGGAGAGCGGCGGCCGATGCTTCCTATGGTGTAGGTTTAGTGATATTAAAATTGTCTTACAATTAAAACCCATGCAATCATATTAAATATGATTAATTAAAGGCTTTCTTAAAGCTTCATGGGCTTAAGCCCATGATTTAATTAATCCTTATGATTATTAATTAAGACTCCTCTTAATTATTTAATTCATCCCATGAATTTAATTTCCCTTCTTGATTTAATCTTTTGTGCGACCCGATAGGATCTCGTAATGTTGGCAGTGACATAAAGTCTCATTTTATGTCGCAAGCATCGAGCGGTATTAGCAACACATCGATGCTACCCAAATTACGAGAATGTCAATGACTCGACATAACCTTTAGAACTTGTGATAATATTAATCATGTAACTTAATCCCTTTGTCCTTTGTGTTTAGATTGAACACGAGTCATGGAATAGTCATACTCGTATATCCAATCTTTATTTCTTGATCCCCAAGTAGAACTAGAATAAACGAATAAGCTTGATATCTCATATCGACTCATTCGAGCATGGCCATGCATTTTAGTTCTCACTTGATCAAGGGCCAAACACATCTCCTGTTATATAGGAGGGACAAATCCTATCTCGATCAGTCAACATCCCTCTACATAATTCGTAGTTTATCCAATAGTCGCCTTTATAGTATACCCTGTTACGGGTAACGTTTGACGATATCAAGATACATAACTCCTTATGTTGGGATCTCTGATGATCACAAGTCGTAAGGATTACATACATTATTATCACTATGAGAATTGCATATGACGATCATATAACTATCCATGTTGCATTCTCATGGTGGGTCTGTTCAGTACATCGTTCTCTAACATGTACCCATATGTTGATTTGATATCTCATCTCAATGAACAATTCATCGATCAACATATACTAGTCTCTACGTATTATCATTATCCCTTTCATGATAATACTTGACTAGGAACATCTTTAAGAATAATACAATATTATTCTCAGGACATTAACATATATATTAATTCACAATGCACAGTTAAAAGAACAATATATAATAATGAATTGCCATTCATAAATCCATAAACATTGTATGTCTTAAACAATCATCTAATGACTTGTCTTAGGGCATATCCCAACAATAATCACATAAACATAATTAATGCCCAAATTGCAATTAATTATTTCGGGGATATCACACAAACCCTAAATGAAGAGAGAAAACCATGCCCATTTATACATTCGACATACACGTAAAACGTACTCACATGAGAGAACCCAATGAATAAGCGTGTATCTAATGTATAAAATACTCTACCAGATACCGTTACTGGTACTTCAATCCTGGAAGCACCTCCCAAGCACAACTCAATCTCAACTCTAGATCTGTGTGCTTATTCAACCAGCTCTGGTACCTCGATCCTGGAAGTACCTCTAATCAACAGCCCGAGCTCAACTCCAAAGCTGTTGCTACACCTGTATCACATGCCCCAACAGAGACAGCCCCCACACGTGGTGAGCATACCAATACCACCAATCCAATAATCATAATATTACAATTCATAATTTACAGAATGTAAATGCCATGAATTTAAATGATACTCCCTCGATGGTATCATCCTCATCCGGGGATCCCCTGTATTGTCCCTGTTCTCAAAATAACCAAACCATTAAATTCTCAAAAGCCAGTTAATCATCTCATTGATCAACTAAAACCATCCATGCTATACCAGTTCCATAATCAAATATGATTAAATCATCAAATAGGGTACTACAGAAATCACATGTATCTAGCCAATTATTCCATATTTCTGTTTCATAGCTCGCTCCAAAATAGCGGCATTTTAACCCCACGCATGCTCAACAATAGCGGCGTCATAACCGATGGTCGCTCAACGGCGACAACCTCCCAAATCATTGCTCGCTCAATAGCGGCACCATATGGTTCCCAATGTATATTCATTTAACGCAATTACCATCTACCATGCATATCACTATCCATTTATAGCAAGTGTCATATACCATGCATTTCAATATCCATTTATTGCAAACACCACGTACCATGCATTTCAATGTCCGTTTATTGTAATTACCACATACCATGCATTTTAATGTCCATTTATTGCAATTACCACATACCATGCATTTTAATGTCCATTTATTGCAATTACCACATACCATGCATTTTACAGTTGCAACATTATAATAGGTTATGCTCGTATGTCATACGTACCTTATACTTCCGTAGTTCGAGTCCGACCTCGCCTGAGTCCCACGACCCGATGAATTATGTGCTAACACATAAATATCTCACAATTAAACACAAGTATGCAACCACGTGCCCAAGCATGTCCATAACCCTCAAACATATCGTCAATCCATGACGATTACCAAAATAAAAGCCCCCCGGCTAAGCATGCATAATATCCCAAAATATTCCATCTTTCACTTTTAAAAGATAGCCAAAAACCCAACCAAGAATTCCGTTTTATTAAATTTTGGCTCTAACCAATCCATTTTAAAAAGCATGGCATTCCATTGGAATGTAGACATTGCCCCGGAAATGGGCTATTTAAACCCCAAGTCCAAAATTCCTAGTTTTAAAAGAAATAGTGAAAAAATCACTATTCAGCAAGCCGCGATCAATCGCCAATCACGCGCGATCGATCGCGCAACAATACTGCCGACCAGAACCTCCTCGCGATCGATTGCCGAGACTTTGCGATCGATCGCTAGCACTGTCCATCGTCACCAAAAATACAGCTGCTTGTCGCGATCGATCGACGCTCCTCAGCGATCGATCGCGACCTGCGATTTTCCGAAAAACTCGAGCTTCCATGGTGTTTTTGACACCCAAACTCAAAACCAACACCCCAAACTTCCTCAACACATCCATAATACCATTTGGAACCAATAAAAACACTAAAAACTCAACTTTGAATTTTTTATGAAAAACCCCCAAATTCCAAACCAAACAAAATACACAACCAAAACCCACCATACTACTATCAAATCGAAGACAATGGTGAGGGGTAGATGAATACCTAATTATCTTCGAGAAATCCGGCTCCCGAGTCAAGCCACCAATGATTTCTTCTCCAAGGGAGAAAAGAGGGAAATGGGGGAGGGTTTGGGCGTATAGAGAGAGAGGGAGAGAGAGGGAATTCGTCCAAAATGACGGAATACCGACTCCACTTGGTATATATAGTACCAAAACTCGAAAATACCAATCCCTCCACAAATACATCATGACTCATTAAAAATCATCTGTTTTCAAAAATTACCTCCCAATCTCCATTTCCATTACCAGCCCCAGTACAAAGTACTCCGGACCCCAAATCCCACCAAAGACCAAATTCCAAGGTTAACACCACGACGAGAATACAATCTCATCCATTGGATACGAGGACTCCAAATATCGGATTTAAAATCCCCGAGAGTCTAGAAATGTAAGGACCATAGTTCTTTAAGTACGATTCAAGCCATAATTAAAGCTAATATAAATGATCAGAGTAAAATATTCGTGTTGAGACTATGAGCCTTAAGAATTACATTCCAAAATGAGGACTATCAATGGATTAGTTACATTCCCAAATCAAAATAATGAATGTTATCCACTATAGCTTTACACTACTCCTAGAGTAGATACTATACAAAATTAATCATGTCCTTCCTTTCTCAAAAGAATTCTTCACAAGCTCACCACCTCAACCCGCTTAGCCCTTCTTATCATGCCAAAAGTGTACCTACAAGGACAACCCCCAAACATGAGCAATAATATCATTCATATTCAACACAATATGAACATACTCGTTTACCCTAGGATTCAACAATCCTAACACAAGGAAGCTATCGAATTAACCAGTAAGAATTACCATGGTCCCAAAACACGACAATCCCTCCTCAGGGGAAGTCAACGATTATTCCTCATAATACCTCGTGCCATCGAGATTACCAATCTCAAGGTGCCACAATCTCACCGGAGATTCATTCATCAAAGCATACAAATCCGATGCTCGACGATTACCAAGAAAATGTTCGCAGTCGTATACCCACACCGGTATACACGCCCAAGCACTAACACCACATGCATACTCGATGGAATAGACTCGGGTAACTCCAATCATACCCAAAATCCGAAAACCAACTGTCAATCCTCAATTATTCTCACTCCACGGAGAATGATGGTTGACAAACCAAAAAAAGGTGTGATTTTAACATCAACACTACACAACCAAATCAACGAATCTCCCAAAAGATTCAACTGGTAGGTATATCAATACCGCCTTCCTCACAAGGAAAGTGTCATGAATCCATGACCCTCCAACCTCGAACTGCCGTACGAAAAACCTGGATATAATTATACCAAAACATATCCCTGAACCAACAACAAGATGACTGGTTCAGAATAGTGCATCCCTGAAACTATTACCAGTCTGAAACCCGTACACTCCATGTATACTCAACCTAGAGATGCTCTGTACTAAAACCATAGTACTCCCCAAAACTGAGAATTTCCCCAGAGACGTCTCCTCGAACGTGTGATATCCCCGAAATGATTATGTGATTTAATCATTTATTTATATTATGATGATTTAGTGTTAATTCATGAGGTTGAATTAATATGGTTGAGGAGTTACTTTTCGGGGTGCATGCGACATATGTGGGGATGTTGGGGTTGTGGCATGATTAATTGGGGTGTGTGTGGTTTGTTTTGGTAGAGCATAATTAATTGGGAGTTGAAGTATTTTATTGAGAAAATACTATAAAATATCATGTGAGGATATTTTAATACATCGTGCAAAATACCGGGACCAAAACATAACACATCACATAACCCACCACCCAACCACCCCCCTTGACCCATGCCCTGCTGCCAGCTGCAGCTGCTTGCCCATACCTCTTGTCCCATCTCTCACCCAACCCTCCCATGTCTGAAATCACTCCAATTCTCTCCCACAATTCGTCCAACAACTGCTAAGGGAGTTAGAGAGGAGACCTTCCATTTTTATTGCCTGGAGAGCTTCCAAAAATCGGAGTAAAAAGGGGTGAGAAACCATTTCTGGGTTTGAAATTTAGCTGTTGAGTTCATACTTTTGTTAGTGTGAAAAATGGCATGTTAGCTTAGGTTTCTTAAAACATTCGATTTAAATGCTTACATGGTGTTGTTATGTAACTCTCAGTATTTTTCCTTATATATTTTACATGTTTTATGTTGAGGAAATAAGCATGTAAAGTAGGGTGTTCGGAAATCTGGGTAAGAGTATGCCCTGTTTTTCTGGAAAGTGTGGACTGGGAGTGATTTTGAGGAGGCGATATTATGCATGTTAGATGGGTTTTAGGATAAACCTTTGATGTGAAAATATGCATGGTAGTTTTGTGAAGCCTTTGGCATTTTTATTCGAGCAATATTCATGACTTATGTGGTAGATTTCATTGCTTGAAAGTGGGTACTCAAAAATCTGGGCAGGAAGACAATGCTCTGTTTTTCGAAAAAGTTGGTTGAGTACTGATGTTATAGGGTGCTTTTAATGCATGTGGGTTTGTGGTTGGTATATATATCTTGTATGATTACACTCAGGGTAGTGTATTGTAGCTACTAGCATGTTTGTTTAGGCATGTTGTATGTCTTACATGTTAGAACGAAAGGTGTAAAAATCAGTGTTGAGCATTCTGGAAAAATGTCGCGCACAGACCATGTGGCGATCGATCGCCACAAATGGCGCGATCGATCGCCGAGGTCCAGTAGCCAAAATCAAAGTCACGCGATCGATCGCCATGAATGGCGCGATCGATAGCCATGGGACAGTGGAGTTTGGCGATCGATCGCCAAGGGGTAGCGATCGATCGCCAGAAGCAAAATTTTGAAATATTGATATTTTGTTGGATTTTTGATTTTGGATCATATATTGGCATCTAATATTGTGTTGTACACTGGTGTAGAGCCTTCACAGATGGCTACACAACGCAGGGGATAGAGTCCCACCACACACTACATTTTGGAAAGGTACGTAAGCGACGTACGGGCATCCCAACGGTAACATGTACTTATATTTGTCTGTTTGACATATGATGAATGCAATGTGATGCATTAAGAGTTGATACATGTTATTATGCATTGTTGTTGCATATTGTGATGTGGAATAAAGAGGAGTATTCCACGAGTCAGGGGTGATCACAGTGAAGGTTTAATGCTTACGCTTGACCGCTAAAAATGTGGAGCGGGAGGGGGGAGGCTCGCTTGCACATGGAGGCGGGGTATACCATACTAAGCGATGATGAGATACCGCTAGTATGAAGAAGCGAGGATGAGATACCGCTTGTTTTGAGATGTAAAGCGAAGAAGCATTAAAATAACTGATGATGACTGACTCAAGAAAAAGAGATGATATGTCATGACATTTATTAGTGAAGCCATACATTCATATAGTGTTTTGATTATGAATTGTGGTACAGGGACAACCAATGGGCATTGTAAATGCGATGAAAATACAGGAAGTGTTTTGTATTTATGATTATGCATTTACGCCTTACGTATTCATATTGTGTTGTTTATGGATAGCTATGTGCTCATGTGTTGGGGGTTGTCTTTATAGGTGCTTTTGCTAAGGAGAACTAGGGTCGGGGCTGATACTTTGAGCTGTAAGGAGTGCTACTACAATAGCAGGACAGAGTTCTTATGCGTAGTCTCTACAAGTAGTAGAGTAGAACTATAGTGTCACTCCTATTGTTTTGAGAAATGTAACTATTATCTGTTGAAAATTTTATGGGTACATTTGAACTGTAAGCTCAAAATGTCAACACGATTAAATACTCTGATATTGAAATGCTTAGTTCTCTTAATCGCACCTATTAGTATCTTGAGATATCGGGGTCTCACAGAACGTCTCACTGAAAGGTAAGAAGTCCATTACTCGGTCCAACACCAGTAATGATTATCATGGCTGATTCACAATCAACCCACAACCGATACCATCTGTTTTCATGACAGTACAATCCAAATCTCTCCAAGAGATAAAATCAATATAGTATTGTTACCCCACTAACTATATCCCACAATTCCAATTGTGACTCCCGATGCATTTCACATGCAAAGATGCCCAACCAGAGCTAACAACGACTTGTTGACACTCACACGTTGGTATTCCAAACAAAATAGAGTTGTCCCCGTACAAGTCCCTCAAAATTCGACGTATAAACGTCCCCGTGAAGTATTCCCTACCTCCATCATCATACCACGAGGAGACTACAAGAGTCTACCAAAACCCTCATCGTATCACCATACGATTCACTAACTCGAATCCAACGAGAAGTATAATGGTTATCACAAGCACACTAAAGTACTGAAACAATACCTGGCTAGCGATTCGCTGCCCCCATAGGCTTGTAACAAGCCTACCGACGCATCATACGTTCCAGTCGGTATACCATACCGTGACAAGCCATTAGAGTAGTGGGTCATCACCCAATATTTCTCTAAAATATCAAAGCATAAGGGACATCCCGGTGTCCTTGCTCAACCACAGTGCAATCCTAATCCATTAGGACTTATTCCACACTCTCAGGGTGGGGGTGACCATGTCTACCACACATCACATCGACAAGCGAGTAGTTTCCTCAGTGACTACTCTTACCACCAATCACTTGAACTTAGCCAATCCGGCGAGTATACCTAAAGGTATCACTACTCGACAAATATTTACCTCTAATGCATGATGCGGTACAGTCACCGGTACAATGCACCATCGAGCAAACCTGCTCGGCATAACGGTGTCGTCATCCCGTGATGGTATATGTAAACATATGACATCCAAAAAAAACATCGTCAACTCTTGACGGTATTTGTCGATACACGACATCCAAAATCTCATCGTCGAACACATGACGGTATATAACAACATATGGTATTCATAATAATGCTAACAAAACAGTAATACCCATACCTCATCGCTATCAAGATAGCGGCATACCTGTCTCCGTCGTCCAACCGTGGTACACAATCAGTATCCATCACTCATAGGTGGCGTAATCCAGTGTCACGTACATAGCGGTATAACCCATTGCTATAGAATCAGCGGCACGATCCCTCGCCATAGAGTCAGCGGCATAAAACGTCGCTATAGATATCCGGTGGTATGAACCATCGCCAATAAACTAGCGGAATGAACCATCACTATATAGATACCCGGCGGCATGAATCATCGCCAATAGAATAGTGGAATGAACCATCGCTATATAGATACCCGACGGCATAAACCATCGCCAATAGAATAGCGGAATGAACCATCGCTATATAGATACCCGGCGGCATGAACCATCGCCAATAGAATAGCGGAATGAACCATCGCTATATAGATACCCGACGGCATGAACCATCGCTAATAGAATAGCCGAATGAACCATCGCTATATAGATACCCGGCGGCATGAACCATCGCCAATAGAATAGCGGAATGATATCCCTCGCTATAATATGACAGCGGTCGTGTTCTTCGCTTCATACGAGCGGCAAATATCCTTCATCGCTACCTCGCTTCGACATACCAGCGGCAAATATATCCCTCACTATAATATGACAGCGGTCGTGTTCTACGCTTCATATTAGGGGCAAATATTCTCTCATCGCTACGGCATGACAGCGGCACCATTACTCCTCGTTTTATCGTGACAGCAGAAATACCCCTCGCGTTACATGACAGCGGAAATACCCCTCGCTTAGATAATACCAACGGAAAATAATATCCCTCACTATGATATGACAGCGGTCGTGTTCTTCACTTCATATCAGCGGCAAATATTCTCTCATCGCTACGTTATGACAGCGGCAAGTATTCACATCGCTATGCCATGAAGCGGCAAGTATTCACATCGCTACGCCATGTATGCAATCGCAATGCATAGCCCATATCTCAATAAACATTGCCATGAGTGTATTTTAATGCACCTCGCTTCAAATGTGACATGCGGAATTTTACCATCGCTTCAACATTTAGCGACAAAGCATTAAAATCATCACTCCAATATGCAACCGTAATGCACGATCCATGTCCCATGTGATTTAGCAACAACATATTCCAATTATGAACACATATCATAAACGCACATAAGCAATATAGTTGTCCCACACAACACTAACTATCATCATGCATAAATATGTGCTACCCATTCCTATCAGCATGTTCCAGGCCCTCAACAGCCCCAAAGAGCAAACCACTGCTCTGATACCACTAATGTAAGGACCCCCGTGCGCTTAACCCGTTATTAGTGTATTAATCCATGCCATTAAGTGCACACAATCATATTATCATGGGAAGGAAACCATATACAAGAATAACGTCATTTACCATCTATAAAATACTTGCGGTAGAACCTCATAATATTCAACTTCCCCAACTAAAGCCACTTTCATAGTATGCACCCTAATAATACACTAACATACTCTCAGTTCATTTAGAAATTCCGTATTTAATTGCATGCAAACCATAAATGAAGAGAGAAAACCATGCCCATTTATACATTCCACATACACGTAAAACGTACTCACATGAGAGCACCCAATGAATAAGCGTATATCTAATGTATAAAATACTCTACCAGATACCTTTACTGGTACTTCAATCCTGGAAGCACCTCCTAAGCACAACTCGATCTCAACTCTGGATTTGTGTGCTTATTCAACCAGCTCTGGTACCTCGATCCTGGAAGTACCTCTAATCAACAGCCCAAGCTCAACTCCAAAGCTGCTGCTACACCTGTATCACCTGCCTCAACAGAGACAGCCCCCACAAGGGGTGAGCATACCAATACCACCAATCCAATAATCATAATATTACAATTCATAATTTACAAAATGTAAATGACATGAATTTAAATGATACTCCCTGGATGGTATCATCCTCATCCGGGATCCCCTGTATTGTCCCTGTTCTCAAAATAACAAACCATTAAATTCCCAAAAGTAAGTTCATCATGTTATTGATCAACTAAAACCATCCCTGCTATACCAGTTCCATAATCAAATATGATTAAATCATCAAATAGGGTACTACAGAAATCACATGTATCTAGCCAATTATTCCATATTTCTGTTTCATAGCTCGCTCCACAATAGCGGCATTTTAACCCCAGACACGCTCGACAATAGCGACGTCATAACCGATGGTCGCTCAACGGCGACAACATCCCAAATCATTGCTCGCTCAATAGCGGCACCATATGGTTCCCAATGTATATTCATTTAACGCAATTACCATCTACCATGCATATCACTATCCATTTATAGCAAGTGTCATATACCATGCATTTCAATGTCCATTTATTGCAAACATCACGTATGTGATATCCCCGAAATGATTATGTGCATTTGAACATTAATTATGTTATGAAGATTATGGTATTAATTTATTGGGTTGAATTAATAATATTGGGAAATGCTTAGTCATGTGGCGGTCATGGCTAGTAATGCATTTCAGGGTATATGTTGGGGAATTTGGGTTATGGCATGATTATTTGGGGTGGGTGTTGTTCGTTTTGGTGAAGCATGTTTAATTGGAATTTGAAGTATTTTATTGATTAAATACTATAAAATATCATGTGAGGATATTTTAATACATCATGCTAAATACCGAGACCAAAACATAACACATCACATAACCCACCACCCAACCACCCCCCTCAACCCATACCCATTCAGCTGCTCCACCCATACCTCTTCTCCACTCTCCCACTCCACCTTTTCATCTCAGAAACCCTTCCCCCTTTTCACCCAAAAACCGTCTAACATACCGGTTTCATGTAGGAGGAGAGATTTGATGATTTATTGACCAAATTCTTGCAAGAAAAGAGGAGCAAAAGTGGTAAGGAACCATGTAATTCTGGGTTTTAAATTCTTGTGAAGGTTGAGTTTTTATTTGTGTAAAAATGGCATGTTTAGTAGCCTTTTGTTGTGTTACTTGTTTTGGAGGCTTGCATGGTAGTATAATGTAGCCACAAGCATGTTTGTTTGAGCATGATTTACGTTTATGGTAGTATAATTGTTGACATGAAAGTTGGTGCTCGAAAATCTGAAAATCATGAGGGAAAGCAGAGCTACCGATCGATCGCTGATGAAGGGGCGAACGATCGCTCGAGACCAGCGAGGATTGGCGATCGATCGCCACAATAGAGCGATCGATCGCTGAAGTCCAGTAGCTTTTGGCGATGGATCGCCAATAAAGGGGCGATCGATCGCTAATTTAATTTTTTTTGAATATTAAGGCAGTAGCAGCTCGCGATCGATCGCGAGATGACAAATTTTGGCAAATTGTTATATTTGATTTGATTTTGGTATTGGATTGTATTGAAGCATCTAATATTGTGTTGTACACTTGTGTAGAGCCATCACAGGTAGCCACACAACGCAGGGGATAGAGCCCTGCAACTGAAGATATTTTGGAAATGTACTTAAGCGACGTACGGCACCCAACGGTAACGTGTATTATATGTTTGTCGATTTGACATACGATAAATGCAAGTTTGTGCATTATGAGTAAGATACACGTTGTTATGCATTGTTGTTGCATATGTATGTTGTGGAACATTTGGTGTGCATTCCACGAGTCACGGTTATCACAGTGATGATTTTAATGCTTACCGCTATTATACCGCTAAAAATGTGGAGCGAGGGGTGTAGGTCCGCTTGCACATGGAGGCGAGGTTTACCATACGAAGCGAGGATAGAAATACCGCTTGTATGAAGAAGCGAGGGGGGGGGGGGGGGTGGTCCACTTGTTCTAAAGTTATGAAGCGTGGGCATTAAAATACACTGATGATAAACTAAGGATTGAAGTAAAGATTTAAGAAGTGAAGTTATGTCATGACATTTATTTAAAGAAACCATAATATCATATATTGATTTGATTATGAGTTATGGTACAGGGACAACCAAAATGGTCATTTTAAATGCATTTGAATTCATGAAGTATCCTATGCCTATGATTTATGCATTTATGCTTTACATTCATATTATGTTGAATATGAACTATGATGTGCTCATGTGTTGGGGGTTGTCTTTGTAGGTGCTTTTACTACGGAGAACCAGGGTCGGGGTTGATACTTTGAGCTGTAGAGAGTGCTACAAGGATAGCGGAATAGAGAAATTCCTTTTGTATAGCTTCTACAAAGTGTAGAGTAAAGCTATAGTTTAGTAACCTTTTGTTAGGAATATGTATAATTCCTTTTTGAACTTTTGGTACTGTAATCTCTTAAGCTCAGGATTATCAACACGCCCTAATACTTTTATTTATGAATGATTAGTTTTCTTAATTGCACCTTAGAATCTTGTAAAGTTAATGAGGTCTTACATTTAGTGGTATCAGAGCAGTGGTTAGATAACCAGGGAACGAGTAAAGGGTAGCCTTTAGAAACAAGTTGGCTAGGTATTCATTGGTGGGCATGTTTATGCATATGGTGCATATTTTTGTATAAGTTGTTATAGTAACATGCTTTTGAATATGATTACTCTTGTTATCTAACGGCTTATATTATGAACTTCTTTTGGTATCGTTGTTAACCCTTATGTTACAGCATGGCGGCTATTAATCCGGAGAACCTCAATGAAGAGGTAGGAGATGTGGGCAGTATAAATGCTAGTATTGCTCAGACGAATCCTTTACCGCCACCTGTTTTGGGCATGGAGCCTAGCGCATAGATATTGCTACCAGGGGAACTCATTCTGACTCAGTTTTTGAGCTACCATCCACCGCTCTTTGAGGGAAATGAGTCCGGGGAAGCAGCTGAGGAGTGACTGGAAAGACAGGAGCAGATATTTATATCAGCACCCTGTGCACGGACTGCCAGGCTGAGGTTGGCAGAGTTTCAGTTGGCGAAGAAGTGTAGGGTCCTCCTACCTTAACATCATCTTTAACACATATAATGGACTAAACATTGCATATAATAACGTCTCAAGGTTAAGGTTGTAGTTTGAGCTATAAGATTACAGGCCAAAAATATGAAACTTCAAACTTAATTGATTACATTCTCAAAATGAATGTTGAAGCGATAGAATTATACTACTCCTAGAGTAGAGACTATCCCAAAAATCCTGCCACCTATTTCTTTCGCGCTTCTCATAGCTCACTGTCTCAACCCGACCCTGAGCCTTTTGTCCAAAAGTGTACCTACAGGGACAACACATCGTGAGCATGCACATCTTTACTTAATCATCATAAAAGAAACATAACAGTAAATGTATGAAATCTTAGTTAAGTAAACTTGCTAGTTATTCGTTAACTTCTTCTTTTGACCCTGATTTACATTCATACATATGGACGTCTTACCCTGTTATATGGCGTCTTACCATATCATAAACATCGTATGGCATCTTGCCATGTGGGCGTCTTACCCAATCATAACATCGTATGGCATCTTACCGTATCATGACATCGTATCATGATATAAACATCATATAAACATCATCGTTACTTATCATAATCATCCTCATGGACATCTTATCCTCTTCACTTATCATAAACATCATCATCATAACTTACTTATCATACTCATTACTCATCATAAACATCATTATCATAATTTACTTATCATACTCATCATCATAAACATCATCATCATAATCATCATCATCATAATCATCATCATTATAAACATCATCATTAATCCCAAAAGTGGAGAAATCGGGGAGCTTTATCTCCTTGAGGTTGTGGGTACTTAGGATGATTCTAAATAACCATACAAATTGATATTAGAAGATAATCATAGTCCAATATCCAAAAATCCCACAAAAATATCAAAAATGCACATTTTTACACCTCGCGATCAATCGCCGCCCAGGCCCGATCGATCGCGAGATCATACTGGACGAGGCTTAAAATTTTGCATCTTGGCGATCGATCGCCACTTTTGGCGCGATCGATCGCCAGCCTCGCCGATCGATCGCCCAAAGGTGGCGATCGATCGCCAAACGCTACTGGCTCCCACTGCCGGCTCGCGATCGATCGCCAAAAACGGGTGATCGATCGCCAGCACCTGTACATCGAAAAATCGCCATTAATGAGCATTTTTCAAACCTTTCTTCATGCCTTACAAATCCAAACTTCCCTACAACATCAGTAACATCATAACCCACTAAAACCCACATAAAACACTTCAAAAATCATACCCCAACCATAAACAACATATACCCAAAACAAACCCACATAAAGCATCAAAAACTAACCCATTTCAACACCAAACATCATAAAACTTTTAGGAATGGTTCCATACCTCTTGTAGGCTCCAAATCCTAACAAAGATCACACAAACAAAGTTTTTTTGAAGCTTTCCTTCTCCTTCTTTGGTGGATCTCGAAAATGGGAAGGGTTTGGGGTTGGGAAGTGGTTTTGGGGATTTTTAAAAAGTGAATGGTAAAGTGGGGTTAAAGTGATGGGTAAAGGATTAAAAAGGGGTTGTTTAATTTAATTAAAAATTGTACCCCAAACTTAACATGATGTATAAAATACTCCACTTGGTATTTTAAAAGCATTTTACAACATGCTACAAACTTCCCTTAAATTCATGCTTTCCTCATAATTGGTAATCAATATAATTAAATCATGCTAACACTTCATTACCCATCATATAAATTAATTACCAACATAAATAATCACATGACCATCATTAATGCTCAAATTGCATATAATTGATTTTGGGGCATCACATTACTCCCCTACTTATAAGATTTCGTCCTCGAAATCGCATGCACTTACCCATAGAGAAACTAAACATAAATCATACCAGAAAATAGTTCCGGGTAATGCTGCACCATATGCCGTTCCGTCTCCCACGTAGCCTCTTCGACACCCGACGATCCCACTGAACTTTGACCATCGGTTTAACTTTACTTCGTAATCTGCGATCCTCACGATCCAGAATTCTGACCGGTCGTTCAACGTAAGATACATCTGAATCCAACTGCACTTCATTAGGCTGTAAAACATGAGACGAGTCTGGCTCATACTTCCGTAGCATAGAAACGTGGAAAACATCATGAATCCCGGATAAAGACGGCGGTAGAGCCAAACGGTAAGCTAATGTACCAATACGCTGTAACACCTCATACGGTCCGACATATCTTGGAGATAACTTGCCCCGCATACCAAAACGGACCACACCCCTGAAGGGTGAGATTTTTAGGAAAACCTTGTCTCCTACTTGGAATTCTAGCGGCCGTCGCCGCTTATTGGCATAGGCTGCTTGCCTATCTTGGGCCGCTTTCATCTTTTGGCGTATCAACTTAATCTTTTCTTCCATTTCCTTAATCATATCCGTTCCTCCGACCGCTTTACTAGTCAAGTCTTCCCAATACAGCGGTGACCTACATCGTCGTCCGTAAAGAGCTTCAAAAGGGGCCATTTGAATGCTCGCCTGATAGCTGTTATTATAGGAGAACTCGACCAATGGTATTGCATCCTGCCATGGAGTATCAAACTCCAAAATACATGCCCTCAGTATATCTTCGAGCGTCTGAATGGTACGCTCTGTTTGGCCGTCAGTCTGAGGGTGATACGCTGTACTCAGTCTCACCTCTGTGCCCAAAGCTGTCTGGAGACCCTCCCAGAAATGTGAAGTAAACCTTGGGTCTCTGTCAGACACAATCGAGACTGGAATCCCATGTAACCTCACCACATCCCGTACATACAATTGGGCCATCTTTAGGTATGTGAAAGTCATACAGTAGGGGATGAAATGAGCTACCTTCGTCAGCCTATCCACGATTACCCAGATCGCATCAAATCCTGAGGCCGTTCTTGGTAGGTGGGTCACGAAGTCCATAGATATGTGCTCCCACTTCCACTTAGGTACTTCCAAGCTCTTCAGCTCGCCACCAGGCCTCTGTCTTTCTGCCTTCACTTGTTGGCAGATAAAACATCTTTTGACGAAAGTCATAACATCACGCTTCATGCGTCTCCACCAGAATTGACCGCATAGGTCCTTGTACATCTTTCTTCCTCCTGGGTGGATACTGAACCGACTACCGTGGGCTCGCTTCAATATTCCTTTACGCAACTCTGGTGTATCTGGGACTACCCATCGGTTGCCCAGCCTTAAGGAATCATCTTCTGCCATTCTGAACTTAGATGGTTGCCCTCGAAGTACTATCGATGACCATCTCTGAACTTCATCATCTAACCTCTAGGCTTTCCTGATAACATCAAATATGTCAGGCTCAGCCAACAAGGTCGACACTCGCACCGGCGACGTGTCCACATCAAAATCATAGCCCAAATGGCAATAAAAAGTCATCATCGCTGATAAACACATAGCGTCTTCAGCAGTACTCTTCACCTTCCGACTTAAGGCGTCTGCTATCAAATTTGCTTTACCAGGATGGTACTCAATCTCACAGTCATAATCCTTGAGCAAATCCATCCATCTTCTTTGACGCATATTCAGTTCAGCCTGAGTGAATAGAAATTTCAGGCTCTTACGGTCCGTATAGATGGTAAACGTCGTACCATAAAGATAATGACGCCAAATCTTCAAGGCGAAAATGATGGCCGCCAGTTCCAGATCATGGACTGGGTATCTGGTCTCATGAGGCTTCAACTGCCTAGAAGCATAAGCCACCACGTGCTTCTCCTACATCAATACACAGCCCAAACCCTGCAATGATGCATCCGTGTACAAGGTAAACTTCTTATTCTCAGAAGGAATCACCAACACTGGCGCTGTCGTCAAACGACGCTTCAATTCTTGGAAGCTTTCCTCACAGGCTTCGGACCAAAAGAATGGGACTCCTTTCTGAGTCAGCTGTGTCAATGGCTTAGCAATCTTAGAAAATCCCTCGACAAAACGTCGGTAATAACCTGCTAGGCCAAGGAAGCTCCGTATCTCGGGCACAGAAGTGGGTGCAGCCCACTCCATAACAGCTTCAATCTTCCTGGGATCCACAGATATCCCGCTGCTAGATATAACATGGCCCAAGAATACCACATTGTTCAACCAGAACTCGCACTTGCTGAGCTTTGCATATAACTGATGATCCCTAAGGATCTGGAGTACTGTCCTCAAGTGCTTCACGTGTTCCTCTTCAGTCCGGGAGTAGATGAGTATGTCGTCAATGAAAACTATGACGAACTGATCCAAATATGGCTGGAACACCCTGTTCATCAAACTCATGAAAACAGCTGGGCATTCGTCACCCCAAAAGGCATGACTAGGAATTCATAGTGCCCATATCTAGTCCTGAAGGCTGTCTTCTGAACATCATCTTCCCTTACTCGAATCTGATGGTATCCCGACCTCAGATCGATCTTACTGTAGAGCCTCGTACCCTGCAACTGGTCAAACAAATCATCGATCCTAGGGAGTGGATATTTATTCTTTACTGTGGCTTTGTTCAGTTGTCTGTAATCGATGCACAAACGCATCGAACCATCTTTCTTCTTCACAAATAAGACTGGTGCACCCCAGGGCGATACGCTAGGGCGTATATAGCCCTTGTCAAGGAGCTCTTGCAACTGAATCTTTAACTCCCTTAGTTCCGCTGGTGCCATCCTATATGGGGCACGAGAAATGGCAGACGTCCCCGGTAATAATTCAATCCCAAACTCGACCTCTCTTGTCGGTGGGAATCCGGGAATCTCCTCCGAAAAGACATCAGGGAACTCCGCCACTACGGGCACATCCTCAACTTTTACTTCTTCTTTCTTTTCAGAAACATCGACAGCATAAATGAGATATCCGGTATGGCCTCGTTCCAACAACTGTGCCATCTTGACAGCAGATATCAATGGGATCTTAGAGCGAGAGCCATCCCCAAAGAATGTCCACTGGGCTCCTATATCAGATCTGAATCGGACAGTCCTCTGCCTGCAGTTCACCACTGCTTGATACCTGTTCAGAACATCAATACCTACTATACAGTCAAAGTCTGACATTCCCAGAACAATCAAATCTGACCTTAGCTCGTTATCCTCAAAGTAAATGAGGCCATCATAGACAATTTGATTTGTAATCATACTTCTTCCAGCAGGGGTCGAGACTATAAGAGGCGTGGGCGACGGAGAAGTGCATATGTGGTGTCTTTCCACAAAACTTGTCGACACAAAAGAGTGTGACGCACCTATGTCGATCAATATAAAAGCAGGGTGCGTAAATAAAAGACACGTACCCGCTATAACCTCCTCCGGAGCCGCTGTAGCCTGCTCCCTTGTCAAGTCATAAACCTGTCCCTGAGGTGGCCCCATGGGCTGACCTCCATACTGCCTAGGTGCAAACGGTGGCCTGTGCTGTACTGCTCTTTCTGCAGGCCTCCCTGCAGAGTTTGGTTGTCCTTCCCGGTTGGGACATTGCCGAGAAAAGTGGCCCTTGCTGCCACAAACAAAGCATCCCATGCAATCTTTTGTCAGATGTGGTTGCCCACAATTAGAACACAGGACCTTCCCAAGTCTGCCTCCCTGAGGTTGTCCTCTTCCTGACTGGGCGTCATCTCTACGGTTTCCTTTCCAACGGTTGTCGGGCCTCTTACCACTGAACCTTGACGCCGATGTGTTTCCTCTTGATTTGAACTGCTCACCCCTTGGCTTCAAATTATCAGGAGTGGATTTCTGAGGGGGTGCTGGAGGTGGTACGACATCAGGGTATGCACCAACTCCTAGTTCGGCTAACTCAGCCCGTGACAGTGCATCATCAAAGCAAGTAGGGCCATAAGTTATCACCCTATCATACAGTTCCGGCCTCAAGCCCTTCATGAAGTTCCTCATCTTTGCTTGCGTACTTGTGGCGATATGAGGCACATATCTGAGTAAGGAACAGTATTGAAGAGCATAATCTGATACTGACATGCTACCTTGCTTGAGGTGAGTAAATTCGTCTTCCTCGGATTGTCGTGCAGCAGCCGAAAAATAGCGGTTTAGAAACCGAGTTCGAAACATCTTCCAATTCACTTCATAACCTTGAGCCTCTTGCTCTACCACGGTGGTCTTCCACCACATCAGCGCCTTCTTGGCCAACTGGAACTCCGCTAGTCTTATCCAGGCCGTCTCAGCACAAGGAGCTGCCACGAAAATTTGCTCTATTCTTTCTAACCACTCTTCAGCTTGTTCCCCTGTTTCCGTTCCTTCAAAGGTGGGGTCGGTATGCAAGAAATTGAGTCAAGCTCAGTTCCCCAGGCAGTAATTGCTGTTCAGACGGTTCTTCGCCAAAGGCTGGCGGGGGTAGAGGATTCGTGCGTCCGGCACTTGCATTGACGCTCACAGCGTCACCCACTTCCGCGTTTGCTGCCATACTACAAGACAAGGGTTAACAACAATACCCAACAGCAGTTCATATAATGCCTCGTTAGATAAACAAAACATGTTAGCACAACATCATATACTTCATATGCCACTTATGCACAAAACATGTTTAAAAGTAAGCACCTAGCTAACTTATTGCTAAGGCTACCCTTCACTCATTCCCGGGTTATCTAACCACTGCTCTGATACCACTAATGTAGGGTCCTCCTACCTTAACATCATCTTTAAAACATATAATGGACTAAACATTGCATATAATAACGTCTCAAGGTTAAGGTTGTAGTTTGAGCTATAAGATTACAGGCCAAAAATATGAAACTTCAAACTTAATTGATTACATTCTCAAAATGAATGTTGAAGCGATAGAATTATACTACTCCTAGAGTAGAGACTATCCCAAAAATCCTGCCACCTAATTTCTTTCACGCTTCTCATAGCTCACTGTCTCAACCCGACCCTGAGCCTTTTGTCCAAAAGTGTACCTACAGGGACAACACATCGTGAGCATGCACATCTTTACTTAATCATCATAAAAGAAACATAACAGTAAATGTATGAAATCTTAGTTAAGTAAACTTGCTAGTTATTCGTTAACTTCTTCTTGTTGACCCTGATTTACATTCATACATATGGACGTCTTACCCTGTTATATGGCGTCTTACCATATCATAAACATCGTATGGCATCTTGCCATGTGGGCGTCTTACCCAATCATAACATCGTATGGCATCTTACCGTATCATGACATCGTATCATGATATAAACATCATATAAACATCATCGTTACTTATCATAATCATTCTCATGGACATCTTATCCTCTTCACTTATCATAAACATCATCATCATAACTTACTTATCATACTCATTACTCATCATAAACATCATTATCATAATTTACTTATCATACTCATCATCATAAACATCATCATCATAATCATCATCATCATAATCATCATCATTATAAACATTATCATTATAACCATCATATGTAGGAGTATAGTTTACCGTCCGATGCCCGTACGTGTTTTACGTACCTTAATCCTAAAAGTGGAGAAATCGGAGAGCGTTATCTCCTTGAGGTTGTGGGTACTTGGGATGGTTCTACATAACCATACAAATTGATATTAGAAGCTAATCATAGTCCAATATCCAAAAATCCCACAAAATATCAAAAATGCACATTTTTACACCTCGCGATCGATCGCCGCCCAGGCCCGATCGATCGCGAGATCATACTGGACGAGGCTTAAAATTTTGCATCTTGGCGATCGATCGCCACTTTTGGCGCGATCGATCACCAGTCTCGCCCATCGATCGCCCAAAGGTGGCGATCGATCGCCAAACTCTACTGGCGCCCACTGCCGGCTCGCGATCGATCGCCAAAAACGGGCGATCGATCGCCAGCATCTGTACATCGAAAAATCGCCATTAATGAGCATTTTTCAAACCTTTCTTCATGCCTTACAAATCCAAACTTCCCTACAACATCAATAACATCATAACCCACTAAAACCCACATAAAACACTTCAAAAATCATACCCCAACCATAAACAACATATACCAAAACAAACCCACATAAAGCATCAAAAACTTACCCATTTCAACACCAAACATCATAAAACTTTTAGGAATGGTTCCATACCTCTTGTAGGCTCCAAATCCTAACAAAGATCACACAAACAAAGTTTTTGTGAAGCTTTCCTCTTCCTTCTTTGGTGGATCTCGAAAATGGGAAGGGTTTGGGGTTGGGAAGTGGTTTTGGGGATTTTTAAAAAGTGAATGGTAAAGTGGGGTTAAAGTGATGGGTAAAGGATTAAAAAGGGGTTGTTTAATTTAATTAAAAATTGTACCCCAAACTTAACATGATGTATAAAATACTCCACTTGGTATTTTAAAAGCATTTTACAACATGCTACAAACTTCCCTTAAATTCATGCTTTCCTCATAATTGGTAATCAATATAATTAAATCATGCTAACACTTCATTACCCATCATATAAATTAATTACCAACATAAATAATCACATGACCATCATTAATGCTCAAATTGCATATAATTGATTTCGGGGCATCACAAGAAGTCTTCCATGTGGTGGAAGACAACAGTTATGGAGCTGAGGGCTCAGGGTATGACAGTAAATTGGACTGTGTTCATGACCCGGTTCCTTAATCGGTATTTCTCCGCCGCTGCCAGACAAGTAAAAGAAGATGAGTTCGCCAACCTGAAGCAGGGCAGCATGACTGTATCAGATTATGCCATGCAGTATTCTTCATTGTTGAGGTATGTGCCTCACATTGCTGTAAACGGTCATGCCAATATGAGGAATTTTTCGAAGGGACTGAGGCCAGAGTTGTTTGACTGGGTTGTCTCTAACAACCCCAGCTCGTTCGATGATGCCCTAACTAGAGCAGAGCTGGCAGAGATTGGGGTTAGCGTGTACAAGGAAGCTGTACCCCCTTTCGTACCACCATCAGGACCAGTTGCAGACAGTCTGAAGCCACGAGGGGACCGGTTTAAGCCTTGTGGGGCTTCTTCATCTTCTCGATTTGGTGGGAAGAGATTTCAGAATCAGAAGCAAGGTAATCGGGGACCAGCGCAGGGAAGTAAAACAGGAGGGAACAAGTGTGACAACTGTGGAGGATTTCATTTGACACGTGACTGTCGAGGCTGTTATGTTTGTGGCAGGGTGGGCCACCTGGCTCGGGTTTGCCCCAATCGGGGAGGTCAGGCAGACTCTGGGCCGAATAGGCCAAGATTTGACGCCAGGACGGCACCACAGAGACAACAGTTTGCACCTCGACCACAGGGAGGTCAGGCAGCAGGACTGCCGCAGGGTCCAGTATATGCATTGACGCGTGAGCAGGCAGAGGCAGCCCTAGAGGAGGTGATTGCTGGTACGTGATACTTACTTACGTACCCTGCATTTATTTTGGTACATACATGTGCTTCTCATTCTTTCATATCTTCTGCTTTTGTGGAGAAACACCATCTGTGCTCGTCTCTGTTGCCCACGCCTCTTATGGTCTCGACACCCATGGGGAAGCATGTGATTGCGGATCGACTATTATCTGATTGCCTCATTTATTTTTAGGGCAATGATCTGAAGGCTGATCTGATTTTGTTGGATATGGTATATTTTGACTGTATTGTCGGTATTGATGTGTTGAGCAGATACCAGGCCGTGGTTGATTGCCGACAGAGGATGGTAAGTTTTCTGTCTGATCAGGGGTTTCAGTGGACCTTCTATGGGGACGGCTCTCGTCCAAGGATTCCACTGATTTCGGCAGTTAAGATGTCGCGGTTGTTAGAATGTGGTCACACATGCTATCTTATTTATGTCGTGGACGTATCAGAGGAAAAGGAAGAGTTGAGGATCAAGGATATACCAGTAGTTGCGGAATTCACCGATGTGTTTCCGGATGAGATTCCATATTTCCCGCTGATCAGAGATGCGGAGTTTGCGATTGAATTACTGCCAGGGACATCTGCTATTTCCCGTGCCCCTTATAGGATGGCACCGGCAGAGCTGAGAGAGCTGAAGGTGCAGTTGCAGGAGCTCCTCGACAAAGGATACATTCGTCCTAGTGTATCGGCTTGGGGAGCGCTAGTCTTGTTTGTAAAAAAAAGGATGGTTCGATGCGTCTGTGCATCGATTACCGTCAATTGAATAAAGTGACGATTAAGAACAAGTACCCCTTCAGAGGATTGATGACTTATTTGATCAGCTTCAGGGCACGGAGCTTTACTCGAAGATTGACTTGAGGTCAGGCTATCACCAGATACGAGTTAGAGCTGATGACATACAAAAGACAGCTTTTCGGACTCGGTATGGGCACTACGAGTTCTTAGTGATGCCGTTCGGGGTGACGAATGCCCCGGCTGTCTTTATGAGCCTGATGAACAGAGTGTTTCAGAGATATCTTGATCAGTTCGTCATCGTGTTTATTGACGACATTCTTGTCTACTCGAGAAGTAGGGAGGAGCATGCCAATCACTTGAGGACGGTGCTACAAATCCTGAGGGATCATCAGTTGTACGCCAAGCTCATCAAGTGTGAGTTCTGGCTGAACAGTGTAGCGTTCTTGGGTCATATTATCTCTCGAGAGGGGATATTAGTAGATCCCAGGAAGATAGAGGCGGTTATGGATTGGTCTGCGCCGACTTCAGTCACTGAGATCCGAAGTTTTCTTGGTTTGGCTGGGTATTATCGACGCTTTGTCGAAGGATTTTCAAAGACTGCCAAGCCACTGACACAGCTGACTCAGAAGGGAGTCCCATTCTGTTGGTCGGAAGCTTGTGAGCAGAGTTTCCGGGAATTAAAACACAAATTAACTTCAGCGCCAATATTGGTGATTCCCAGGGAGAACAATGGGTTCGCTCTCTATACTGACGCATCACTTTAGGGCCTAGGATGCGTACTCATGCAGGATAAGCACGTTGTGGCTTATGCTTCAAGACAATTGAAGCCACACGAGACGAGGTACGCGGTCCATGATTTGGAGCTAGCAGCTATAGTGTTTGCCTTGAAAATATGGCGACACTATTTATACGGTACCTCATTCACCATCTTCACTGATCACAAGAGCCTGAAGTTCTTGTTTACGCAGGCTGAGCTGAATATGAGACAGAGGAGATGGATGGACCTACTGAAGGATTATGATTGTGAAATCAAGTACCATCCGGGAAGAGCAAATTTGACAGCCGACGCTTTGAGTCGGAAAGTGAAGAACACAGCAGAGGACTTCATGTGTTTGTCAGCTATGATGACTTCCTACTGTCAGTTGGGTTTTGATTATGATGTGTCTGCTTCACCGATACAGGTATCGACCTTATTAGCTGAGCCAGTTATTTATGAGCTCATCCGGAAGGCTCAGGAGGCCGACGAGGAAGTTCAGAGATGGTTGTCGGTGATTCGATTAGGCCAGTCGTCGAAGTTCAGGACGGCTGATGATGGTTCCTTGCTGGGTGACAGATGGGTGGTTCTGAATATGCCTGAGTTGCGTCAGGGAATATTACAGCAAGCCCATTGCAGCAGGATGAGTATCCACCCGGGCGGAAAGAAAATGTATAAGGACTTATGTGGCCAGTTTTGGTGGAGACGAATGAAACAAGATGTCACCACATTCGTCAAGAGATGTCTGATTTGTCAGCAAGTGAATGCTGAGAGGCTGAGGCCTGGTGGTGAGCTTAGAAGTTTGGAGATACCAGAATGGAAGTGGGAGCACGTATCCATGGACTTCGTGACCCACTTACCGAGGACTGTTTTGGGTTTTGATGGCATCTGGGTAGTCATGGACAGATTGACTAAAGTGGCTCACTTCATTCCCTACAGTATGACCTTCACGTACTTGAGGATGGCTCAGTTATATGTCAGAGATGTAGTGAGACTGCATGGGATCCCTGTTTCGATTGTGTCTAATCGAGATCCGCGGTTTACATCTCACTCTGGGAAGGTCTTCAGTCAGCCCTGGGTACATAATTGAGGTTGAGCACAGCATACCATCCCCAAACGGACGGACAGACCGAGCGTACCATACAGACGCTCGAAGATATGTTACGGGCTTGTGTGTTGGAGTTCGATACTTCGTTGCAGGACTCAGTGGCCTTGGTAGAGTTTTCTTATAACAATAGCTACCAGGCAAGCATACAAATGGCTCCGTTTGAAGCCCTCTATGGTAGACGTTGTAGGTCGCCTTTATATTGGGATGATGTGGACCGTAAATCGGTCGGAGGGCCAGAATTGGTCCAAGAAATGGAAGAAAAGGTAAAGGTGATCAAAAGAAAGATGGAAGCAGCTCAGGACAGACAGGCAGCATATGCTAATCAACGGCGTCGGCCGTTAGAGTTTCAATTGGGCGACAGAGTCTTTTTGAAGATCTCGCCTTTCAGAGGTGTAGTACATTTTGGGATGCGGGGGAAGTTATCCCCGAGATATGTTGGGTCGTACGAGATCTTACAGCGTATTGGTACCCTGGCATACCGATTGGCTTTACCACCCTCTCTGTCCGGCATACACGATGTGTTTCATGTGTCTATGCGGCGGAGATACGAGCCAGACCCTTCACATGTGTTGCAGCCCTTCAAAGTACAGTTAGAGTCTGATGTTTCCTATGTGGAGCGGCCTGTCAGGATTCTGGATTGGGCAGATCGTAGATTACGAAACAAAGTTATACCTATGATCAAAGTTCAGTGGGATCGTAGGGGTGTCGAGGAGGCCACGTGGGAGACGGAGCGACACATGGTGCAGCACTATCCGGAACTGTTTTCTGGTATGTGATTTATGTTTTGTTTTATTTTGGGTAAGTGCATGCTGATTTCGAGGACGAAATCTTATAAGTAGGGGAGTATTGTGATATCCCCGAAATGATTATGTGCATTTGAACATTAATTATGTTATGAAGATTATGGTATTAATTTATTGGGTTGAATTAATAATATTGGGAAATGCTTAGTCATGTGGCGGTCATGGCCTAGTAATGCATTTCATGGTGCATGTGATATATATTGGAAATTTGGGTTATGGCATGATTATTTGGGGTGTGTGTTGTTCATTTTGGTGAAGCATGTTTAATTGGAATTTGAAGTATTTTATTGATTAAATACTATAAAATATATGTGAGGATATTTTAATAAATCATGCTAAATACCGGGACCAAAACATAACACATCACTTAACCCACCACCCAACCACCCCCTCAACCCATACCCATTCTGCTGCTCCACC
Source organism: Haberlea rhodopensis (assembly GCA_907163345.1). Taxonomy (NCBI): domain Eukaryota; kingdom Viridiplantae; phylum Streptophyta; class Magnoliopsida; order Lamiales; family Gesneriaceae; genus Haberlea; species Haberlea rhodopensis. The sequence continues at coordinate 148,910 of CAJQUN010000379.1, read as the reverse complement.
CATACCTCTTCTCCACTCTCCCACTCTACCTTTTCATCTCAGAAACCCTTCCCCCTTTTCACCCATAAACCGTCCAACATACCAGCTGCATGTAGGATGAGAGCTTTGATGATTTATTGACCAAATTCTTGCAGGAAAAGAGGAGCAAAAGTGGTAAGGAACCATGTAATTTCTGGGTTTTAAATTCTTGTGAAGGTTGAGTTTTTATTGGTGTAAAAATGGCATGTTTAGTAGCCTTTTGTTGTGTTACTTGTTTTGGAGGCTTGCATGGTAGTATAATGTAGCCACAAGCATGTTTGTTTGAGCATGATTTACGTTTATGGTGGTATAATTGTTGGCTTGAAAGTTGGTGCTCGAAAATCTGGAAATCGCGAGGGAAAGCAGAGCTACCGATCGATCGCTGATGAAGGGGCGATCGATCGCTCAAGACCAGAAAGGATTGGCGATCGATCGCCACAATAGCGCGATCGATCGCTGAAGTCCAGTAGCTTTTGGCGATCGATCGCCAATAAAGGGGCGATCGATCTCTAATTTAATTTTTTTGAATATTAAGGTAGTAGCATCTCGCGATCTATCGGAGCTGAGTAGCGATCGATCGCGAGATTACAAATTTTGGCAAATTGTTATATTTGATTAGTTTTTGGTATTGGATTCTATTGAAGCATCTAATATTGTGTTGTACACCTGTGTAGAGCCATCACATGTAGCCACACAACGCAAGGGATAGAGCCCTGCAACTGAAGATATTTTGGAAAGGTACGTAAGCGACGTACGGCACCCAACGGTAACGTGTATTATATGTTTGTCGAACCACTGCTCTGATACCACTAATGTGGGGTCCTCGTTAATTAATCCATTATGTATCCAGTTAACATACATATGTGAGTCTGAATTAAGTAATATACCATACACGGATTAAGAGTTCATACTAGATAAGTTGTTACAGTACCAAATCCTGAGTACAAAAACCAACTCAATCTGTTTTCTACATAAACATGACATGTACATAAGCAACCTAATCCAAAAGAACTCCTAAGCAGTGGTTCCCCTCGCAGCGGAAATCATGACTCACGCTCCCCACGTCTATGAGTCCCTACAGAAACATTCACAACGTGAGTATAGATAACAACTATCTCAGTGCAATATCAAAACACAATATCAATATCAATGATAAAGCACAATAAATCATATAACGTAACGTGAATGTTCTGTCTCATGCATCCACCGATGCACCATGTCATGACATGTCTCAACACATACCCTATTAGCACGAGACTAAAATGATATGCCTATTCAGCTCAATATGTCAGTGGAACCACCTCACATCTTCATATTAGCAGCACATATCATAGTACCGTCCTCAAATGATAATAGCCATAGCATATATCCAAAACCGGCATATATCGCTATATAGCATAACCGAACATATACCCAAACCAGGTGTATATCTCTCTGTCACATAACCGAGCATATATCCAAACCAGGCATATATCTCTATGTCACATAGCCGAGCATATATCCAAACCAGGCATATATCTCAAATGCATAACCGAGCATATAACCAAACCAGGCGTATATCTCACATACATATGATATCTCACATACATATGATATCCATGAATGTACAAGCATATGATACTACCAATCATATGATAACAACATAAGACAATTCATATGATATCAATCTCATAACAACATCACACAATATCTATACTCCGTACGTCAACACGCACCTGTATTGCGACACAAAAGCGATAAATCAGGCGTTGATAGCTATATGCCTCTTTGCCCTGTCCCCTGAGATGATGCTACAACAATGCCAACAATATAACATGTTATCATAGGCATTAGAATCAAATTCTACAAAAATATAAATTTTCAACATTCTGCCTTCACCGATGGATCGCCTAAAATCTCGATCGATCGCACTGTTCATGCTTCACCGATCGATCGCACAAAATCACCGATCGATCGCCACCTTGCACCGATCGATCGCCTCAAATCACCGATTGATCGCCTCATGCTCAAACCGCCTTAAACCTTCACTGGTCGCGGCGATCGATCGAGACCACAGCCGATCGATCAGCCCGATCAGAAAAATGAGAAAATGGCGATTTTCAAGCTTATCTCCATGGTTCTTCTCCTATACCTCAAAGTTTAACATGTAAACATAATTCATGCGATCGCTAGGAACATAATAACTTGTTTCTATCAGCAAAGAATCCAATTCCTAACATATCAACAAGATATGATTCTTTACATAAATATTTGATATCCCCTTTCACATACTTCAACCTCAACTACACAATTCAAGTGTAAAATCATGAAATCCTTACCAAGATGGTACAATTTCACTTCACACACCTTCCTAGCTCAATTCACAAGTCAATCCCAAACTTAAATCACAAGAAAGTTGAAAGAGATGGAGAGGGGCTTGGTAGAGATTTGTAGGTGTAAAATGGTGTGTTATGTGATTACACCTCCCTTATCCACTTGATATAGATCATTAGTCCCTTAATTCACTTGCTATCATGCCATTTAGGGATAATTACATGTTAAATAACATGTATATGAAATGAACTCCAAATTCAAATGCAATTCCCATTGCAAGTAAATTCCCTTCAAACTCATGTCAAATGCAACTCACATGTACATTCTAATGCACCTAATGAAAGGCAAAGGTATATGAACTTCAAATGCACTTCATATGGCATAATTCAAATCATGAGACACCATGTTTCCTTCCTTATTAGACTTATTTCCATATATGTATTTACTTCATTCTTGGTTCCACTCGAACCCTCATTATCATATCGCCACTTGATATAATTATACCATAATCATATCCTACGTGTATACAACAAATCGAGGCATTACAATTCTCCCCCACTCATTGAATTTCGTCCTCGAAATTGTAGATACATAACATGCATATCAAAATACGCAACTCAACAATACTACGATATGACAATAGGAAACATGATCATGTATGCAACAGTATCATAAAACTGTAAAATCATACCAGTAAATAAATCCGGATACCGTTGCATCATATGCTGCTCCGTCTCCCACGTTGCCTCTTCGACACCCCGTCTGTCCCACTGTACCTTAACCATAGGAATCACCTTATTACGCAACCTGCGTTCAGCTCGATCCAAGATCATAACCGGTCGTTCCTCATACGAAACATCTGTATCCAACTGTACATCAGGTAGCTGTAAGACGTGACTCGGATCTGGTTCATACTTCCTCAACAGTGAAACATGAAAAACATCATGAATACTACTCAATGCCGGCGGTAGTGCGATATGCCAACGTACCAATACGTTGCAATACCTCATACGGACCAACATATCGTGGAGACAATTTTCCACGCTTCCCAAACCGTACTACACCTTTAAAAGGTGAGATTTTCAAGAACACACGGTCACCAACTTGAAATTCAAGTGGTCTACGTCGCTTATTGGCATAAGCAGTCTGTCTATCCTGAGCAGCTTTCAGTTTCAATCGAATTACTTTTACTTTCTCTTCCATGTCATGAATCATATCCGGTCCAAGTAAGGAAGACTGATCCACATCATCCCAATACAATGGCGATCTACATCGTCGCCCATATAAAGCCTCAAATGGTGCCATCTGTATACTAGACTGATAACTGTTGTTATATGAAAATTCGACTAATGGCAATGACTCTTGCCATGAGTTATCAAACTCTAATACACAGGCACGCAACATATCCTCAAGCGTCTGTATCGTACGCTCTGTTTGTCCATCTGTCTGAGGATGATATGCTGTACTCAACCGCACTTCAGTTCCCAACGCTGTCTGTAACCCTTCCCAGAAATGAGAAGTAAATCTCGGATCCCTATCCGATACAATGGAAACTGGAATACCATGTAGTCTTACTACATGTTGAATGTATAACTGTGCCATTCTCAGATATGTATATGTCATACAATATGGCACAAAATGAGATACTTTGGTGAGTCTGTCAACAATCACCCATATAGCATCGCAACCAGAAGACGTCCGTGGTAAATGAGTCACAAAATCCATCGTGATATGTTCCCATTTCCACTGAGGAATTTCCAAACTATGTAATTCACCTCCTGGTCTTTGTCTTTCCGCTTTCACTTGTTGACAGATCAAACATCGTTTCACAAAGCTCAACACATCCTGTTTCATACGTTTCCACCAAAATTGGGTACGTAAATCATGATACATTTTCTTCCCTCCAGGATGTATACTGTATCTACTACAATGAGCACGTTGTAGTAGTTCTTGGCGTAGTCCCAATGCAGCAGGTACTACCCAACAAGTCTTGTAGTTCAAAACTCCATCCTCTGCAAGTACAAACTGTGATGTTTGTCCTTGACTTATCAGTTCTTTCCAATGTTGTACCTCATCATCAGTCGTTTGTGCCGTCCTGATTTTATCAAAAATATCGGGTTCAACTAACAATGTTGATACCCGTACCGGCACTGATTCCATATCAAAATCATAACCCAAAGTACAACAAGAAGTCATCAAAGTAGATAAATGAATCACCTCATCAGCCGTATGATGTACTTTTCGACTCAAGGCATCTGCTGTAAGATTAGCTCTTCCTGGATGATATTCAATCTCACAATCATAATCTTTCAACAGATCCATCCATCTCCGTTGTCTCATATTCAACTCCGCTTGAGTGAATAGAAATTTTAAGCTCTTATGATCAGTATATATGGTAAACGACGTACCATATAAATAATGTCGCCATATCTTCAATGCAAAGACAATGGCAGCCAATTCCAGATCATGCACTGGATATTTCATTTCATGTGGTTTCAATTGTCGTGATGCATAAGCTACTACATGTTTGTCCTGCATCAATACACAACCCAAACCAAGTAAAGATGCATCAGTATATAATGCAAACCTGTCATGCTCAGATGGAATGATCAAGACTGGAGCTGTAGTCAATCGATGTTTTAATTCCTGAAAACTACGCTCACAAGCCTCTGACCATTGAAATGATACTCCCTTCTGTGTCAAATGTGTCAATGGTTTGGCAATCGCTGAAAATCCTTCAACGAATCGTCTATAATTGTGATGACCAGGGATTATAGGTGTTAATCCCGTAGTATTAATAATCCCTAAAGTGGTTTTACGTGGCGATTTGGGATTTAATCGAGGTGTTGGGCCTTCTGGGCTCGTTTATTTGGGCAGTTGGGATCGTTGGATCCAGAGGTTGAGATTGTATTCACATTACGGTGTAAAACCTAAGAGTTGGGTTTTTGATGTGTCTCGGAATCTCGGGTGCTGTGTGAGCACCGGTAGGGGATTTTGGAGTTAGAGAGAGAGTTTTTGAAAACAGATGATTTTTAAGGAATCATGATGTATTTGTGGGGCTATTAATTTTTCGGGGTATTTTTGCTATAAATACCATTTGAACCCAAGATTTTAGGATTAATTTCATTTTCAGCCCTCATTTTTCCCTCTCTCCCGCGCGCGACCCCTTTCCCGATCTCCCCTGCCTCCGCGCGCAAAAGCGGTGCGCCCGCCGCCGTCCGGCCGCCGCTCGCCGCGTGCGACCTATCACCGCCTTCGTCTCGACGAGGCGCTTCTTTCCCCTCCATCAATTCGAGGTTTCGTCGCGTCCTGGAGTCGGATTTTGCTGGTAAGCGTCGATCCCCAATTTCTAGGGTTCTTCGATTTTCGTTTGTTTTTGCTTCCGATTTCGTTGGGTAATCTCCCTAACCCCTTGTTCGTCTTTTTCATGTATTTCCATGCCTTTATTGTTTCGAATTTCCCCAATTTCGTAGGGATTAAATTTCGAATTATTGGGGGTTTTTGGCAAAGGTGATGATTCTTGCCATTGATGGTTTAATTCACATCTTAGGTGTATTATGATGCTTAAGTGGGATCGAATTAAGATGTTATGGTTCGAATTTGAAGAATTGTTAGGGTTCGAATTTAAAGGCTTGTTTGGGTTTCGAATTTTAGGGATTTGGATTTCAAATTTGGGGGTTTGGCATGTGGGATGATTATTCATGCTATGGATTGATTAATTGACATTTTAGATGAATTATGGTATTTTATTGGGTTCGAAATTGTGAGATTAAGGTTCGATTTTTGTAGGGCATTCTTGAACAAATTTCGATTGTCTCATTTATTTCCTTCCCTGCATGTACCCTGCCCCGGGTCTTTTAAGAGAATAATTGTCGTGTATTGACAATGTTGTGAGGGATATGGATATGCTTGAGCATAGGTTGCATGTTCGTAAATAATTGTGAATTATTTATCGTGTTAGCACATCATTCCTCGGGGCATGGAACTCGAGCAAGGCTTGGCTCGGACTTCGGAGATTTAAGGTACGTGCGACGTACGAGCATTACTATATATATGTGAAATGCATAAGGTGTTTTTGATTGCATTGAATGTTTTGCGTATGGTTATACATATATGTTGATATAGCCAAGGAATGACCCAAATCTTGATATCGCCGCTTGTAGCGTGCGTGACACTAGAGTAGGATGACTCTTGCATGATATATGGGGTACTGGATTTATATGACTATATTATGAGACATTTGAGATGTCTAGGTTTGTAGAATCATGCATTCTTCGTAAGACATTTGAGATGTCTAGGTTCGTAGAATCATGTATTCATTATGAGACATTTGAGATGTCTAGGTTTGTAGACTCATGTATTCATTATAAGACACTTGAGATGTCTAAGTATAATGAAGGAATGGTAAAATAAATGCTAAGGCATTTGAGCTATCTGTGATTGATAGCAAGGTTGTGAAATCAGTATTAGATATTGTGATATCTGTAATTGCATGTTTAATGAATTTGTAATCACTATATGTTGATATTCGAGGATCAGGCATGCGATGTGTAAATCAATGTGTTGATTTACTGATTTATGAGATTTGATGAGTTTGATGTTGTGAGAACAGGGACAGTACACGGAATCCCGGATGAGGATGTTGCCATCCAGGGAGTATCATTTAAATTCATTAGCATTTACCTTTGTTGTAAATTATGAATTTCATTATTATGATTATGGGATTTTGTGTATTGGTATGCTCACCCCGTTGGGGGCTGTCTCTGTTGGGACAGGTGGACAGGTACATCGATGGCTATGGAGCTGAGCTCGAGCTGTTGATTTGAGGTACTCCCAGGATCGTGGTACCAGGGCTTGATGGAGCACGGTATCGTATAGAGTACCTATATATACACCTGAGGATTTATACATATTCATATTCATGATGCTCGCATGTGAGCACGATTATACTTGTATATGGATTGTATATAAAGGCATGAGCCTTTCTCTCTTTCATTTAAGGTTGCATGCAATTAGGTTGAATTGCTAGAATGATATGAGAGTCATTGGTGTATTATGTGGGTGTTGGAACCCACTTTTGTTGACGTATGTGTGGTGTCTTCCCTGGCTGGGAATCTACTTGTATTACTGCTTTCTGTTGAGTATTATGTGTTCCCTGGCCGGGAATTTTGTTATGTGTTGTACTCTGTTTTGGGATAGCTCTATTTATGGGGAGACTCTGCCCAAATTTTTGTAAAAGTTTACAATGTGAAAAGCGGCACCAAGGGGTTGGTAAAGGGCAAACATATGAGTCTTTTATTGACAGGCAATGATTAAGTATCATCAGAGCTTCCCGATTGACATTTTATAGAAAGCATGTACCACACATAGTGGTTAATACACTAATCAAGGTTTTAAGGGCTTGGGGTCCTTACATTAGTGGTATCAGAGCAGTGGTTGCTCATTGGGGCTGTTAAGGGCCTAGGAAGTTATTGATAGCACATATTTATGCATGATGGCATTAATGTTGTATGACATAACACATTGTTTATGTGCTCTTATGATATGAAAAGTGGTATTGCTAACCATTGTGGTTGCAGGAATCGTGTGGAACACGATAGGATGACATTTATGGGGATGTCTGGCACTCCGTGTGTTATGTGCCAAGGAAGCTGGTTTTAAGAAAATCAGATAAAGGGATATTTCCGAGGTAACATGTATTTTACGTTGTCTTGTTGACACATGATGAATGCAAAGTGGTGCATTGAGGTTATGATATATGTTATTGTGCATTGTTTTTGCATATGCATGTCTTGAGTCAAAGTTATCTTAGTAAGGATTTTAATGGCTTATGCTAAAGTCCATATGAAGCGATGAAGAGTCCCGCTTATATGGAGTAGCAACGCTAAAGTCCATTGGAAGCGATGAAGAGTTCCGCTTACATGGAGTAGCAACGCTAAAGTCCAGTGGAAGCGAGGAAGAATTCCGCTTTCCTGGAGTAGCAAGAAGCATTAAAATGTACTAATGATAAGGGCTCAGGATGAAATAAGGATTTAAAGAAGGATATCATGACATTTATTTGTGAAACCATACATTCATATAATGCGTTTTTATTATGTATTGAATGTTGATGCATAGCGTATATGGCTATTGTTGTTAACCCTGATGGTTGCAGGTTACAGGAAATATGGAGTATAAAAAGGAATGATGATTATACATTCCAGGAGTCCTGCTTATGACAGTGAGAATTTTTATACTTATGCTTGTACCGCTAAAAATGTGGAGCGGGCGGGGATGCTCGCTTGCACATGGAGGCGGGGTATGCCATACGAAGCGAGGATGATATACCGCTTGTATGAAGAAGCTTATGCTTGTACCGCTAAAAATGTGGAGCGGGCGGGGATGCTCGCTTGCACATGGAGGCGGGGTATGCCATACGAAGCGAGGATGAGATACCGCTTGTATGAAGAAGCGAGGATGAGATGCCGCTTGTTAGGATGATGATTCATTCCTTTGTGATGACACGGATGATAGCGGTGATGTGTCCCGCTGTGTCGATTTATATTCATTTCTCTATGAGGACACGGTTTATAGCGACGGTTCATTCCGCTATATCTATTGGCGATGGTTCATTCCGCCAGGCGTATTTATAGCGACGGTTCATTCCGCTATATTTATTGGCGATGGTTCATTCCGCCAGGCGTATTTATAGCGACGGTTCATTCCGCTATATCTATTGGCGATGGTTCATTCCGCCAGGTGTATTGATAGCGATGGTTCATTCCGCTATATCTATTGGCGATGGTTCATTCCGCCAGGTGTATTTATAGCGACGGTTCATTCCGCTATATCTATTGGCGATGGTTCATTCCGCCAGGTGTATTTATAGCGACGGTTCATTCCGCTATATCTATTGGCGATGGTTCATTCCGCCAGGTGTATTGATAGCGATGGTTCATTCCGCTATATTGATTGGCGATGGTTCATTCCGCCAGGAGTATTTATAGCGATGGTTCATTCCGCTATATCTATTGGCGATGGTTCATTCCGCCAGGTGTATTGATAGCGATGCCTCTTTCCGCTACTATGTGGACGATGATTCATGCTCAGGTATATAGCGAGGTTTCATGCCACTTATTATATGACGAGGTGTCATGCCGTCGATTCTATAGCGAGGGATTTTGCCGCTATGTACTCAGCACAGGATTTTGCCGCCTTCGAGCGATGGGTGCTGATTACGCACTATTATTGAGCGACGGAGACAGGTATGACGCTATATCACTAGCGATGAGGTATGAGATATTGCTATTTTATTAGCTTTATTGTAGCTGGCATGCATTGATATACATGTTTTATTATGCCTATTTTACTAGCATGATAGTGGATGACATACGCTGATGTACATGTATCGTCACTAGTTGGCAATGTTTTAGATGCCATGAGTTGGCATGTGTCGTCACGGGATGACGATGACGATGGTGTAGGAGATGTCTTATTAGACATGCATCATCGTTACGATGATCGATGCGTTGAGTATACGTATTCAGTGGTATGCCTTGGGTGCCAGTACCGAGCACAAGGTGGTGTGTGCGACACCGATGGACGTGACCCTTATACCGAGCGGGTTGCTCGAGGAATGGTTGGATGCGCTGTACATGGGATTGTACCGCAGCTTACGATTGGGGCGATCATATTACGAGTGGTGATACCCTAGAGGTATGCTCGTTGGAATGGCTTTTGGCCATGTTTTTGACGATAGGAGTAATCGTGGAGGAAATTACTCGCTTTCTGTCGATGTGACATGTGGTAGACATGATCACACCACCCTTGAGGGTGTAGGATGGGTCCTAAGGGAGTAGGATCAGGTTATGTTAAGTACATAGGGACATTGGAGTGCCCCGGGTGTATCGGCATTGAGGAATGTTGGATAAAGACCCACTACTCTATTGAGTTTTCCTCCCATAGTATGTTATACCATGTGGAAACGTCCGTCTTGTTGGTAGGTTTGAGGTGAACCTAGAGAGGCAGCGACTGGTTTGTCTGCCGTGTATGTGCAGCACCATGATGGGCTTGCTAGAGCCGTTACACTGCTCGTTGGAACCAAGTTTGGCAAATCGTAAGGTGATACGATGAGGATTGTGGTGGACTCTAGTAGTCACCATGTCATTGAGGTTAAGGTTGTTCATGCCTCACTGAAACGTGTATACGTTTATGTTTAATCTTGGAGACTTGTCTGGGACAGCTCAGGATGTTGGAGTACCAACAAGAGAGTCATCAGGTTGTTATTGACTCAATCTAAAGGAACCCGTGTATTGGGATACAATGGGTGTTATTGTATCCAGTTTTTCCGAACGATGGTTCGAGACTTGTGGATCTCGAGTTCGATGGCATTTCCCTTGCGAGGAAGGAGGTAGTATTATACCTATTTGGGAATCTTTGAAAGATTCGGTAAGTTGGTACAAGTGGTGTTGATTTTGGGAATCACACCGTGTATTGTTAATCGTCGATTTTCATCCTCCACTGAGTAAGGAATGACTCAGAATTGACGGTTGTGTTTGGGGCTTAGGGATATGTAGTAGATACCCGAGCCGAGTGCATTGAGTATGCATGCGACATCAGTGCTTAGGCAGGTATACCGGTGAGTATACGGATGCCAGTTATTGATTTCCTCTCTGTTAAGCATAGAGTTATGCTATTTTTGGATGGTTAAATCTCTGATGAGAGATATGGAACACCTTGAGATTGGGAATCTCCATGGCACGATGATTGAGGGATAATCGTGAAGTTAGTTGACTCCCTTGAGGAGGGATTTTCTTGTGAGGGTTAAGGTATTTCCCTTGCTAGTGTTTTCTTTCGAGTTATGCGACAGCCTTCCCAAGTTTGGATTGTTAAATCCGAGGATTTTCAAGGGATGGCAGGATTTCGGATTGGTTGAGTGTCGCTGACGACACAAGCGTTGAGGATGCAATGGGTTTATTGCATGCCCCTTAAGAATTTTAAACTCTGCGGAGTCTCGGTTGTTATTTATGATCAGAACGTGATTCTTGGAACATCCGGAGGTGGACATCTTGTGAGATGTCTTTTGTTTGAATTTGTGGCCGTGAGTTGCCCAAATTAAGTTGCAATGAGGCGACTACTCCTTCGATGGAGGAAGTTTGAAAGTGGAAACCAGGTTTGGTATGTGTACACCGTAGTTGTACTAGTGTTTCCCTCGTAACGATGTATGTTAGACATCGAGAGTCTTGGTAAAGATGTCATTGGATGATATCTACGATAGAATCAAGAGCGATTCGAATCCTTGCAGTTTCAGTTGACTAACTGCTTTTGGACTGTTAGCGTTGAGTTGTGCTGACGCTCTTTGACGTTATGATGGATTTGGAAGTCTATTCCACTCCAGAGTTTGACACGAGGTCAACGTTCTTACGGTTGAGGTGTCATTCGGGATGTGTTCGTACTGTTGTATTAGAACGAAGGATGACTGTCTGATCTACAGTCGTAAGTATCAGTTGTTTCGCAGTCATGAGAGGCTGATTTTTGGGATGACCCGCATCGAGGTACGTTTTACCTCTTGGGTGATATGTTGGTTTTGGTATGTCGCTCTGTTTCAGAGTTAGATGAGAGGTAAGTATCCTCGCGTTTATTAATACGATTCTGATATGGTCAAGAATCGAGGTTATGGCTTCATGTTGTTGTGTAGCCTGGGTGTTACGTGATACACCAGTGCTAATTTCGAGGACGAAATTCTTTTAGTGGGGGATATTGTGATGACCAGGGATTATAGGTGTTAATCCCGTAGTATTAATAATCCCTAAAGTGGTTTTACGTGGCGATTTGGGATTTAATCGAGGTGTTGGGCCTTCTGGGCTCGTTTATTTGGGCAGTTGGGATCGTTGGATCCAGAGGTTGAGATTGTATTCACATTACGGTGTAAAACCTAAGAGTTGGGTTTTTGATGTGTCTCGGAATCTCGGGTGCTGTGTGAGCACCGGTAGGGGATTTTGGAGTTAGAGAGAGAGTTTTTGAAAACAGATGATTTTTAAGGAATCATGATGTATTTGTGGGGCTATTAATTTTTCGGGGTATTTTTGCTATAAATACCATTTGAACCCAAGATTTTAGGATTAATTTCATTTTCAGCCCTCATTTTTCCCTCTCTCCCGCGCGCGACCCCTTTCCCGATCTCCCCTGCCTCCGCGCGCAAAAGCGGTGCGCCCGCCGCCGTCCGGCCGCCGCTCGCCGCGTGCGACCTATCACCGCCTTCGTCTCGACGAGGCGCTTCTTTCCCCTCCATCAATTCGAGGTTTCGTCGCGTCCTGGAGTCGGATTTTGCTGGTAAGCGTCGATCCCCAATTTCTAGGGTTCTTCGATTTTCGTTTGTTTTTGCTTCCGATTTCGTTGGGTAATCTCCCTAACCCCTTGTTCGTCTTTTTCATGTATTTCCATGCCTTTATTGTTTCGAATTTCCCCAATTTCGTAGGGATTAAATTTCGAATTATTGGGGGTTTTTGGCAAAGGTGATGATTCTTGCCATTGATGGTTTAATTCACATCTTAGGTGTATTATGATGCTTAAGTGGGATCGAATTAAGATGTTATGGTTCGAATTTGAAGAATTGTTAGGGTTCGAATTTAAAGGCTTGTTTGGGTTTCGAATTTTAGGGATTTGGATTTCAAATTTGGGGGTTTGGCATGTGGGATGATTATTCATGCTATGGATTGATTAATTGACATTTTAGATGAATTATGGTATTTTATTGGGTTCGAAATTGTGAGATTAAGGTTCGATTTTTGTAGGGCATTCTTGAACAAATTTCGATTGTCTCATTTATTTCCTTCCCTGCATGTACCCTGCCCCGGGTCTTTTAAGAGAATAATTGTCGTGTATTGACAATGTTGTGAGGGATATGGATATGCTTGAGCATAGGTTGCATGTTCGTAAATAATTGTGAATTATTTATCGTGTTAGCACATCATTCCTCGGGGCATGGAACTCGAGCAAGGCTTGGCTCGGACTTCGGAGATTTAAGGTACGTGCGACGTACGAGCATTACTATATATATGTGAAATGCATAAGGTGTTTTTGATTGCATTGAATGTTTTGCGTATGGTTATACATATATGTTGATATAGCCAAGGAATGACCCAAATCTTGATATCGCCGCTTGTAGCGTGCGTGACACTAGAGTAGGATGACTCTTGCATGATATATGGGGTACTGGATTTATATGACTATATTATGAGACATTTGAGATGTCTAGGTTTGTAGAATCATGCATTCTTCGTAAGACATTTGAGATGTCTAGGTTCGTAGAATCATGTATTCATTATGAGACATTTGAGATGTCTAGGTTTGTAGACTCATGTATTCATTATAAGACACTTGAGATGTCTAAGTATAATGAAGGAATGGTAAAATAAATGCTAAGGCATTTGAGCTATCTGTGATTGATAGCAAGGTTGTGAAATCAGTATTAGATATTGTGATATCTGTAATTGCATGTTTAATGAATTTGTAATCACTATATGTTGATATTCGAGGATCAGGCATGCGATGTGTAAATCAATGTGTTGATTTACTGATTTATGAGATTTGATGAGTTTGATGTTGTGAGAACAGGGACAGTACACGGAATCCCGGATGAGGATGTTGCCATCCAGGGAGTATCATTTAAATTCATTAGCATTTACCTTTGTTGTAAATTATGAATTTCATTATTATGATTATGGGATTTTGTGTATTGGTATGCTCACCCCGTTGGGGGCTGTCTCTGTTGGGACAGGTGGACAGGTACATCGATGGCTATGGAGCTGAGCTCGAGCTGTTGATTTGAGGTACTCCCAGGATCGTGGTACCAGGGCTTGATGGAGCACGGTATCGTATAGAGTACCTATATATACACCTGAGGATTTATACATATTCATATTCATGATGCTCGCATGTGAGCACGATTATACTTGTATATGGATTGTATATAAAGGCATGAGCCTTTCTCTCTTTCATTTAAGGTTGCATGCAATTAGGTTGAATTGCTAGAATGATATGAGAGTCATTGGTGTATTATGTGGGTGTTGGAACCCACTTTTGTTGACGTATGTGTGGTGTCTTCCCTGGCTGGGAATCTACTTGTATTACTGCTTTCTGTTGAGTATTATGTGTTCCCTGGCCGGGAATTTTGTTATGTGTTGTACTCTGTTTTGGGATAGCTCTATTTATGGGGAGACTCTGCCCAAATTTTTGTAAAAGTTTACAATGTGAAAAGCGGCACCAAGGGGTTGGTAAAGGGCAAACATATGAGTCTTTTATTGACAGGCAATGATTAAGTATCATCAGAGCTTCCCGATTGACATTTTATAGAAAGCATGTACCACACATAGTGGTTAATACACTAATCAAGGTTTTAAGGGCTTGGGGTCCTTACAATAATATCCAGCCAAACCTAAGAAACTACGAATCTCTGGCACAGAAGTAGGTGCTGACCAATTCAACACTGCTTCCACTTTCTTTGGATCAACTGATATACCTTCCTCTGATATGACATGACCCAAAAATCCAACACTAGTCAACCAAAACTCACACTTACTGAGTTTGGCATACAACTGATGTGTCCTCAACAATTGCAACACCATATGCAAATGTTGAACATGTTCGGCATCACTCCGTGAATAGATCAATATATCATCGATAAAGACAATGACAAATCGATCAAGGTATTCCTGAAACACACGATTCATTAAACTCATAAAGACAGCAGGAGCATTTGTCACTCCAAATGGCATTACCAGAAACTCATAATATCCATAACGAGTTCTGAATGCTGTCTTCTGTATATCTCCTTCCCTTACACGTATTTGATGATACCCTGACCTCAAGTCAATCTTAGAATATATCCTTGATCCCTGCAACTGATCAAATAAATCATCAATACGGGGAAGAGGATATTTGTTCTTTATGGTTACTTTATTCAACTGTCTATAATCAATACACAATCTCATTGTCCCATCCTTCTTCTTCACAAATAAAACCGGAGCACCCCAAGGCGATACACTAGGACGTATGTACCCCTTGTCCAATAAGTCTTGTAATTGAGTTTTCAACTCTTTCAATTCAGTTGGTGCCATCCGATAAGGAGCCCGTGAAATTGCAGACGTACCAGGTATCAAATCAATACCAAATTCCACTTCTCGACTCGGTGGGAATCCAGGTATCTCATTTGGAAACACATCCGCATATTCTGCAACCACTGGTATCTCCTCCACTTTCCTTTCTAGTTTCTGTTCAGTTACATCAAGGGCATAAATCAAATAACCCGCATGTCCACGTTCTAACAAACGCGACATTCGGATTGCTGATATCAAAGGAATCTTTGCCCTCGATCCCTGGCCATAGAATAACCATTGATTGCCAGTATCAGACTGAAATCTCACTATCTTCTGACTACAATCCACCACAGATTGATATTTACTCAACACATCAATGCCAAGGATACAATCAAAATCTGTCATGCCTAACACAATTAAATCAGCCTGTAGCCCATACTCAGTCTCAAACTGAATATTACAATCAGACACACTCTGACAAGTCATCACCGTAGTTCCCATGGGTGTCAAAACATAAAGAGGCATCAACAGTGGAGACGAGCATATATGATACTGATCAATAAAAGCTTGTGCAATAAAAGAATGTGATGCACCAGTATCAATCAACAGTAAAGCAGGATAAGTAAACAAAGTACACTTACCCGCTATCACATCATCAGGAGCTGCCTCTGCTTCCTCCCTGTTTAGTGCATACACCTGAGCCTGAGGTGTTCCTGTCCTCTGTCCTCCACCAGACTGTGGTACACCCTGTGGTCTCTGTTGTACTGTAGTCTCTGAAATGGGTCCTCTCCTCTGTTGTCCACCCACTTGAGTACAATCACGGATCACATGTCCGGGTCTCCCACAACGGAAACAAACTACGGGATTCAATTGAGGACAATCTCGTTTCAAATGTGGTCCACCACATTTAAAACATTGCACACCACTGCCACTACTACTACCTTGGAACTGTCCTTTAGCTTTGCGATCACTCCCTTTTTGTGATCCAAAACGTTTTCCACTAAACCTAGATGAAGATGCACCACCTCGTGATGATTTAAATGGTTCTCCTCTAGGTCTCATACTGTCAGATGTCGGTGGTTGGGCTTGTCCAACATCCTTGTATACCCCTACAGCAATCTCAGCCATCTCAGCTCTAGTTAACGGTTCTTCATAAGATGTAGGGTTATTGGACATTACCCTATCAAATAATTCAGGCCTCAATCCTTTCACAAACTGTCTAATCTTGGCCTTTGTGTTGACAGCAATATGTGGCACATACCGGAGCAAAGAAGAATAATGCACAGCATAATCAGATACTGGTAAATTCATCCTCTTTCCTCTGCCTTGCAGCAACAGAGAAATAATGCTCCAGAAACTTTGTTCTAAACACATCCCAGTTCACTGTCTGTCCTTGAGCCCTCAACTCAAGCACTGTGGACTTCCACCACATCATCGCTTTCTTGGCTAACTGGAATTCAGCTAAACGTAACCAAGCAGTCTTGGCACACGGTGCTGACACAAAGATCTGTTCTACACGTTCTAGCCACTCCTCTGCCAGTTCTCCTGATTCAGTCCCCTCAAACCTGGGTGGCTGATAACTCAGAAACTGCGTCAATGTTAATTCTCCAGGCAACAGTACCTGTTCCACTGGCCCTTGTTCAATCGGTGGTGGTGGCACAGGCACCATCCTCACACTAGCATTGCCACTCATGGCATCCCCAACATCCTCATGTGGTACTCTGTCTGTCATAACTGTACAACAAGGATGAACAATAACATTCACAAGAATATAACATGTTAGAATAACATCATATGCCAAAAACTAACATGTTATTACCATTCTCAAAGTGTTTAGGTAACTCCCTAATACACTTCCTCTACCCATGTACACCCCGTTCTCGAACCACTGCTCTGATACCACTAATGTGGGGTCCTCGTTACTTAATCCATTATGTATCCAGTTAACATACATATGTGAGTCTGAATTAAGTAATATACCATGCACGGATTAAGAGTTCATACTAGATAAGTTGTTACAGTACCAAATCCTGAGTACAAAAACCAACTCAATCTGTTTTCTACATAAACATGACATGTACATAAGCAACCTAATCCAAAAGAACTCCTAAGCAGTGGTTCCCCTCGCAGCGGAAATCATGACTCACGCTCCCCACGTCTATGAGTCCCTACAGAAACATTCACAACGTGAGTATAGATAACAACTATCTCAGTGCAATATCAAAACACAATATCAATATCAATGATAAAGCACAATAAATCATATAACGTAACGTGAATGTTCTGTCTCATGCATCCACCAATGCACCATGTCATGACATGTCTCAACACATACCCTATTAGCACGAGACTAAAATGATATGCCTATTCAGCTCAATATGTCAGTGGAACCACCTCACATCTTCATATTAGCAGCACATATCATAGTACCGTCCTCAAATGATAATAGCCATAGCATATATCCAAAAACCGGCATATATTGCTATATAGCATAACCGAACATATACCCAAACCAGGCGTATATCTCTCTGTCACATAACCGAGCATATATCCAAACCAGGTATATATCTCTATGTCACATAGCCGAGCATATATCCAAACCAGGCATATATCTCAAATGCATAACCGAGCATATACCCAAACCAGGCGTATATCTCACATACATATGATATCTCACATACATATGATATCCATGAATGTACAAGCATATGATACTACCAATCATATGATAACAACATAAGACAATTCATATGATATCAATCTCATAACATCATCACACAATATCTATACTCCGTACGTCAACACGTACCTGTATTGCGACACAAAAGCGATAAATCAGGCGTTGATAGCTATATGCCTCTTTGCCCTGTCCCCTGAGATGATGCTACAACAATGCCAACAATATAACATGTTATCATAGGCATTAAAATCAAATTCTACAAAAATATAAATTTTCAACATTCTGCCTTCACCGATCGATCGCCTAAAATCTCGATCGATCGCCGAACTGTTCATGCTTCACCGATCGATCGCACAAAATCACCGATCGATCGCCACCTTGCACCGATCGATCGCCTCAAATCACCGATCGATCGCCTCATGCTCAAACCGCCTTAAACCTTCACTGGTCGCGGCGATCGATCGAGACCACAGCCGATCGATCGGCCCGATCAGAAAAATGAGAAAATGGCGATTTTCAAGCTTATCTCCATGGTTCTTCTCCTATACCTCAAAGTTTAACATGTAAACATAATTCATGCAATCGCTAGGAACATAATAACATGTTTCTATCAGCAAAGAATCCAATTCCTAACATATCAACAAGATATGATTCTTTACATAAATATTTGATATCCCCTTTCACATACTTCAACCTCAACTACACAATTCAAGTGTAAAATCATGAAATCCTTACCAAGATGGTACAATTTCACTTCACACACCTTCCTAGCTCAATTCACAAGTCAATCCCAAACTTAAATCACAAGAAAGTTGAAAGAGATGGAGAGGGGCTTGGTAGAGATTTGTAGGTGTAAAATGGTGTGTTATGTGATTACACCTCCCTTATCCACTTGATATAGATCATTAGTCCCTTAATTCACTTGCTATCATGCCATTTAGGGATAATTACATGTTAAATAACATGTATATGAAATGAACTCCAAATTCAAATGCAATTCCCATTGCAAGTAAATTCCCTTCAAACTCATGTCAAATGCAACTCACATGTACATTCTAATGCACCTAATGAAAGGCAAAGGTATATGAACTTCAAATGCACTTCATATGGCATAATTCAAATCATGAGACACCATGTTTCCTTCCTTATTAGACTTATTTCCATATATGTATTTACTTCATTCTTGGTTCCACTCGAACCCTCATTATCATATCGCCACTTGATATAATTATACCATAATCATATCCTACGTGTATACAACAAATCAAGGCATTACATACGATAAATGCAAGTTTGTGCATTATGAGTAAGATACATGTTGTTATGCATTGTTGTTGCATATGTATGTTGTGGAACATTTGGTGTGCATTCCACGAGTCACGGTTATCACAATGATGATTTTAATGTTTACCGCTATTATACCGCTAAAAATGTGGAGCGAGGGGTGTAGGACCGCTTGCACATGGAGGCGAGGTTTACCATACGAAGCGAGGATAGAAATACCGCTTGTATGAAGAAGCGCGGGGGGGGGGGGGGGGGGGGGGGGGGAGGTCCGCTTGTTCTAAAGTTATGAAGCGAGGGGCATTAAAATACACTGATGATAAACTAAGGATTGAAGTAAAGATTTAAGAAGTGAAGTTATGTCATGACATTTATTTAAAGAAACCATAATATCATATATTGATTTGATTATGAGTTATGGTACAGGGACAACCAAAATGGGCATTTTAAATGCATTGGAATTCAGGAAGTATCTGTAAGGACCCCAAGCCCTTAACCCTTGATTAGTGCATTAACCACTATGTGTGGCACATGCTTTCAATAAAAAAAAACAATCGGGAAACTCAGATGAAGATTTACCATTGAATGGCAATCACAAATTTTTTCTTTAATATGCCATGTTATAAGATCATCATCCTAACAACAAATAGACTCATAGAGTTTGCCCATTACCATCCCCTTTACACCACTTTTTACATTGTCGACTTTTATAAAAATTTGGGCAGAGTCTCCCCATAAATTGGGCTATCCCGAAACAAAAGCACATCACATAATATATTCCCGGCCAGGGAATACACAATACTCAACAGAATATAGAACACAAAGTAAATTCCCAGCCAGGGAAGCCACCACACATATGACAACAAAAGTGGGTTTCAACACCCACATAATACACCAACGACTCTCATATCATTAGCAATTCTACCCTTAATTGCATGCAACATAGAATGAAAGAGAGAAAGGCTCATGCCTTTATATACAACCCATATACAAGTATAACCGTGCTCACATGCGAGCATCATAAATGTGTATATAACCCTCGGGTGTATATAAGTACTCTATACGATACCGTGCTCCATCAAGCCCTGGTACCACGATCCTGGGAGTACATCCAATCAACAGCTCGAGCTCAACTCCAAAGCCATCGATGTACCTGTTCACCTGCCCCAACAGAGACAGCCCCCAACGGGGTGAGCATACCAATACACAAAATCCCATAATCACAATAATGAAATTCACAATTTACAACAAAAGTAAATACTAATGAATTTTAAATGATACTCCCTGGATGGCAACGTCCTCATCCGGGATTCCGTGTACTGTCCCTGTTCTCACAATCATCAAACTCATCAAATCTCAAAAATCAGTAAATCCACACATTGATTTACTCATCGCATGCCTGATTCTCAAATATCAATAATCAATGATTCCAAGTTCATTATACATACAAATATAGGTATCTCAATATCTAATACTGATTTCTCAATTTCGCTATCAATCACATGTAGCTCAAATGCCTAGCATTTATTTTACCAATTTTCCATTATACCTAGACATCTCACATGTCTTATAATGAGTACATGATCCCACGATCATTCTCAGGCATCTCAAATGGCGTACAATAGTCATATAGACCCAGTACCCCATATATATCAACACATAAATATGACCATACGCACAACCATCAATGAAATCAAAATACATTATGCATTTCACAAATGCTCTCATATAAAGTAAAGCTCGTACGTCGCACGTACCTTAAATCTCCAAAGTCCGAGCCAAACCTTGCTCGAGTTCCTTGCCCGGAGGGATGATGTGCTAACACGATAAATAATTCACAATTATTTACGAACATGCAACCCATGCTCAAGCACACTCAACCCTCAAAAAATTGTCAACACACGACAATTAACCATTTAAAAGACCCGGGGTAGGGTACATGCAGGGAGGGAAACAAATGAGACAATACCGAAAATTGTTCAAGAACACCCTACAAATTTTCGAACCTTCACATCACAAATCAAACCCAATTAGGCACCATAATTCATCTAAAACATGAATTAATCCATAAATAACAAGAATCACCACCCCCCTGCCAAAACCCCCAAATTCGAACCCTAACCCCATACAATCAGCGTTAAATTCGAACCATAATGCATCACCAAAGAGACTCAAAAGCTGAACCATGTGAAGCATAATAATTTATCCAAAATCAGCAAGGTTTTTCGAAAAATAGAACACCCAAAATCGAACCAATGGCAACGAATTTCTTTGAACCTCAAAGCAAGAAATATTCGACCCCAATCAAAGCACAAAACGCCCAAAAATCGCCTGAAAAAAAACCCCAAAATCGTACCAAAAATCGAGCCCCAAATCGGACAGAATTCCAGTTTCGAACCCTAGCGCTTTCTGCAGAAATCCGAGCTCAAATCGCGACCAAACTTCAAATTGTTGGTACGGGGAGCTGCGCCTGGAAGAGACGAAGCCGGCGGCGGGTCGGACGCGCCGAACGGCGGCCGGACGGCGACGGGCGCACGCCTGGAAGCGGCGTGGGTCGAAGGTGACGGGAAATCGCGTACGCGGGGGAGAGAAAAGAAGGTGGGGAAAAATGGTTCCGATAATTAAAATCTCTGGTTCAACTGGTATTTATAGCAAAAATATCCCGAAATACTAATAGCCCCACAAATACATCATGATTCATTAAAAATCATCTGTTTTCCAAAACTCTCTCTCTAACTCCAAAACCCCCTACCGGTGCCCACACAAAGCACCCGAGATTCCGGGTCACACTAAAAACTCAACTCATAGGTTTTTCACCGGAATGAGAATACAATCTCAACCTCGGGATCCAACGATCCCAACTACCCAAATAGACGAGCCCGGAAGGCCCAACACCGCGATTAAACTCCAATTCGCCACGTAAAACAACTTTAGGGGTTATTAACACTCCGGGATTACCATCTATAATCCTTGGTCATCACAATATCCCCCACTAAAAGAATTTCGTCCTTGAAATTAGCACCGGTGTAATACGTAACACCCAGGCTACACAACAACATGAAGCCATAACCTCGATTCTTGACCATATCAGAATCGTCTTAATAAACGTGAGGATACTTACCTCACATCAAACTCTGAAACATAGCGACATACCAAAACCAACATATCACCCAAGAGGCAAAACGTACCTCGATGCGGTTCATCCCAAAAGTCAGTCCCTCATGACTGCAAAACAACCAATACTTATCTCACAACAAACTCTGAAACAGAGCGACATACCAGAACCAACATATCACCCAAGAGGCAAAACGTACCTCGATGCGGGTCACCCAAAAGTCAGTCCCTCATGACTGCAAAACAACCGATACTTACGACTGTAGATCGGACGGTCATCCTTGGTTCCAATACAACTAGTAAGAACGTAACATGAATGACACCTCAACCGTGAGAACGTTGACCTCGTGTCAAACTCTGGAGTGGACTAGACTTCCAAATCCATTATAACGTCGAAGAGCGTCAGCACCACTCAACGCTAATAATCCAAAAGCAGTTAGTCAACTGAAACTGCAAGGATTCGAATTGCTCCCGATTCCACCGTAGATATCATTCAAAGACATCTCTATCATGACTCACGATGTCTAACATACATCGTTACGGGGGAAACATTCGTATACCACGGTGTACACATACCAAACCTGGTTCCTGCTACACAAACCACCTTCATCCAAGGAGCAGTTGCACCCTCTGCAACTCGGATCGGGCAACTCACGGCCACCGATCCACACCCGAACACATCTCACAAGATGTCCACCTCCGGATATTCCAAGAATCATATCCTAATCATAAATGAACCATCGAGACTCCACAGAGTTTCAAATTCTGAAAGGACATGCAATAAACTCATTGCATCCTCAACGCTTGTGTCGACAGCGACACCCAACCAATCCGAATTCCTGCCATCCCTTGGTAATCCTAGGATTCAACAATCCAAACTTGGAAAGGCTATTGCATAACTCGGAGGAAAACACCGACAAGGAAATACCTTAACCCACAAGATAATCCCTCCTCAGGGAGTCAACTAACTTCACGATTGTTTCTCATAATTATCGTGCCATTGAGATTCCCAATCTCAAGGTGTTCCATATCTCTCATCAGAGATTTAACCATCCAAAAATAGCATAACTCTATGCTTGACAAAAAAGGAAATCAATAACTGGCATCCGTATACTCACCGGTATACCTGCCTAAGCACTGACATCACATGCATACTCAATGCACTTGGCTCGGGTATTTACAACATACCCCTAAGTCCCAAACACAACTGTCAATTCTGAGTCATTCCCATCCAGTGGAGAATGATAATCGACGATCAATAATACGGCGTGATTCCCAAAATCAACACCACACGTACCAACTTACCGAATCTTTCAAAGATTCCCAAATAGGTATAATACTACCTCCTTCCCACAAGGGAAGTGCCATCGAACTCGAGATCCACTAGTCTCGAACCACCGTTCGGAAAAACTGGATACAATAACACCCATTGCATCCCAAGTACACGGATTCCTCAGATCGTGTCAACGACGACTTGATGACTCTTTTGTTGGTACTTCAACATTATGAGCTGTCCCAAACAAGTCCCTCAAAACAAAAGACGTATAAACGTTCTCATGGGGTGTCACATGCCTCAAACATCATACTACAAAGGACAATCAAAAGCCTGCCAAAAGTCTTCATCGTATCATCATACGATTCACCAAACTCGGTTCCAACGTGCAGTATAATGGCTCCAACAATCACACTATATCATTACCACGATATCTGGCTAGCAAAGCGCTGTCTCCATAGGCTCATATCAAGCCCACCAACAAACCATATGTTCCATCTTGGTATGCCATACCGTACAAACCGTTAGAGTAATTGGTCATCGCCCAACTTCTCTCTAAAATACCAAGCACAATGGACAACCCGGTGTCCTTGCTCACTTATGATGCAATCATAATCCAATAAGATTTCTCCCACACCCTCGGGTGGGTGCAACCATGCCTACCCTACATCACAACACAAGCGAGTAGTTTCCTCAATGACTGCTCTTACCACCAATCACTTGGCCCTAGCCAAACCAATGAGCATACCGAAGGGTATCATCGCTCGACAAATATTTAACTCTATAACATGATGTGGTACATTTACCGGTACGATACACCCAATACTCCACCGAGCAAACCTGCTCGGCAAAAAGGTCTCGTCAACTAGTGACCCAGACACTACCATGTGCTCACCACCGGCACTCAAACCATACAGCCAAATACATAACATAAATGTATTAACCATCAAAACGACGCTACACGTCTACATAGAACATCCACTACGTCATTGTCATCTCGTGACGGTATATGTCGATACACGACGTCTATAATCTCATCGTCAAACACATGACAATATAAGTAAATCACATCGTCAAACACATGACAACATAAGTAAATCAACACATGATATCCACATTAGTGCTAAATAAACAGTAATATGCCATACCTCATTGCTAACAATATAGCGGCATACCTGTCTCCGTCATCCAACAGTGGTACGCAATAAGCACCTATCGCTCGTAGGTGGCGTAATCCAGCGTCATCAGGGGCATAATTCCTCGTCATAAAGTATGCGGCATAAAACATCGCTATAGACATCTGGCGGCATGAACCATCGCCATAGATGTAGCGGAATGTACCATCGCTATGAACACCCGGCGGCATAAGTCATCGCCAATCAATATAGCAGAATGAGGCATCGCTATCAATACCCGGCGGCATAAATCATTGCCAATAGAATAGCGGAATGAGACATCGCTATCAATATATCCGGCGGCAAGAACCATCGTCAATCAATATAGCGGAATGAACCGTCGCTATCAATACACCTGGCGGCATGAACCATCGCCAATCCATATAGCGGAATGAACCATCGCTATCAATACACCTGGCGGCATGAACCATCGCCAATCCATATAGCGGAATGAACCATCGCTATCAATATACATGGCGGAAAGAACCATCGCCAGTCAATATAGCGGAATGAACCATCGCTATCAATATACATGGCGGCAAGAACCATCGCCAGTCAATATAGCGGAATGAACCATCGCCAAAGAATAGCCGATCCCTAGTCATTGTCACGGTAGTGTATTTTAATGCCCCTCGCTCAAATAAAACATGCGGTACTCCCACCCCTCGCTTCACATATAGGCGGCATAGAATAACCTCGCTTAAATGGACATGCGGCGCTCCCACCCCTCGCTTCACATTTTAGCGGCAAATATTCTTTCCTCGCCTCATATGCTAACCACGCTTCAATGTGACATGCGGCGCTCCCACCCCTCGCTTCACATTTTAGCGGCACAAAACAATAAATAGCGGCAAGCATTTAAAATCATCACTCATCCATAACAATGACTCATGGGATATTCACCAAGTATTTCATCCATGCCTGCATCACAAAGCATAATCCATATTCCAACATACATCATCATGAGTGTATTTTAATGCACCTCTCTCAAATGCGACATGCAGTACTCCCACCCCTCGCTTCAACATTTGGCGGCAAAGCATTAAAATCATCACTACATGTACACATGCAACCACAATGCATAATTCATGATGTATATAAAACGCAGGTTACCGTTTCGTGTCTTTCAACCATGGCCTTAGTCTTTCCACGTCATAGTGTCCTTACAGGAACAATTCCAAACCATGAGCATACGATAATCCATATTCCCCAAAATATGATTATAATGAGTAAATGCATAAACTATGAGTACAAAGTACTTCCTGTATCCCAATGCATTTCAAAATGCTCCACTTGGTTGTCCCTGTGTCACAACTCACAATCATAATCAACAGGTTATATTATGATTCTATAGATGTCATGACATATAATCGTTTCACTATGATCACATATCACAAATGCACATAAGCAAAATAGTTGTGTCACACAACACTAACTACTATTATGCATAAATATGTGCTACCCATCCCTATCAGCATGTTTTAGGCCTTCAACAGCCCCAAAGAGCTAACCACTGCTCTGATACCACTAATGTAAGGACCCCAAGCCCTTAACCCTTGATTAGTGTATTAACCACTATGTGTGGCACATGCTTTCAATAAAAAAAAACAATCGGGAAACTCAGATGATGATTTACCATTGAATGGCAATCACAAAATTTTTCTTTAATATGCCATGTTATAAGATCATCATCCTAACAACAAATAGACTCATAGAGTTTGCCCATTACCATCCCCTTTACACCACTTTTTACAATGTGGACTTTTATAAAAATTTGGGCAGAGTCTCCCCATAAATTGGGCTATCCCGAAACAAAAGCACATCACATAATATAATTCCCGGCTAGGGAATACACAATACTCAACAGAATATAGAACACAAAGTAAATTCCCAGCCAGGGAAGACACCACACATATGACAACAAAAGTGGGTTTTAACACCCACATAATACACCAACGACTCTCATATCATTAGCAGTTCTACCCTTAATTGCATGCAACATAGAATGAAAGAGAGAAAGGCTCATGCCTTTATATACAACCCATATACAAGTATAACCGTGCTCACATGCGAGCATCATAAATGTGTATATAACCCTCGGGTGTATATAAGTACTCTATACGATACCGTGCTCCATCAAGCCCTGGTACCATGATCCTGGGAGTACATCCAATCAACAGCTCGAGCTCAACTCCAAAGCCATCGATGTACCTGTTCACCTGCCCCAACAGAGACAGCCCCCAACGGAGTGAGCATACCAATACACAAAATCCCATAATCACAATAATGAAATTCATAATTTACAACAAAATAAATACTAATGAATTTTAAATGATACTCCCTGGATGGCAACGTCCTCATCCGGGATTCCGTATACTGTCCCTGTTCTCACAATCATCAAACTCATCAAATCTCAAAAATCAGTAAATCCACACATTGATTTACTCATCGCATGCCTGATTCTCAAATATCAATAATCAATGATTCCAAGTTCATTATACATACAAATATAGGTATCTCAATATCTAATACTGATTTCTCAATTTCGCTATCAATCACAGGCAGCTCAAATGCCTAGCATTTATTTTACCAATTTTCCATTATACCTAGACATCTCACATGTCTTATAATGAGTACATGATCCCACGATCATTCTCAGGCATCTCAAATGGCGTACAATAGTCATATAGACCCAGTACCCCATATATATCAACACATAAATATGACCATACGCACAACCATCGATGAAATAAAAATACATTATGCATTTCACAAATGCTCTCATATAAAGTAATGCTCGTACGTCGCACGTACCTTAAATCTCCAAAGTCCGAGCCAAACCTTGCTCGGGTTCCTTGCCCCGAGGGATGATGTGCTAACACGATAAATAATTCACAATTATTTACGAACATGCAACCCATGCTCAAGCACACTCAACCCTCAAAAAATTGTCAACACACGACAATTAACCATATTAAAAGACCCGGGGCAGGGTACATGCAGGGAGGGAAACAAATGAGACAATACCGAAAATTGTTCAAGAACACCCTACAAATTTTCGAACCTTCACATCACAAATCGAACCCAATTAGGCACCATAATTCATCTAAAACATGAATTAATCCATAAATAACAAGAATCACCACCCCCCTGCCAAAACCCCCAAATTCGAACCCTAACCCCATACAATCAGCATTAAATTCGAACCATAATGCATCACCAATGAGACTCAAAAGCTGAACCATGTGAAGCATAATAATTTATCCAAAATCAACAAGGTTTTTCGAAAAATAGAACACCCAAAATCGAACCAATGGCAACGAATTTCTTTGAACCTCAAAACAAGAAATATTCGACCCCAATCAAAGCACAAAACGCCCCAAAATCGCCTGAAAAAAAACCCCAAAATCGTACCAAAAATCGAGCCCCAAATCGGACAGAATTCCAATTTCGAACCCTAGCGCTTTCTGCAGAAATCCGAGCTCAAATCGCGACCAAACTTCGAATTGTTGGTACGGGGAGGTGCGCCTGGAAGAGACGAAGCCGGCGGCGGGTGGGACGCGCCGAACGGCGGCCGGACGGTGGCGGGCGCACGCCTGGAAGCGGCGTGGGTCGAAGGTGACGGGAAATCGCGTACGCGGGGGAGAGAAAAGAAGGTGGGGAAAAATGGTTCCGATAATTAAAATCTCGGGTTCAACTGGTATTTATAGCAAAAATATCCCGAAATACTAATAGCCCCACAAATACATCATAATTCATTAAAAATCATCTGTTTTCCAAAACTCTCTCTCTAACTCCAAAACCCCCTACCGGTGCCCACACAAAGCACCCGAGATTCCGGGTCACACTAAAAACTCAACTCATAGGTTTTTCACCGGAATGAGAATACAATCTCAACATCGGGATCCAACGATCCCAACTACCCAAATAGACGAGCCCGGAAGGCCCAACACCGCGATTAAACTCCAATTCGCCACGTAAAACAACTTTAGGGGTTATTAACACTCCGGGATTACCATCTATAATCCTTGGTCATCACAGTATCCTATGCTATGATTTATGCATTTATGATTTACATTCATATTATGTTGAATATGAAATATGATGTGCTCATGTGTTGGGGGTTGTCTTTGTAGGTGCTTTTACTAAGGAGAACCAGGGTCGGGGTTGATACTTTGAGCTGTAGAGAGTGCTACAAGGATAGCGGAATAGAGAAATTGCTTTTGTATAGCTTCTACAAAGTATATAGTAAAGCTATAGTTTAGTAACCTTTTGTTAGGAATATGTATAATTCATTTTTGAACTTTTGGTACTGTAATCTCTTAAGCTCGGGATTATCAACACGGCCTAATACTCTGATTTATGAATGATTAGTTCTCTTAATTGCACCTTAGAATCTTGTATAGATAACGGGGTCTTACAACGTACCATGCATTTCAATGTCCATTTATTGCAATTACCACATACCATGCATTTTAATGTCCATTTATTGCAATTACCACATACCATGCATTTCAATGTCCATTTATTGAATTACCACATACCATGCATTTTACAGTTACAACATTATAATAGGTTATGCTCGTACGTCATACATACCTTATACTTCCATAGTTCGAGTCCGACCTCGCCTGAGTCCCACGACCCGATGAATTATGTGCTAACACATAAATAGCTCACAAATAAGCACAAGTATGCAACCACGTGCCCAAGCACGTTCATAACCCTCAAACATATCGTCAATCCATGACGATTACCAAAATAAAAGCCCCCTGGCTAAGCATGCATAATATCCCAAAATATTCCAATTTTCACATTTAAAAGATAGCCAAAAACCCAATCGAGAATTCTGTTTTATTAAATTTTGGCTCCAACCAATCCATTTTAAAAAGCATGGCATTCCAATTGGAATGTAGACATTGCCCCGGAAATGGGCTATTTAAACCCCAAGTCCGAAATTCCAAGTTTTTAAACAAATAGTGAAAAAATCACTATTCAGCAAGCAACGATCGATCGCCAATCAGGCGCGATCGATCGCGCAACAATACTGCCGAGCAGAACCTCCTCTCGATCGATCGCCAAGTCTTGGCGATCGATCGCCAAACACCTCGCGATCAATCGCTGAGACATCGCGATCGATCGCTAGCACTGTATGTAAGGACCCCAAGCCCTTAAACCTTGATTAGTGTATTAACCACTATGTGTGGTACATGCTTTCTATAAAATGTCAATCGGGAAGCTCTGATGATACTTAATCATTGCCTGTCAATGAAAGACTCATATGTTTGCCCTTTACCAACCCCTTGGTGCCACTTTTAACATTGTAAACTTTTATAAAAATTTGGGCAGAGTCTCCCCATAAATAGAGCTATCCCAAAAAAAAAGAGTACAACACATAACCAAATTCCCGGCCAGGAAAAGCATAATACTCAACAGAAAGCAGTAATACAAGTAGATTCCCAGCCAGGGAAGACACCACACATATGTCAACAAAAGTGGGTTCCAACACCCACATAATACACCAATGACTCTCATATCATTCTAGCAATTCAACCTAATTGCATGCAACCTTAAATGAAAGAGAGAAAGGCTCATGCCTTTATATACAATCCATATACAAGTATAATTGTGCTCACATGCGAGCATCATGAATATGTATAAATCCTCAGGTGTATATATATAGGTACTCTATACGATACCGTGCTCCATCAAGCCCTGGTACCACGATCCTGGGAGTACCTCAAATCAACAGCTCGAGCTCAGCTCCATAGCCATCGATGTACCTGTCCACCTGTCCCAACAGAGACAGCCCCCAACGGGGTGAGCATACCAATACACAAAATCCCATAATCATAATAATGAAATTCATAATTTACAACAAAGGTAAATGCTAATGAATTTAAATGATACTCCCTGGATGGCAACATCCTCATCCGGGATTCCGTGTACTGTCCCTGTTCTCACAACATCAAACTCATCAAATCTCATAAATCAGTAAATCAACACATTGATTTACATATCGCATGCCTGATTCTCAAATACCAAGAATGAATGATTCCAAGTTCATATACATGCAAAAATAGATATATCAATATCTAATATGGATTTCATAACCTTGCTTTCCATTATACTTAGACATCTCATATGTCTTATAATGAAAACATGAGTCTATGAACCTAGACATCTCAAATGTCTCATAATGAATACATGATTCTACGAACCTAGACATCTCAAATGTCTTACGAAGAATGCATGATTCTACAAACCTAGACATCTCAAATGTCTCATAATATAGTCATATAAACCCAGTACCCCTTATATCATGTAAGAGTCATCCTACTCTAATGTCACGCACGCTACAAGCGGCGATATCAAGATTTGGGTCATTCCTTGGCTATATCAACATATATGTATAACCATACGCAAAACATTTAATGCAATCAAAAATACCTTATGCATTTCACATATATATAGTAATGCTCGTACGTCGCACGTACCTTAAATCATCCGAAGTCCGAGCCAAGCCTTGCTCGAGTTCCATGCCCCGAGGAATGATGTGCTAACACGATAAATAATTCACAATTATTTACGAACATGCAACCTATGCTAAAGCACACCCATATCCCTCACAACATTGTCAACACACGACAATTATCCTCTTAAAAGACCCGGGGCAGGGTACATGCAGGGAAGGAAATAAATGAGACAATATCGAAATTTGTTCAAGAATGCCCTACAAAAATCGAACCTTAATCTCACAATTTCGAACCCAATTAAATACCATAATCCATCTAAAATGTCAATTAAGCTATCCAAGCAAGAATCAACATCCCTTGACAAAAACTCCCCATTTTCGAACTCAACCCCCATTATTTCGAATCCAAACAAGCCCTTAAATTCGAACCCTTAAAAATCCTTCAAATTCGAACCAAAGCTTCTCAATTCGATCTCAATCAAGCATCATAATACTCTTAAAACATGCAATAATCGATCAATTGCACGAAATAATACCCCTGCCAAAAACCCCCAAAAATTGAAATCAAACCCTACAATTTTCGAAAATTATTTCGAACCAAATCACCAAAATAAGCAGGGAAATGCACGAAAAAGAAGAACAAGGGGTAAGGGAGATTACCCAACGAAAATCGGAAGCAAAATCGTTCAAAATCGATGAACCCTAACTTTTGGGGATCGACGCCTTTCTGCCAAATTCGACTCCAGGACGCGACGAAACCTTCAATTGACAGAGGGGAAAGGAGCGCCTCGTCGAGACGAAGCCGTGGGTAGGTCGCACGCGCCGATCGGCGGCCGGACGGCGGCTGGCGGAGTGCCTGAAACGGCGGGGGTGCAGGGGGCGACGGGAATCGCATCGCGGGAGAGAGAGAAGAACTTTGGGGCTGAAATGGGAATTGTGACAAATTTTGGGTTCAATTGGTATTTATAGCAAAAATACCCCGAAAAATTAATAGCCCCACAAATACATCATGATTCCTTAAAAATCATCTGTTTTCAAAAACTCTCTCTCTAACTCCAAAATCCCCTACCGGTGCTCACACAGCACCCGAGATTCCGAGACACATCAAAAACCCAACTCTTAGGTTTTACACCGTAATGTGAATACAATCTCAACCTCTGGATCCAACGATCCCAACTACCCAAATAAACGAGCCCAGAAGGCCCAACACCTCGATTAAATCCCAAATCGCCACGTAAAACCACTTTAGGGATTATTAATACTCCGGGATTAACACCTATAATCCCTGGTCATCACACTGTACATCGTCACCAAAAATACAGCTGCTTGTCGCGATCGATCGGCGTCCTCAGCGATCGATCGCGAGCTGCGATTTTCCGAAAAACTCGAGCTTCCATGGTGTTTTTACACCCAAACTCAAAACCAACACCCCAAACTTCCTCAACACATCAATAATACCATTTGGAACCAATAAAAACACTAAAAACTCAACTTTTAAATTTTTTTTTAATCAAAAACCCCCAAATTCAAAACCAAACAAAATACACAACCAAAACCCACAATACTACTATCAAATAGAAGATAATGGTGAGGGGAAGATGAATACTTGATTATCTTCGAGAAATCCGGCTCCGAGTCAAGCCACCAACAATTTCTTCTCCAAGGGAGAAAAGAGGGAAATGGGGGAGGGTTTGGGCGCATAGAGAGAGAGGGAGAGAGAGGGAATTCGTCCAAAATGACGGAATACCGAGTCCACTTGGTATATGTAGTACCAAAACTCGAAAATACCAATCCCTCCCCAAATACATCATGACTTATTAAAAATCATATGTTTTCAAAAATTACCTCCCAATCTCCATTTCCATTACCAGCCCGAGTACAAAGTACTCCGGACCCCAAATCCCACCAAAGACCAAATTCCAAGGTTAACACCACGACGAGAATATAATTTCATCCCTTGGATCCGATGACTCCAAATATAGGATTTAAAATCCCCGAGTGTCTAGAAACCGCAATTAATTCATAATTGCCACAAATAAAATCCATTAAGGATTATTACCACACCGGGATTAACACCGTTAACCCCCGGGTATCACAAAGGCCAGGGTCGACGGGCACCAAATGGTAACATGTATTTTATATACATCTTGGATTATGCATTGTGGTCACATATACGTATTAGATGTTTGGTGCATGGCATGTATAATCGTTGTTAATGCTTCACCGCAGTCATTTGAAGCGATGATAGAATACTTGCCGCTGTCATATCATAGCGAGGAAAGAATATTTGCCGCTAAAATGTTGAAGCGATGGTAAAATTCCGCATGTCGCATTTAAAGCGAGGTTATTCGTTGCCGCTGATATGTCGAAGGGAGGGGTATTAGTGCCGCGGTCATGACTAGCGATGTGCATTAAAATACACTGTTATAACAAGACTATCATTGGTGATTAATATGTACTTTGTATACATAATGGATTATGCATTGTGGTTGCAGGTATAGATTGGATGCTTGGTGAATATCCCATGAGTCGTCGTTATAGGCGAGTGATGATTTTGAATGCTTTGCCGCTATCATTTGAAGAGATGATAGAATACTTACCGCTGTCATATTATAGCGAGGAAAGAATATTTGCCGCTAAATGTTGAAGCGATGGTAAAATGCCGCATGTCGCATTTGAAGCGAGGTTATTCTATGCCGCTAATATGTCGAAGCGAGGGGTACTAGTGCCGCGGTCATTACAAGCGAGGTGCATTAAAATACACTGCTATAACAATGCCAGGGATTGACTATTCTATTGGCGATGGTTCGTGCTACCGGGTATCTATATAGCGATGGTACATTCCGCTAATTCTTTGGCGATGGTTCATGTCGCCGGGTATATATATAGCGATGGTTCATTCCGCTATTCTATTGGTGATGGTTCATGCCACCGGGTATCTATATAGCGATGGTTCATTCCGCTATTCTATTGGTGATGGTTTATGCCGCGGGGTATCTATATAGCGATGGTACATTCCGATACTCCTTTGGCGATGGTTCATGCCGCCGGGTATATATATAGCAATGGTTCATTCCTCTATTCTATTGGCGATGGTTCATGCCGACGGGTATCTATATAGCAATGGTTCATTCTGCTATTCTATTGGCGATGGTTTATGCCGCCGCGTATATATAGCGATGGTTCATTCCGCTATTCTATTGGCAATGGTTCATACCGCCGGGTATCTATTTAACAATGATTCATTCCCCTAGTTCTTAGGCGATGGTTCATACCGCCAGATATATATATAGCGATGATCTATTCCGCTGATTCTATAGTGAGGGTCCGTTCCACTGATTCTATAGCAATGGGTTATGCCGTTATGTACGTAGCACGAGATTATGCCGCCTTCGAGCGATGGGTGCTGCTTGCTTACCGCTGTTGGGCGATGGAACAAGTATGTCGCTATCTTATAAGCAATGAGTTATGGTAGAGTACTATTCTGTTAGTGTTATTGTGGATGTCATGTATTGACATATACCGTTACGTGTTTGACGATGAGACTATGGATGTCAGACATATACCGTCACGGGTTGACGATGATATTCTGGATGTCATGTGTTGACATGTACCGTCACATGATGACAATGACATAAAGGATGTTCTATGTGGACGGATGTCGTCGTTACGATGAAAAATACAGTTAGGTGTATGTATTTAGTCGTATGGTTTGACTGCCAATGCTGGGCACAGGGTAGTGTCTGACTCACTGGTTGACGAGACCATTATGCCGAGCAGGTTTGCTCGATGAATTATTGGATGCGCTGTACAGGAAGTGTACCGCAGCACATATTTGAGGTAAGTATTTTACGAGTAGGGGTACCTTTGGTGTATGGACCCTAGTTCCTTAAATGCGGATTAAAGGCGTAAATAAAATTTTCATGCATAAACGGAGTATAAAAATCGTGTTGATGCCTTGAGCTATTAGATTACAGTGCGAAAATAAAGTTCCAAAAGGGATTAGTTACATTCCCATCCAATGAATGTTAATCCTATAGCTTTACACTACTCCTAGAGTAGATGCTATACAAAAGAAGGTACCTGCTACCAAAAGCACTCCTCACTAGCTCACCGCATCAACCCGCCTTAGCCCGCCCGCCCAAAAGTACCTACAGGAACAACCCCAAGACCATGAGCATGTATATAAATCATATTCACAATAATATGATAGCAATTCAAATACATAAATCGTAAATGCGATTCATTTCCTGTATTTAATACATTTAAAAGATCCATTTGGTTGTCCCTGTACCACAATCATAATCAACGGATTATAAAACCAATAATTCATGTAATGACATGCACTCATTCCATGTATACCAATGGACAGTTCCAGTCTTATTATATCAAGGGCATAATACCCCTCGCGTTTACATGACAGCGGCATTAATACCCCTCGCTTCGACATATTAGCGGCATAATATCCCTCGCAACAACATGACAGCGGCATTATCCTTCGCTTCAACATGTTTGCGGCAAATATTCTTCATCGCTATAATATGACAGCGGCAAGTATTCTATCATCGCTTCGACATGAAGGCGGCAAGTATTCTTCATCACTGGAATATAATCTCGACTCACAATCACATGCAACCATAATGCATATCCAAACCATGTATGCAACCATAATGCATAACTAAGACCATGTATGCAACCATAATGCATAACCAATTCAAAGCGTAATAAATACGTTTTACCGTCCGATGCCCGTACGTCTCACTACGTACCTTAGTCCCAAAATGTGTTGTGTCGTGGACTTTATCTCCTAAGCTGTGTGGCCACCTGGGATGGTTCTCTTGGGGACTCCAAATCTCACACTAAATCCCACAACTGAGACTTTTGGCAAGATTTCCCCTCCACTTTAAGCCAAAAATCGAAAATGGTAGAAGTTAGGGTTGGGGAGAGTGAGTTGAGGATTTAATAGAGTGATGGGTATAGTGGGGGTAATAAATGTGTTTTAATTAAAATGGCACTCCAACAATTACTGTGGGGTCTTCCCACCTTAACAGTGATTAAAAGACATAAGAAGGACTAATCATGCATTAAGGTAACATCTTAAGGTTTTGGTTGTTACACGAGCTAACAGGATTACAGGCCAAAATACAAAACTTCAAAAATAATTCATTACATTCCAAAAGAATGTCATTTAGATTTACACTACTCCTAGAGTAGATACTAATCATCACTTGAATCCTATGCATTCCTGTGTCCCTAGTAGCTCACTGCCTCAACCCGACCCTTAGTCCTTTCGTCCAAAAGTGTACCTACAGGGACAACACATCATGAGCATATATAATCTTACTTAACATTATAAACATCATAATAAATGCATGAAACATTTGTTAAGTAATATGCTGGTTATACATTCACTTCTTATTGTTGTCCCTGATTTAGAATCATGCATATGGGGCATCTTACCCCCGTGGCATCTTACCACAACATCATCGTATGGCCTCTTACCATATGGGGCATCTTACCCCGTGGCATCTTACCACAATACATCGCATGGCCTCTTACCATGTGGGGCATCTTACCCCGTGGCATCTTACCACAATACATCGCATGGCCTCTTACCATGTGGGGCATCTTACCCCGTGGCATCTTACCACAATACATCACATAAATGTCATCATATAAGCATCGTATAAGCAATAAACATCATATGAACTTCATCGTATAAACATCGTCATTTCATCGTGAATACTCATGCAATAAAAGCATAGTCGTAGTATAGAGATGTGTGTTACCGTCCGATGCCCGTACGCTTCTTACGTACCTTTTCAAAAAGAGGAGGAGTCAACAGACTTTATCGCCTTGATGGTGCCGGTACCTGGGATGGTTCTACAAGACCACATAATACCATATTAGATGCCTCAAAACCATCTTACATCATAAACTTAACAAAATAAAACATCATCATAATTTTCAACTTTCTGCCTCTCTCGATCGATCGGCCCTAGGTCTCGATCGATCGAGACACTGTGCACTAACAGTGTCTTGGCTTCCTGCCTCGCTCGATCGATCAAACATTTTACCGATCGATCGAGGAGCTTCACCGATCGATCGAGAAATCCTTCGATCGATCGGCACCAAAATTTTGAAAACATGTTTAGACCTTCTGTCTCGCTCGATCGATCGGGACCAAATCTCGATCGATCGAGAGCTCTGAAAAATCGGGATTTTTCCCCAGATTTTTGAGCACCTCATTTCATACCATCTTTTCTACCTCATAACACATCTTTCATGCTGAAACAAACATGTGAAGAACTTCATAAAATATCCATGTAAGCTCTTAAATCGAAGGTTTAACAAAACCTAAGCTAACATGCATCATAACATCATCATAAACTTCATCCTTAACCAACTTTTACAGAAACAGAGCATGTATCTTTTTGCCCAGATTTTCGAGCATATAGTTTCATAACTAGAAATCTATCACATAAGACATGTAAATGCTCAAACAAACATGCTAGTAGCTTCATAAAACTACCATGTAAGCATTCATATCAAGGTTCCACCCAAACCTATACTTAACATGCTTTAAAATCAACCCACCAAACCCAAGCCCAAACACAAACCCAGAAAAATAGGGTACCCACTTACCCCTCTCTTTTGCTCCTCTTTTTGCAAGGATTTGAACACCTTCTTACCCAGCTTTTCTTCCCTTCCCCAGCAGCTTACAGGCACGATTTTGGGAGAGAAAGAGAGAGGAGGAGAGAAGGAGATGATTTGGCTGCAAAGTGGAAGCATGGGCATCACCAAGTGGGAGGCATGGGCTTTGACAAGTGGGTTGACAAGTGGGGGATGGGTGGTGACCGAGTTGGGGGGGTGGGGTGGTGTGATTGGGGTGCCATGTGGTGTTTAATTGTATCCCGGTATATAGTACGATGTATTAAAATATCCTCACTCGATATTTTCTAACTTCATATAATTAATACATCCCTTAAAATACCCAACATGCTCCCCACATCATATCATCATAACATAAATCGTGGCCCCCAATTCCAACCCTTAAACACATCATAATTTATCATCGTAGAACATAATCATATCACATTTCGGGGGTATTACATTACTCCCCTACTTAAAAGATTTCGTCCTCGAAATCCACATGCATCATCATATCGAAACTAAACATAAAACCATACCAGAGAATAGTTCCGGATAGCGCTGCACCATATGCCGTTCCGTCTCCCACGTAGCCTCCTCGACGCCCCGACGATTCCACTGAACTTTGACCATCGGTATAACTTTACTTCGTAGTCTGCGATCCTCTCGATCCAGAATTCTGATCGGTCGTTCAACGTAGGACACATCTGAATCTAACTGTACTTCGGTAGGCGGTAAGACATGGGACGGGTCTGGCTCATACTTCCTCAACATAGAGACATGGAAAACATCGTGTATGCCAGATAAAGACGGCGGTAGAGCCAAACGATAAGCTAATGTACCGATACGCTGTAAAACTTCATATGGCCCAACATACCTCGGAGATAACTTTCCCCGCATCCCAAAACGAACCACACCCCTGAAGGGCGAGATCTTTAAGAAGACCCTGTCTCCTAACTGGAATTCTAGCGGTCGTCGCCGCTTATTGGTATAGGCCGCTTGCCTATCTTGGGCCGCTTTCATCTTTTGGCGTATCATCTTAATCTTACCTTCCATATCCTTGATCATATCCGGTCCTCCGACCGCTTTACTAGTCAAGTCCTCCCAATACAGCGGTGATCTACATCGTCGTCCATACAGAGCTTCAAAAGGGGCCATTTGAATGCTCGCTTGACAACTGTTGTTATAGGAGAACTCCACCAGCGACACTGAATCCTGCCACGGAGTATCAAACTCCAAAACACATGCCCTCAACATGTCCTCGAGCGTCTGAATGGTACGCTCCGTTTGGCCGTCTGTCTGAGGGTGATAGGCCGTACTCAGTCTCACCTCTGTACCCAAAGCTGTCTGGAGACCCTCCCAGAAATGCGAAGTGAACCTCGGGTCCCTGTCAGACACTATCGAGACTGGAATACCATGCAATCTCACCACATCCCGTATATACATCTGGGCCATCTTCAAGTATGTATAAGACATACTGTAAGGGATGAAATGAGCCGTCTTCGTCAGCCTATCTACGATCACCCAGATCGCGTCAAATCCTGAGGTCGTCCTTGGCAAGTGGGTCACGAAATCCATAGATATATGCTCCCACTTCCATTCAGGCACCTCTAAGCTCTTCAGCTCTCCACCAGGCCTCTGCCTCTCTGCTTTTACCTGCTGGCAGATCAAAGATCTTTTAACGAAAACGATTACCTCACGCTTCATGCGTCTCCACCAGAATTGATCGCATAGATCTTTATACATCTTCTTTCCCCCTGGGTGGATACTGAATCGGCTACTGTGAGCTCGCTCCAATATTCCTCTACGCAGTTCTGGTGTATCTGGGACTACCCATCGGTTACCCAGTCTCAAGGAATCATCCTCAGCCACTCTAAACTTGGATGGTTGGCCTTGAAGTACCAATGATGTCCACCTCTGAACCTCATTATCCGACTTCTGGGCCTTCCTGATCGCCTCAAATATGTCTGGCTCCGCCAATAGGGTCGACACTCGCACAGGCGACGTGTCTACATCGAAATCATAGCCCAGTTGGCAATAAGACGTCATCAAGGCCGACAAACACATAACATCCTCTGCAGTACTCTTCACCTTTCGACTTAAGGCATCTGCTATCAGGTTCGCTTTACCTGGATGGTACTCAATTTCACAATCATAGTCTTTGAGCATATCCATCCATCTTCTTTGCCTCATATTCAACTCTGCCTGAGTGAATAAGAACTTCAGGCTCTTATGGTCCGTATATATAGTGAAAGACGTGCCATACAAGTAATGCCTCCAGATCTTTAAGGCGAATATGATGGCCGCCAATTCCAAATCATGCACTGGATACCTGGCTTCGTGTGGCTTCAGCTGCCTCGATGCATAAGCCACCACATGCTTATCTTGCATCAACACACAGCCCAAGCCCTGCAATGACGCATCCGTATACAAGGCGAACCTCTTATCCTCAGACGGAATCACCAGCACAGGCGCTGTAGTCAAACGGCGCTTC
Organism: Haberlea rhodopensis; assembly: GCA_907163345.1. Taxonomy (NCBI): domain Eukaryota; kingdom Viridiplantae; phylum Streptophyta; class Magnoliopsida; order Lamiales; family Gesneriaceae; genus Haberlea; species Haberlea rhodopensis. Next base: position 108,360 of record CAJQUN010000379.1, on the reverse strand, counting down.
AGCTCTTGGAAGCTTTCCTCACAAGCCTTAGACCAAAAGAAGGGGACTCCTTTCTGAGTCAGCTGTGTCAGGGGTTTGGCAATCTTCGAGAAACCTTCGACGAAACGTCGGTAATAACCTGCCAAACCGAGGAAACTCCGTATTTCTGGTACAGAAGTGGGTGCAGCCCACTCCATCACGGCTTCAATCTTCCTTGGATCCACAGATATCCCGTGGCTAGATATGACATGGCCTAAAAATACCACGCTGTCCAACCAGAACTCGCACTTACTGAGCTTCGCATACAGCTGATGATCCCTAAGGATCTGAAGTACTATCCTCAAGTGCCTTACATGCTCTTCTTCAGTCCGAGAGTAAATAAGTATGTCGTCAATGAAGACTATGACGAACTGATCCAAATATGGCTGGAATACCCTGTTCATCAAACTCATGAAGACAGCTGGGGCATTCGTCACCCCAAAAGGCATGACCAGGAATTCATAGTGCCCATATCTTGTCCTGAAAGCCGTCTTCTGAACATCATCTTCTCTTACTCGAATCTGATGGTACCCCGACCTCAGATCGATCTTACTATAGAGCCTCGTACCCTGCAACTGGTCGAACAAGTCATCGATCCTCGGAAGTGGATACTTGTTCTTTACTGTAGCTTTGTTTAACTGCCTATAATCAATGCATAAACGCATCGATCCATCTTTCTTCTTAACAAATAAGACAGGCGCACCCCATGGCGATACGCTAGGGCGTATGTAGCCCTTATCAAGGAGTTCCTGCAACTGCATCTTTAACTCCCTTAACTCGGCTGGTGCCATCCTATATGGGGCACGAGAAATTGCAGAGGTCCCTGGTAGTAGCTCAATCCCAAACTCGACCTCTCTCGTCGGTGGGAATCTGGGAATCTCCTCCGGAAAGACATCAGGAAACTCCGCCACTACGGGCACATCCTCAACCTTCAATTCCTTCCTCTTATCCATCATGTCAACAGCGTAGATAAGATATCCTTCATGACCTCGTTCCAATAGCTGTGTCATCTTGACAGCAGATATTAACGGAATCTTCGGACGGGAACCATCCCCATAGAATGTCCACTGGACTCCCAATACAGATCTAAATCGGACAGTCCTTTGCCTGCAGTTTACCACTGCCTGATACTTGTTCAGAACATCGATGCCCAAAATGCAATCGAAGTCTGTCATTCCCAGCACAATCAAATCTGATCTTAACTCATTATCCTCAAAATAAATGAGGCCATCATAAACAATCTGATCCGTAGTCAAACTTCTTCCAGCACGGGTCGAGACCATAAGAGGCATGGGGGACGGAGAAGTGCATATGTGGTGCCTTTCAACAAAACTCGTCAACACAAAAGAGTGTGACGCACCTGTGTCTATCAATATAAGAGCAGGGTGCGTAAATAAAAGACACGTACCCGCTATAACTTCCTCCGAAGCCGCTGTAGCCTGCTCCCTCGTCAAAGCATACACCTGCCCCTGAGGTGGCCCCGCGGGCTGACCTCCATACTGTCTTGGCACAAAAGGTGGCCGGTGTTGTGTCGTTCTGTCCGCAGGTCTCCCCGTAGAGCTCTGCTGTCTTCCCCTGTTGGGACACCACCGAGCAAAGTGGCCTCTGTCGCCACAGACATAACATCCTACGCAGTCCTTTGCCAAATGTGGCTGCCCACAAAGAGTGCACTGAACTCTTCCAGATCTGTCTCCCTGAGACTGTCCTCTCGCAGATGGAGCATCATTCCTACCTTTCCCTTTCCATCGATTCTCGGGCCTCTTGCCACTGAATCTCGATGCCGAAGTGTTCCCCCTAGGCTTAAACTGATCACCTCTGGGCTTCAAATTGTCAGAAGTGGATCTCTGAGGGGGTGCCGGAGGTGGCACAGCATCAGGATATGCACCGACTCCCAGTTCAGCTAGCTCAGCTCGTGAGAGCGCATCATCAAAACAAGCAGGGCCATAAGTGATCACCCTGTCATACAGTTCAGGCCTCAAGCCCTTCATGAAGTTCCGCATCTTCGCTTGAGTGCTTGCAGCAATGTGTGGCACATATCGTAGTTAGGAACAGTAATGCAAAGCATAGTCAGATACAGGCATGGTACCTTGTCTTAAACTGGTAAACTCATCCTCCTTGGCCTGTCTTGCAGCGGCTGAGAAATAGCGGTTCAAAAACCGCGTTCGGAACATCTTCCAATTTACTTCCTGTCCCAGAGCCTCTTGCTCAATCACTGTGGTTTTCCACCACATCAATGCCTTCTTGGACAGCTGAAATTCTGCTAATCGGATCCAGGTCGTCTTTGCACAAGGCGCTGCCACAAATATCTGTTCGATCCTCTCTAACCATTCCTCAGCTTTCTCTCCTGATTCAGTTCCCTCGAACATCGGAGGTCGATACATCATAAACTGAGCGAAGCTCAATTCCCCAGGTAGCAACTGCTGTTCAGAGGGTTCCTCTCCCAAAGCTGGTGGTGGCAATGGGTTTGTACGCCCAGCGCTTGCATTTACACTAATGGCGTCACCCACTTCTATATTTGCTGCCATGCTGCAACACAAGGCTTAATAACAACACCAAAAGCAGTTCATAAGGTACATCGTTAGATAATTAAACATGTTAGCATAACATAGAAACTTCATATGCAAAATACACATAAAACAAGTTCAATAGTAAGCACCTAGCTAACTTACTGCTAAGGCTACCCTTCGCTCATTCCCGAGTTATCTAACCACTGCTCTGATACCACTAATGTGGGGTCTTCCCACCTTAACAGTGATTAAAGACATAAGAAGGACTAATCATGCATTAAGGTAACATCTTAAGGTTTTGGTTGTTACACGAGCTAACAGGATTACAGGCCAAAATACAAAACTTCAAAAATAATTCATTACATTCCAAAAGAATGTCATTTAGATTTACACTACTCCTAGAGTAGATACTAATCATAACTTGAATCCTATGCATTCCTGTGTCCCTAGTAGCTCACTGCCTCAACCCGACCCTTAGTCCTTTCGTCCAAAAGTGTACCTACAGGGACAACACATCATGAGCATATATAATCTTACTTAACATTATAAACATCATAATAAATGCATGAAACATTGGTTAAGTAATATGCTGGTTATACATTCACTTCTTATTGTTGTCCCTGATTTAGAATCATGCATATGGGGCATCTTACCCCGTGGCATCTTACCACAACATCATCGTATGGCCTCTTACCATATGGGGCATCTTACCCCGTGGCATCTTACCACAATACATCGCATGGTCTCTTACCATGTGGGGCATCTTACCCCGTGGCATCTTACCACAATACATCGCATGGCCTCTTACCATGTGGGGCATCTTACCCCGTGGCATCTTACCACAATACATCACATAAATGTCATCATATAAGCATCGTATAAGCAATAAACATCATATGAACTTCATCGTATAAACATCGTCATTTCATCGTGAATACTCATGCAATAAAAGCATAGTCGTAGTATAGAGATGTGTGTTACCGTCCGATGCCCGTACGCTTCTTACGTACCTTTTCAAAAAGAGGAGGAGTCAACAGACTTTATCTCCTTGATGATGCCGGTACCTGGAATGGTTCTACAAGACCACATAATACCATATTAGATGCCTCAAAACCATCTTACATCATAAACTTAACAAAATAAAACATCATCATAATTTTCAACTTTCTGCCTCTCTCGATCGATCGGCCCTAGGTCTCGATCGATCGAGACACTGTGCACTAACAGTGTCTTGGCTTCCTGCCTCGCTCGATCGATCGAACATTTTACCGATCGATCGAGGAGCTTCACCGATCGATCGAGAAATCCTTCGATCGATCGGCACCAAAATTTTGAAAACATGTTTAGACCTTCTGTCTCGCTCGATCGATCGGGACCAAATCTCGATCGATCGAGAGCTCTGAAAAATCGGGATTTTTCCCCAGATTTTTGAGCACCTCATTTCATACCATCTTTTCTACCTCATAACACATCTTTCATGCTGAAACAAACATGTGAAGAACTTCATAAAATATCCATGTAAGCTCTTAAATCGAAGGTTTAACAAAACATAAGCTAACATGCATCATAACATCATCATAAACTTCATCCTTAACCAACTTTTACAGAAACAGAGCATGTATCTTTTTGCCCAGATTTTCGAGCATATAGTTTCATAACTAGAAATCTATCACATAAGACATGTAAATGCTCAAACAAACATGCTAGTAGCTACATAAAACTACCATGTAAGCATTCATATCAAGGTTCCACCCAAACCTATACTTAACATGCTTTAAAATCAACCCACCAAACCCAAGCCCAAACACAAACCCAGAAAAACAGGGTACCCACTTACCCCTCTCTTTTGCTCCTCTTTTTGCAAGGATTTGAACACCTTCTTACCCAGCTTTTCTTCCCTTCCCCAGCAGCTTACAGGCACGATTTTGGGAGAGAAAGAGAGAGGAGGAGAGAAGGAGATGATTTGGCTGCAAAGTGGAAGCATGGGCATCACCAAGTGGGAGGCATGGGCTCTGACAAGTGGGTTGACAAGTGGGGGATGGGTGGTGACCGAGTTGGGGGGGTGGGGTGGTGTGATTGGGGTGCCATGTGGTGTTTAATTGTATCCCGGTATATAGTACGATGTATTAAAATATCCTCACTCGATATTTTCTAACTTCATATAATTAATACATCCCTTAAAATACCCAACATGCTCCCCACATCATATCATCATAACATAAATCGTGGCCCCCAATTCCAACCCTTAAACACATCATAATTTATCACCGTAGAACATAATCATATCACATTTCGGGGGTATTACAATTACCATGGTGTTTAAAACACCCCAACATGATATTTTAAAAGCATTTACCAAGATGCATCAAAAATCCAATTTAAATCATGCTTTACCAAATAATTATCAATTACCATAATCAAACCATAATAACCCCCAATTTCCCAACATGCATAACATGCACCCCGAAATGCACCACCGGGTCACGCATACCATGTGACTAAGCATTTCACCAAGATAATTAATTCCAACACATATATTAATTACCACCATAAATAATCACATAAACATAATTAATGCCCAAATTGTAATTAATTATTTCGGGGATATCACATTTGGGTATACTCGTTGGGATGGCTATGGCCAAGTGACTAGTGGTAATAATAGTTACTGAGGAAACTACTTGATTATACCGATGTGATGTATGGTAGACATGGTCACACCCACACATGAAAGTGTGGAATAAATCCTAATGGATTAGGATTGCATGGTGGTTGAATAGGACATCGGGATGTCCATGGTGCTTTGGTATTAGAGGAATGTTTGGTGATGACCCACTACTCTAATGGATGATACGGTATGGTATACCGGGATGGAACGTATGATACGTTGGTAGGTTTGGTATGAACATAAGGAGGTAGCGATTTGCTAACTAGGTATTGTTGCAGTAATATAGTGTGCTTGTTGTACCCATTATACTACTCGTTGGAACCGAGTTTGGTGAATCGCATGATGATACGATGATACGATGAGGGTTATAGTGGACTCTTCTGGTCACTATGTGGCATAAGGATTGAGGCACGGAATGTCTCACGAGGACGTTTAAACGTTAAATATTTTGAGGGTCTTGTACTGGGATGTAAGTACCCTAGTTCCTTAAGTGTGAAATAAGGACATAAGTAGAGCTAAAGTATTTTATCAGAGTATAAAAGTTCGTGTTGAGGCCTTGAGCTTTAAGGGTTACATGCCAAGATCATTACTTCCAAAAGGATTAATTACATTCCTAACAAAATGAATGTTAATCCTATAGATTTACACTACTCATAGAGTAGAAACTATACAAAAGAATCACAGCTTCTATATCAAAAGCCCTCCTCGCTAGCTCACTGCGTCAACCGGACCTTAGTCCCCTTTATGCCACGATGTACCTACAAGGGTGTGATATGCCCGAAATAATTAATTGCAATTTGGGCATTAATTGTGTTTATATGATTAATTATGGTGGTAATTAATTAGGTGCTGGATTTATTTATCATGTTGAAGTGCTTAGTCACATGGTAGGCGTGACCGGGAATGCATTTCGGGGTGCATGTGATGCATGTTGGGTAATTGGGTGTTTTAATGACTTACATGTGTTGGTAGTCATTTATTTGGTGAAACATGCATTTATTTGAGATTGTGGAGCATTGTGGTGTTATGCTTTTAAAATATCATGTTGGGGTGTTTTATACACCATGGTATTATAGGATGCACTCTATTTTAAATAACCCACTTTTATACCCCAAAACCCCCCACCATACCTTCACTCTTACTTTTAACTTTCCCAAAATATCACCTCCCAAACCCTTCCTCTCTTATTTTCGAGTTTGAGCTTAGGGGTGAAGAGAATCCTTCCAAAAACCTTGATTTGTGGAGTTTATTGGGAGATTTGAAGTCCCCAAGAGGTATGGATACCTCATTGTTGATTTTGTAGTGTTTTATTTGAGTTTGAAATGGTTTTGAAGGGTTTTGAAATGGGTTTGTTGGGGTTGGTATTATTTTGGTTGAATGTTGAATTTTTTGATGTTTAAAGTATATATGGAAGATTTTTAGTGGTTTAGTATGGTTGGTATTTTAATATTTGAGTTTGTTTGAGTTGGGGAAGGAGATGGGTGAATAGTGCCCAAAAATCGGGTGTGCAGGACTCGGCGATCGATCGGCGCCTTCCACCGATCGATCGCGAGTTGCAGGGCTGAAGGCAGTAGCCTTCGGCGATCGATGGCGAGTTTGGTGCGATCGATCTGCGAGGCCGCGATCGATCGGCGCAAACTCGGCGATCGATCGCGAATTGAAAGATTTTGTTGGGCGAGGCAGTGTAGTCTCGCGATCGATCGGGGCTATATGGCGATCGATCACGAGAAACCAAAATTGGTGTTTTTGGATATTTTTGTGGGATTTTTGGTATTGGACTATTATTGGGTTCTAATATTGATTTGTGTGAATGTGTAGAACCATCCCAGGTGGCGACACAGCCAAGGAATTGAAGTCCTACCACATCCTACTTTTTGGAAAGGTACGTAGAAGACGTACGGGCACCCAACGGTACATGTATCTAATATACTCATTGTTTATGCATTGTGGATGCGAGTATATGTGGAATTATGCATTGTGGATGCAAATACATGTTGAACTATGCATGATGATTGTATATGCATATGGTTATTGGTGCACATCCCATGAGTCGTGGTCATCCCTTGATGATTTTAATGCTTGCCGCTATTTGATTTGGTGCCGCTAAATGTGAAGCGAGGGGTGGGAGCGCCGCATGTCACATTTAAGCGTGGTTATCATGTGAGGCGAGGAAAGAATATTTGCCGCTCAATGTGAGGCGAGGGGTGGGAGTACCGCATGTCCATTGAAGCGAGGTTATTCTATGCCGCCTATATGTGAAAAAGTGAGGGGCATTAAAATACATTGTGATGGACAGACTAGGGATTGGTGACTGATATTTGGTATTGATGAGATGGTATTATGTCATGACATGTGTAGACCATTAAATAATCTATTGATTATACTCATGAGTTATGGTACAGGGACAACCAAACTGGAAGCGTTTGAAATGCATGGGAAAACAGGAAGTGTTTTATTGTGATTATGCATTTACGCTTTATATTCATATTGTGTTGAATATGAATGTTATCATTGCTCATGTTTGGGGGTTGTCCTTGTAGGTACTTTTGGCATGATATAAAGGGGCTAAAGTGGGTTGAGGCAGTGAGCTTGTGAAGAGCACTTTTGGTGGATGAAGGACGGGATTACTTTGTATAGTGTCTACTCTAGGAGTAGTGTAAAACTATAGTAAATACATTCATTTGATTGGGAATGTAACTAATCCATTGATGGTCCTTATTTTTTGGCATGTAATTCTTAAAGCTCATAGTCTCAACACGATCATTTTACTCTGATAAATTATGTTAGCTCTAATTATGCCTTTAATCCGCACTTAAGGAACTAGGGTCCTTACATTAGTGGTATCAGAGCAGTGGTTAGAGAACCCGGGAACGAGTGAAGGGTAGCCTTAGCATGATTGGCTAGGTGCTTACATTTGAAGCATGTTTATGCATGTGGTGCATATTGATGTATATCTTGTTATACTAACATGCTTATTATCATCCCTGTTATCTAACGGCATAACATATATATTTGTTTTGGAATTGTTGTTAACCTTTGTGTTACAGCATGGCTGCTATGAACGCGGGGAACCTTAATGAAGAGGTTGGTGATGTTGGGAGCGTGAACGCTAGCATTGGTCAGGCAAACCCTCTACCTCCACCAGCTGTAGGCATGGAACCAGTGGCTCAGTTATTACTACCTGGTGAGATCAGCTTGACTCAGTTTCTGTCTTACCACCCGCCCTGGTTTGAGGGGACAGAATCAGGGGAGGAGGCCGAAGAGTGGCTAGAAAGACTTGAGCAGATATTTGTATCGGCTCCTTGTGCTGTTACAGCATGGCTGAGGCTGGCGGAGTTCCAGTTGGCAAAGAAACCTTTAATGTGGTGGAGGAGCACGGTAATGGAACTGAGAGCACAGGGTGCTGTGATTGATTGGACACTCTTCAGAACCCGGTTTCTGAACCGGTACTTCTCTGCGGCGGCGAGACAGACGAAGGAAGATGAGTTTGCAAGCTTGAAACAAGGGAGCATGTCGGTGTCAGACTATGCCATGCATTATTCCTCGTTGCTGAGGTATGATCCACACATTGCCACCAACGGACATGCGAAGATGAGAAACTTTATGAAGGGGTTGCTGTTGGGATATGCCCTAAGACAAATCATTAGATGATTGTTTTGACGTACAATGTTTATGATTTTATGAATGGCAATTCATTATTATATATTATTCTTTTAACTGTGCAATGTGAATTAATATATATGTTAATGTCCTTAGAATAATATTGTATTATTCTTAAAGATGTCCCTAGTCAAGTATTATCATGAATAGGGATAATGATAAAACGTAGAGACTAGTATGTGTTGATTGATGAACTGTTCATTGATATGAGATATCAAAATCAACACATGGTTACATGTTAGAGAACGATGTACTGGACAGACCCACCATGAGAATGCAACATGGATAGTTATATGATTGTCATATGCAATTCTCATAGTGATAATAATGTATGTAATCCTTACGACTTATGATCATCAGAGATCCCAACATAAGGAGTTATGTATCTTGATATTGTCAAACGTTACCCGTAACAGGGTAAACTATAAAGGCGACTATTGGATACACTACGAATTATGTAGAGGGATGTTGACTGATCGAGATAGGATTTGTCCCTCCTATATAACAGGAGATGTGTTTGGCCCTTGATCAAGTGAGAACTAAAATGCATGGCCATGCTCGAATGAGTCGATATGAGATATCGAGCTTATTCGTTTATTCTAGTTCTACTTGGGGAACAAGAAATAGAGATTGAATATACGAGTATGACTATTCCATGACTCGTGTTCAATCTAAACACAAAGGACAAAGGGATTAAGTTACATGGATAATATTATCACAAGTTCTAAATGTTATGTCGAGTCATTGACATTCTTGTAATTTGGGTAGCCTTGATGTGTTGCTAGACACCGCTCTTTGCTTGTAGCGTAAAATGAGATTTTATGTCACTGCCAACATTACAAGATCCTATCGGGTCGCACAAAAGATTAAATCGAAAAGGGGAAATTGAATTCATGGGATGAATTAAATAATTAAGAGGAGTCTTAATTAATTATAAAGATTAAATTATAATCATGGGCTTGAGCCCATGAGGCTTTGTGAAAGCCTTTAATTAAATTGTTTATAATGATAACAAGGTAATTAATTAGATTAATTCATTCTTTGATATCTCAATCATAAACCTAACTCTAATAAGCTCTCGGCCACCATATACACGACCTTCACCGCCGCCGTCGATCGTGTGGTGCTTTTGGGGTTTTGTTTGGTCGTCGTTGATCGGTTTTGAACCGAGAGTTGAGTTTTTGTTCAAGAATAAGCCTAGCAACTCATTCTTGAACATCCCTTGTTCGTTTAATCGTGTGGATACCGTTGAGGCAAGACCTTGGAGGTGTTGCTCGTGACTCGGGATCGTTGGAAGTAGTGCACCGTGGAATCTGCTCAAACACGCTACAAGGGTGAGACTTTTGTATTCCTTTATCCGATATGAATCCCTATGTATAGGTCCATTGTTCTAGTAATCCAATTTTTTTTATTCCGCTGCGTTGTATGCTCTAAGGATTACTTACAGTGGTATCAGAGCCGTGTACAAGGCTCATATCGGATTTATGTGATTAAATAGTTTAATCATATTAGAATTAATATTGCATGCTATTTAGAACTGTATGAACATATATGATATGTTAATATTTAGTTTATGAAAATCATCGTAAAATTGTATTTGATATAATTGGCGAATAATCAAATTTATTGGGCAATATTTTCGGCCATCACCATCACAAATGACACCACGGCTAGCCACATGAGGGCTAGGGTTTTCGAACCCTTGGCTCGAGATGGCTTAGTCGTTGTGGCTAATAATTGTGCATGGAAGTGTCGAAAATTGATTAGGGTTTAGAACCCATTGGCTCGTGACGGCTAGCTCATGACGGCTAGGGTTTCAAACCCTAGTAGCCGTGCATGGGCTCGGCCATCATCGCCTCTTATGCTAAGGTTTTGAGACATGGATGAGTTTTGAACTCTTTGGCTCGATAATGGTTCACGCATGCATGGATTAGTAGCTTTACCACATGAGAGCAAGGTTTTTCGAACCCTTAGCTCGAGATGGTTGAGCCAACCCCGTGCATGGCCTGACCGTGACTCGTGACTAACAAATTCCGGCGTTTCGAACAAGATGGCTCAATGAAAACCCAAGGTGGTGCGTGGCGGCTAGGGTTTGGAACCCTAGCGCCGCCGCCGCCGCTCGAGCTTGGCTCGGCCATGGGCTAGTGTTTATTGGTCCAGCCGTGTGCTTTGTGGTTCGAACCATGGTGGTTCGTGTCTTAGTCGCATAAGTTCGTGGCATGTGATGTCCCGAGCGTACGATAATTTTTCAAAAATTATTTTACAATTTTAATTAGAATTAAATTTAAAATGTTTAGAATTTAATTAATTAAATGTTAATGCATGCTTTATGTGTTGTTTGAGCATGGTGCGTGGTTATAGCCCTTTGACCTATTAGATAGGTTTTGTGGATGTTTGTAATATATAATACGACCTGCGTGTCGTGCCTTCTCTATTTCATTCTAAATGTAATCCCTCCCCTATGTTCCCCTCGAATGTGAATCGAGGAATTCTATATCTTGTAAATAGTGTAGTTTATTTTATTGATGGTGATCAATGAAGATGGAGCATCGTGCCGGGATGAGGAGGCCATTCACAAATTGGAGCCAAAGGAAGGTGCTTGTGAAGTTACCTTAGGTTAACTCTTAGGATTTTCTCATTGGCTTGAGAGAATCGTTAGTAGGGGCTATAACCATGTCACGTTTAATTATGTATGTTGATGCATGATTTATCTTATGTTTTAGATTGATAATTGTATTACACATATATGTAGATATGTATACAACTATATGTAGTGGACATATTTTAAATTATCAAACTAATCATGAGATCAATAAATCCCTCTAAAATATTAAGTTTTAGATGCCTTCCAAAATTAAAAGTACTCGTCAATAACTTCGATTGTACATGTGTGGGTTTGCCAAAGCAAAGCACCGTGGCAATCTTAGTAAGGCGCGAAAGGATAAAAGTGATATCCGTTATACTTTAAATTGGGTACGACTTAACTAACAATAGGATTGGGAACTTAGAGGTATGGGTTGGATTATAATTCATTTGATGAATTGAACAAAGCGTTGTTCGTCCAACTATCCAAGAATTATATGTGATGTAATTGACAAAGTGTTGTCTACCTAAATAACCGAGTCTTGGGCGATTAGCCAAAGCTAACTCAAGATTAGGCGAAATATGGATCTTGGCCCACTAAAGGTTTTGAGGGTTGATATTTTTTTTTAAACAAAATAGTGGGAGTATCATTTAATATAAGACCATGTTAAATGATTAAATCATAAACTTATTTTGCATATTTATATTGTAGATATCCATGGCAACTAACAACGTTACTAGCACATTATCACTGTGATCGGTCCTTGAGAAGGACAAATTAAATGGGACAAATTTCCTAGACTGGCATAGGAACTTGAGGATAGTCCTCAAACAAGAAAAGAAACAATATGTCCTAGAGGAACCCTTACCCGCTGAGGAACCTCCCCTAACAGCTACAAGAGCTGACAAAGATGCTTACAAGAAGCATCAAAGTGACGCACTTGATGTTGGTTGCCTTATGCTTGCCACCATGAACTCTGAGCTTCAGAAGCAACATGAGAAAATGGAGGCGTTCGATATGATCGAACACTTAAAGCAATTGTACCAACAGAAAGCAAGACAAGAGAGGTATGACGTCTCTAAGGCGTTATTTCAGTGCAGGATGGTAGAGGGAAGCCTAGTTGGGACTCATATGCTCAAGATGATTGGGTACATTGAGAATCTAGACAAGCTGGGTTTTCCATTGGACCAAGAGTTGGCCACCGATGTGATCTTGCAATCGTTGCCTGAGAGCTTCAGTCAATTTGTAGTAAATTACAATATGACTGACATGGAAAAGACTCTACCACAATTGCTTGGTATGTTGAGAACATATGAAGCAAATACAAATAAGACTAAGGCCACAAATGTTCTTATTGTGAATAAGGGCAAAGGAAGGGCCAAAGCTAAAGGCAACAAGAAAGCAAAGAAGGTCTTTGTTAAATCTAAGCCAAAGTCTTTTGCAGTAAAGCCAAAAGGGGGGATAGCGAAGGAAGGGAACTGTTTCCATTGCGGTGAGACCGGCCATTGGAAAAGAAACTGCAAAGTATATCTGGAGGATCTAAAGAAAGGAAGTGTGACTTCCACTTCAGGTATTTTTGTTATAGAAGTCAATGTATCCATCATGGGTATTAGATACTAGATGTGGATCTCACATTTGTGTAAATGTGCAGGATCTAAAAAGGAGTAGGACGTTGGCGAAAGGTGAAGTTGATCTCCGAGTTGGAAATGGAGCAAGAGTTGCTGCATTAGCTATAGGAGATTATTGTTTAGCTTTACATTCTGGTTTATCTTTGATTTTAAAACACTGTTATTTTGTGCCATCTATTACTAAAAACTTAATTTCTATTTCTTGTTTAGACAAGTATGGTTTTTCATTTATAATAAAGGACAACTGTTGTTCTATGTATTTAAATGATATGTTTTATGCTAGTGCACAAATGGTGAATGATCTTTATGTATTAAATCTTGATATGCCTATCTATAACATAAATACTAAAAGGATTAAAAATAATGATTGTAATCCGACTTATCTCTGGCACTGTCGCTTGGGCCACATAAACGAGAACCGCATATCTAAACTTCATAAGGATGGAGTATTAGATTCATTTGATTTTGAATCATATGAAACATGCGAATCTTGTTTAATGGGCAAGATGACAAAAGCCCCTTTCAAGGGACATGTTGAAAGGGCAAATGTTTTATTGGGACTAATACATAGTGATGTATGTGGACCAATAAGTACACAAGCTAGAGGTGGTTTTCAATACTTCGTACCATTTACTGATGACCTCAGTAGATATGGGTATGTGTACCTAATGAAGCATAAGCATGAAACCTTTGAAAAGTTCAAAGATTTCAAGAATGAAGTACAAAACCAACTTGGCAAAAGTATCAAAATCCTTCGATCAGATCGAGGAGGTGAATACTTAAGCCAAGAGTTTCATGACTATCTAAAGGAATGTGGGATAGTCCCACAACTCACTCCTCCGTATACTCCACAATGGAATGGTGTATCCGAGAGGAGAAATCGAACCTTGTTGGACATGGTTAGATCAATGATGAGTCATGCAGATCTTCCGATATTGTTTTGGGGACACGCTCTAGAAACAACGATTTTCTTACTGAACCGTGTTCCATCTAAATCAGTGGAAAAGACACCATATGAGATATGGACTGGGAGGCGTCCTAGTATGTCTTTTATGAAGATTTGGGGTTGTGAGGCTTTCGTTAGACGTCACGCCAACAAACTTGGACCCAAATCTGATAAGTGTTTATTTGTGGGGTATCCTAAGGAAACGAAAGGATACTATTTCTATTATCCCACCGAGAACAAAGTAGTTGTTGCTCGGACTGGTGTATTTCTTGAAAGAGAATTTATTTCTAGAAAAACCAGTGGGAGAAAAATAGAACTTAGTGAAGTTCAACCACAAGAAAACACTGAACCTGAGATTGAGATGGAAACAGAGCAGGCACCGCAATCTGTTGTGGAAGAAGTACCTGCTCAAGAGACACAAGCCCAGCGTAGGTCTGTAAGAGAACACCGGGAGCCACAAAGATATGGATTTCTTGTGACTCAACAAGGTGACTTACTACTTATTGATGAGGATGAGCCGTCATCTTATCAACAAGCTATAATGGGCAATGATTCTGAGAAATGGCAAGAGGCCATGAAATCTGAGATGGAATCCATGTATGCAAACCAAGTATGGACTTTGGTTGATCCACCTGAAGGGGTACGACCCATAGGGTGCAAATGAATTTTCAAGAAAAAAGACCGATATGGATGGTAATGTACAAACCTACAAAGGTCGGCTGGTTGCAAAAGGATTCAAACAAATTCATGGTATTGACTATGATGAATCCTTTTCACCAGTGGCCATGGTTAAATCCATAAGGATCTTACTTGCAATAGCTGCATTTCATGATTATGAAATCTGGCAGATGGATGTCAAAACAGCTTTCCTTAATGGAAATCTGCTCGAGGATGTGTACATGACACAGCCCGAAGGTTTTGTCGATCCAAAGGATGCTGGAAAGATATGCAAGTTACAACGATCCATTTATGGATTGAAGCAAGCTTCTCGGAGTTGGAATCTTCGATTTGATGATGCAATCAAAGAGTTTGGTTTTATCAAAAACGAAGATGAACCTTGTGTCTACAAGAAGGTCAGTGGGAGCGTAATCATTTTCCTAGTGTTGTATGTAGATGACATACTTCTCATTGGAAATGATATCCCTGCCTTGCAATCTGTAAAGATTTGGCTAGGGAATTGCTTTTCGATGAAAGACTTGGGAGAAGCCACCTATGTATTAGGAATCAAGATCTATAGAGATAGATCGAGAAGGCTTCTTGGCCTAAGTCAAAGTACATACATAGACAAAGTGCTTAAAAGGTTTAGCATGCAAGAAACAAAGAAAGGATTCGTGCCTATGACACATGGTATTTATCTCTCGAAGGAACAATGTCCTTCAACACCAGATGAGAGACAACGCATGAGTAAGATTCCATATGCGTCAGCTATTGGATCTATCATGTATGACATGATATGTACTCGTCCCGATGTATCGTATGCTTTGAGCATGACGAGCAGATATCAAGTTGATCCAGGTGAAGGTCACTGGATTGCTGTCAAGAATATCCTGAAGTACTTGAGAAGAACTAAGGATACATTCTTGATTTATGGAGGTGAGGAAGAGCTCAATGTAATGGGTTACACTGATGCAAGCTTCCAAACTGACAAAGATGATTTTCGATCGCGATCTGGATATGTGTATTGCCTAAATGGAGGTGCTGTGAGCTGGAAGAGTTCAAAGCAAGAAACAGTAGCCGATTCTACAACGGAAGCTGAGTATATTGCTGCCTCGGATGCAGCAAAGGAAGCTGTTTGGATGAGGAAGTTCATTTCTGAACTTGGAGTGGTGCCTAGCATTAAAGATCCGATAGAACTCTATTGTGACAACAAAGGAGCGATCGCATTGGCTAAGGAACCAAGATCTCACCAAAGATCCAAGCACATACTTAGGCGTTTCCATTTCATTCGAGAAATCGTTGAAAGGGGAGATGTTAAAATATGCAAAGTACCAACAGATGATAATGTATCTGACCCATTGACGAAGCCACTGTCACAGCAGAAGCATGATCGTCATACTAGATCTCTAGGCATTAGGTATATGTCTGAGTGGTCTTAGTGCAAGTGGGAGATTTGTTGGGATATGCCCTAAGACAAATCATTAGATGATTGTTTTGACGTACAATGTTTATGATTTTATGAATGACAATTCATTATTATATATTATTCTTTTAACTGTGCAATGTGAATTAATATATATGTTGATGTCCTTAGAATAATTTTGTATTATTCTTAAAGATGTCCCTAGTCAAGTATTATCATGAATAGGGATAATGATAAAACGTAGAGACTAGTATGTGTTGATTGATGAAATGTTCATTGATATGAGATATCAAAATCAACACATGGGTACATGTTAGAGAACGATGTACTGGACAGACCCACCATGAGAATGCAACATGGATAGTTATATGATTGTCATATGCAATTCTCATAGTGATAATAATGTATGTAATCCTTACGACTTGTGATCATCAGAGATCCCAACATAAGGAGTTATGTATCTTGATATTGTCAAACGTTACCCGTAACAGGGTAAACTATAAAGGCGACTATTGGATACACTACGAATTATTAGAGGGATGTTGACTGATCGAGATAGGATTTGTCCCTCCTATATAACAGGAGATGTGTTTGGCCCTTGATCAAGTGAGAACTAAAATGCATGGCCATGCTCGAATGAGTCGATATGAGATATCGAGCTTATTCGTTTATTCTAGTTCTACTTGGGGATCAAGAAATAGAGATTGAATATACGAGTATGACTATTCCATGACTCGTGTTCAATCTAAACACAAAGGACAAAGGGATTAAGTTACATGGATAATATTATCACAAGTTCTAAAGGTTATGTCGAGTCATTGACATTCTTGTAATTTGGGTAGCCTTGATGTGTTGCTAGACACCGCTCTTTGCTTGTAACGTAAAATGAGATTTTATGTCACTGCCAACATTACAAGATCCTATCGGGTCGCACAAAAGATTAAATCGAAAAGGGAAAATTGAATTCATGGGATGAATTAAATAATTAAGAGGAGTCTTAATTAATTATAAAGATTAAATTATAATCATGGGCTTGAGCCCATGAGGCTTTGTGAAAGCCTTTAATTAAATTGTTTATAATGATAACAAGGTAATTAATTAGATTAATTCATTCTTTGATATCTCAATCATAAATCTAACTCTAATAAGCTCTCGGCCACCATATACACGACCTTCACCGCTGACGCCGATCGTGTGGTGCTTTTGGGGTTTTGTTTGGTCGTCGTTGATCGGTTTTGAACCGAGAGTTGAGTTTTTGTTCAAGAATAAGCCTAGCAACTCATTCTTGAACATCCCTTGTTCGTTTAATCGTGTGGATACCGTTGAGGCAAGACCTTGGAGGTGTTGCTCGTGACTCGGGATCGTTGGACGTAGTGCACCGTGGAATCTGCTCAAACACGCTACAAGGGTGAGACTTTTGTATTCCTTTATCCGATATGAATCCCTATGTATAGATCCATTGTTCTAGTAATCCAATTTTTTTTATTCCGCTGCGTTGTATGCTCTAAGGATTACTTACAGTTGCGACCGGAGCTCTTTGACCGGGTTATCACTAATAACCCCACTTCTTTTGATGATGCTCTCACAAGAGCAGAGCTTGCGGAGATTGGAGTTGGAGCCTATCCTAGTGCCGTAGAGGCAAGCTACTGATAGCTTGAGGCCCCGAGGAGAGCCATTTAAACCTCGTGGTGCCTCTTCATCTTCACGGTTCAGTGGAAGAAAATCTTTGGGCAGAAGCAAGAGGGCAAGAAGAACAATTGGTCAGCCAACCGAGGGCCTACGCAAGGAAATAGGCCGGGAGAGCCAAGGTGCGACAATTGTGGAGGGCCACATTCTTCGAGTAAGTGCCCTGCCTGTTATAGCTGTGGCAAGATGGGCCACATCTCTCGGTATTGCCCCACCCGGGGAGGACAGTCATAGTTTCAGGGCAACAGGCCGAGATTTGATGACAGGACAGTACACCAGAGGCAGCAGTTTGTGCCTCGACCATCGGGAGGTCAGGCAGTGGGACCGTCTTTTATTTACGTACCCTGCTTTTATTTTGATCGCCGGAGGCAGGCAACCCCGGAGGAGGTGATCGCCGGTACGTGTCATTTATTTACGTACCCTGCTTTTATTTTGATAGATACAGGTGCCTCCCACTCTTTTGTATCTGTGGGCTTTGTGGAGAGACAACATATGCGCACGTCTTTTTTACCCACGCCTCTTATGGTCTCGACACCCACTGGAAAAAATGTCGTTGCTGATCAGTTTATGGCAGATTGCCTCATTTATTTTGAGGGCAACGAGTTGAAGGCAGACTTGATTGTGTTGGGCATGTCAGACTTTGACTGCATCTTAGGTATTGACATTCTGAACAGATATCAGGCAGTGGTAGATTTCCGGCATGGAACAGTGAGGTTCATATCTGATTTGGGAGTTCAGTGGACTTTTTATGGCAACGGTACTCGTGCAAAGATTCCGTTGATTTCAGCAATCAAGATGACTCAACTGTTGGAACGTGGCCACATGGGCTATCTCATCTATGCCGTGGACACGTCTGGGAAGAATAAAGAATTGAGAGTTGAGGATGTACCAGTGGTGGCAGAATTTGCTGATGTATTCCCAGAAGAGATCCCAGGTTTCCCACCGGCTAGAGAAGTTGAGTTTGGGATTGAGTTGTTACCGGGGACATCCGCTATCTCTCGTGCACCTTACAGGATGGCACCGGCAGAGTTGAGAGAGTTGAAGGAGCAGTTGCAGGAGCTCCTTGACAAGGGATATATACGCCCGAGCGTATCACCATGGGGTGCACCGGTTCTCTTTGTGAAAAAGAAGGACGGTTCGATGCGGTTGTGCATCGATTACCGGCAATTGAATAAGGCTACAGTGAAGAACAAGTATCCTCTCCCAAGGATTGATGACTTGTTTGATCAGTTGCAAGGCACCAGATTATATAGCAAGATTGATTTGAGATCCGGGTATCATCAGATTCGAGTCAGAGAGGAAAATGTGCAGAAGACAGCATTCCGGACTCGATATGGACATTATGAGTTCCTAGTGATGCCGTTCGGCGTGACGAATGCTCCAGCGGTCTTTATGAGCCTGATGAACAGAGTGTTTCAGCCGTACCTTGATCAGTTCGTCATTGTATTTATTGACGACATTCTCATCTACTCCCGGAGTGAGGAAGAGCACGTGAAACACTTGAGGACAGTGCTCCAGATTCTCAGAGATCACCAGTTGTATGCCAAGCTCAGCAAGTGTGAATTTTGGTTGAGCAGTGTAGTATTTCTGGGGCACGTCATATCTAGCAGTGGGATATCTGTAGATCCCAGGAAGATTGAAGCTGTGATGGAGTGGGCTGCACCCACTTCTATGCCTGAGATACGGAGCTTCCTTGGTTTGGTCGGATATTATCGACGGTTCGTCGAGGGCTTTTCGAAGATTGCCAAGCCATTGACACAGTTGACCCAGAAGGGAGTACCTTTCTTTTGGTCAGAAGCTTGTGAGGAGAGCTTCCAGGAGTTGAAGCACCGTTTGACCACGGCGCCAGTGTTAGTGATCCCTACGGAAAACTCCAGATTTGTTTTGTATACCGATGCATCACTTCAGGGCCTTGGGTGTGTTCTGATGCAAGATAAGCATGTGGTAGTTTATGCGTCGAGGCAGTTGAAGCCGCACAAGACTAGATACCCAGTCCATGACTTTGAATTGGCGGCTATCATCTTCGCCATGAAGATTTGGCGACATTATTTGTATGGTACTTCGTTTACCATTTATACGGATCACAAGAGCCTCAAGTTTTTATTCACTCAGGCGGAGCTGAACATGAGGCAGAGGAGGTGGATGGACTTACTCAAGGACTATGATTGTGAGATTGAGTACCATCCCGGAAAAGCTAATTTGACATCAGACGCCTTGAGCAGGAAAGTGAGGAGTGCTGCTGAGGACGTCATCCATTTGTCGGCCATGATGACCTCCTATTGCCATCTAGGCTATGATTTTGACATAGATGCATCCCCAGTGTATGTATCGACCTTGTTAGCTGAGCCGGATATCTATGAGAACATCAGGAGAGCTCAGAGGTCAGATGATGAGGTTCAGAGGTGGTTATCTTTAGTACATCTTGGTCAGCCAATGAAATTCAGAATGGCCGATGACGGATGACCGCTTATTTTTTTAACAAAAGATATTTCAAAGAATGGGTTGAAGCGATTCTACCGCAAGTGCACGGTGTCAAGTTTTAGTATAGTGAAAATTTAGTAAAGGTTGTCGAATCCACAGGGACTAATGTATAATTACCAAATAAGATCAATTAAATTATATTTAGCCTACGATTAAAGGAGTTTGATTAACTAAAGCTAGATGAAACTAAAGAATAAAGATTAAACTAAAAACAAAGAATAAAATGGTTCCGGAAATGCGAAGGTAAGTCACTCGAGAAAATTACCAAACTCGTCGTTCAATTATATTATCTCTACTGATTCAACGGAATTCTCAAATTATCACTCAATTGATTTTAAAGGTGAAAGGTTTTCACTATTATTCGATACACTCTCTCGAGCTGTAACGAAACTAACAATAAATTAGAATAAGTCACTCTCGTGCACCTATTTACTAATTCAAAGTTGCTTAAATCATCAAAACCTATTAACTCTAAATCTTTCGATTTCAAGTTCTCACGTATGCGATATCATCTCTCGATCTCAATCGTAACGTACATCATAAATTAATGGAGCGTGTTACAGCGTTATCTCTCGATCTCGGCTGTAACCCTCAAATTCAATCAAAGCTAGCTAGACTTTGATCTACACAATCAATTAATCTATGAACAATAAATATCAATGCGCTCAAATACCAATGAATCAATATATCAAACACAACGAACTAAAACTTCAATAATATAAACCAAATTCAATTCAAATCAAATACAGATGAGTTTTCTTGTCTCTCGACCTCAAAAACAACAAATGAAAATGAAAATCAAATAAACTAAAGTTCAGAAATACGATAAACGATGGATGAATCCGTGCGTTGCACCGTGATTTCTTCTCTTGTTCCTTCCTTGCACTCCGGAACGGATAGGCTCGACTTTGGACGAAGAACGGAGATTGGATCTCCTTGGGCGGCGGCTAGGGCGGCTGCTCTTGACCTAAAAATGTCTGATAATTCTCTCTAATTCGTCCTCTTTCTTGTGTAGAAGAGAATCCCCCTTAATAGCCCTCCAGAATCACGATAAAAAAGGAAAATAAAATCTTCAGATCTCGCGTCTCGATCGATCGAGAATTTCACCGATCGATCGGTGCACTGTTCACGCCAGCTTTTGGAACTTACTGCCTCGCTCGATCGATCGGGAATTTGTGAGACCCCGTTATCACATCAAGATATTAAGGTGCAATTTAGAGAACTAAACATACATGTGATTATATCAGAGTAATGTGCCGTGTTGATTAACCTGAGCTTTAGAGATTACAGTACCAAAATGTTCCAAAAGGAAAGACATACTTCCTACAAAGGTACTACATCATAGTCTTACTCTACTCAGTAGAAGCTATACAAAAACTCTAACATGCTACTCCTGTAGCACTCCTTAAAGCTCAGCATATCAACCCCGGCCCTGGTTCTCGTCAACAAAAGCACCTACAAAGACAACCCCCAACACCTGAGCATAACACAATTCATATTTAACATAATATGAAAGTAAGGCATAAATGCAAATCTTAAACACAAGCCCTTCCTGTATTTCCAGCATTTATATCGCCCATTGGTTGTCCCTGTACCATAATTCATAATAGAAACACATTATATGAATGTATGGATATGCAATGTCATGACATTCCTTTTTCCTTAAATCCTTATTTCATCCCGAGCCCTTATCATTAGTACATTTTAATGCTTCTTGCTACTCCATGTAAGCGGAATTCTTCTTCGCTTCCAATGGACTTTAGCGTTGCTACTTCATGTAAGCGGAATTCTTCCTCGCTTCCAATGGACTTTAGCGTAAGCCATTAAAATCCTTAAACTTTGACTCGTGAAATACACCTCTTATATTTCACAACATACATATGCAAAACAATGCATAAAAACATGTATCATAATCTTAATGCACCATATTGCATTCATCATGTGTCATAAAGACAAACATAAAGTACATGTTACCGTTGGGATGCCCGTACGTCGCTTACGTACCTTTCAAAAGATAGAGGAGTCAATCGACTTTATCTCCTCGGCTGTGCTGGCACCTGGGATGGTTCTACATAGCCACACAACACAATATTAGGCACCTCATAATAATACGGAAACAAAACTAAATTTAAAACCACACAAATCCTTTAATATCATCTCGCGATCGATCGCCTATGAGTCCCGATCGATCGCGAGATGCTACTGCCTTGCATACCAAAAAAATTCAATCCGCGATCGATCGCCACTATATTGGCGATCGATCGCCAAAACTCACTGGAACGTCGCGATCGATCTTGCCTCCTTGGCGATCGATCGCCAACCTTGTTCCTTTGGCGATTTTTCCAGAATTGCTTAACACCGATATTCATACCCTTAAATCTAACATGTAAGACATAATACATGCCAAGACCAACATGCTAGTAGTTGCACTACACTACCCTGAGTGTATTCAATTCAATTTTACTCCTTAAACATAAGCCCACATGCTTAAACGTCGACCACTTATACAAGAACCGAATCAACTTTTTCTGGAAACAGGGCACATTTTCATTTCCAGAATTCTTGAGCACCTCTTTACATGCTATTAAAACTAACACATATAACATAAACCGTGCTCAACTAAACATGCCATGGGTTTCACAAAACTACCAAGCATATTTTTACATCAAAGTTTTTCCAAAACTTAAGTTTATCATGCATGATAACACCTTCATAAAAGTACTCTTCGCACATATATTTCCAGAAAACAGGGCACTTGAACCTTGCCCAGAATTTTCGAACACTACCTTTCACATGATTAAATCTTTCACATAACACATGCAACATGCTCAAGGAAATATACTGGTACCTTCAACAAGTTACCATACATAAAAACACATCAAAGGTTCAACCAAAACCTAAGTTAGCATGCTTCGAAACATCATGGTAAAACCCTTCCTAACATGGAAAACAGAGTACTTCTCTGCTCGGATGTTCGAGGAGCCCTTTTCTCTACCACAAATCTAGCACATAAAGCATGCAAGTTTCTTAACTAAACATGCTAAAGGCTTCACAAACATCTCATAAAGGTACTCATAACAATATAACATCATATCCTAAACTAGCATGCTAAATCTGCTACTAAGAACAAGCATGCCAGGAAACTGAAAACTGGGAAGAAAAAACGTGATTCCTCACCACTTTTGCCCTTCAATTTTCTATATGCAAGGAAGAATAAAACCCGATCACTTTTCTCCTGGGACTCGACCAAGTTGCAGAGAAATGAAGGGAAAAAGAAGGAAGATTTGTGGAAGAGGCAAGAAGAAAATATCTTCAAGTAAAGTTGCTTGCTTAGTCAATGCTTTCCCAGAAAAACAGGGGTGGGCGTGGGTTTGGCTGCAAGTGGGGGTTGGGTGGTTGCATGTGGGGTGGTTTGTGGTGTTTAATTGTGTCCCGGTATTTCATACGATGTATAAAAATATCCCTCCTCGATATTTTATTATTCTACCACATCAACACAACAATTAAAAACACCTAACATGCTTCCTAAACCACATCATCAAATTAAATAAATTAATCCCACATACAAATGCTTTAAACATATAGGTTCATAATTAACCACCCTTAAATGCATGATTACCCACATAATCTTTTCGGGGATATCACAATACTCCCCTACTTATAAGATTTCGTCCCGAAATCAAACATGCTGCTACCTAGAAATAAAACAGTACATAAACGCATACCAGAAAACAACTCTGGATAGTACTGCACCATGTGTCGCTCTGTCTCCCACGTGGCCTCCTCGACACCCCTACGATCCCACTGCACCTTGATCATAGGAATAACCTTGTTCCGAAGTCTGCGGTCTGCTCTATCCAAAATCCTGGTAGGCCGCTCCACATAAGAAACATCGGACTCAATCTGCACCTCTGAAGGCTGCAACACATGTGAGGGATCTGGCTCATACTTCCTCAGCATAGACACATGAAAAACGTCGTGTATGCCAGACAGAGAGGGCGGTAAAGCCAACCGGTACGCCAGAGTACCAATACGCTGTAAGATCTCATACGGCCCTACATACCTCGGGGATAACTTCCCTCGCATCCCAAACCGTACTACGCCTCTGAAGGGTGAGATCTTTAAAAACACTCTGTCGCCTAACTGAAACTCCAACGGTCTACGCCGCTGATTGGCATATGCTGCCTGTCTATCCTGAGCTGCCTTCATCTTTGTTCTGATAACCTTAACTTTCTCTTCCATTTCCTGAACCAACTCAGGTCCTCCAACCGACTTACGGTCCATGTCATCCCAACACAAGGGTGACCTACAACGCCTACCATAGAGGGCCTCGAAAGGAGCCATCTGAATACTTGCCTGGTAGCTGTTGTTGTAAGAAAATTCCACCAAGGCTATCGAGTCCTGCCATGAAGTGTCGAACTCCAGCACACAAGCCCTCAACATATCTTCGAGCGTCTGTATCGTACGCTCGGTCTGTCCGTCCGTCTGGGGATGATAGGCTGTGCTCAACCTCAACTCTGTACCTAGAGCTGTCTGCAGACCCTCCCAAAAGTGAGATGTAAACCGCGGATCTCGATCTGACACAATCGAAACAGGGATCCCGTGCAGTCTCACCACATCTCTGACATATAACAGCGCCATTCTTAAGTGCGTGAAGGTCATACAGTAGGGAATGAAATGAGCACTCTTAGTCAATCTGTCCACGACTACCCAGATGGCATCAAAACCCGAAACAGTCCTCGGGAAGTGGGTCACGAAATCCATAGATACGTGCTGCCACTTCCACTCGGGTACCTCTAAACTTCTTAGTTCACCTCCAGGCCTTTGTCTCTCAGCTTTCACTTGCTGACAAATCAAACAACGCTTGACAAAAGAGGTGACATCCTGTTTCATACGCCTCCACCAGAACTGGCTGCGTAGATCCTTATACATCTTCTTCCCACCTGGATGGATACTCATCCTGCTGCAATGAGCTCGCTGTAATATACCTTGGCGCAACTCGGGTGTATCTGGAACCACCCATCTGTCGCCGAGCCTCAGAGAACCGTCATCAGCCACTCTGAATCTCGATGGCTGTCCTGAATGAACCACTAACATCCATCTCTGAACCTCTACATCGGTCCCCTGAGCCTTCCTGATGTGATCAAATATAACAGGCTCAGCTAGCAAGGTCAAAACCTGTACTGGTGAAGAAGATACATCATAATCGAATCCCAAATGGCAGTAGGAGCCAAACATAGCTGACAGAGACATAGCATCCTCTGCTGTGCTCCTCACCTTCCGACTCAAAGCGTCGGCTGTCAAATTTGCTTTTCCCGGGTGATATTCGATTTCACAATCGTAGTCCTTCAGCAGGTCCATCCATCTCCTCTGCCTCGTGTTCAGCTCAGCCTGTGTAAACAAGAACTTCAGGCTCTTGTGATCAGTGAAGATGGTAAATGAGGTACCGTATAAGTAGTGTCGCCATATCTTCAAGGCGAACACTATAGCTGCCAACTCCAGATCATGGACTGGATACCTCGTCTCATGTGGCTTCAACTGTCTTGAAGCGTAAGCCACTACATGTCTGTCCTGCATCAGCACGCACCCTAATCCCTGTAGAGATGCATCGGTATAAAGAACAAATCCTTTGTTCTCCTTGGGTATCACTAGAACTGGCGCAGTAGTCAGTCTGTGCTTTAATTCCCGGAAGCTCTGCTCACAAGCCTCTGACCAACAAAATGGGACTCCCTTCTGAGTCAGCTGTGTAAGTGGCTTGGCGATCTTTGAGAAACCCTCGACGAAACGTCGATAATAGCCAGCCAGACCAAGAAAACTTCGAATCTCACTGACTGAAGTAGGGGTAGACCAATCCATAACTGCCTCTATCTTCCTCGGGTCTACTGATATCCCCTCTCGTGATATGATATGGCCCAAAAATGCAACACTGTTCAGCCAAAACTCACACTTGCTGAGTTTGGCGTACAACTGATGATCTCTGAGGATCTGGAGTACTATCCTCAGATGATCGGCATGATCCTCCTCATTCCTCGAATAGACCAGGATGTCATCAATAAACACGATCACAAACTGATCGAGGTACTCCTGAAATACTCTGTTCATCAGGCTCATAAAGACTGCAGGTGCATTTGTCACACCGAACGGCATCACCAAGAACTCATAGTGCCCATACCGAGTTCTAAAAGCCGTCTTTTGGACATCACCAGCTCTAACCCGTACCTGGTGATAGCCTGACCTCAAATCTATCTTGGAGTACACCTCCGTACCCTGAAGCTGGTCGAACAGATCATCAATCCTCGGAAGCGGATATCTGTTCTTCACTGTAGCCTTGTTCAATTGCCTGTAGTCAATGCACAGACGCATTGATCCATCCTTCTTTTTCACGAACAAGACTGGCGCACCCCAAGGCGATACACTAGGACGGATGTATCCCTTGTCGAGGAGCTCCTGTAACTGTACCTTCAGCTCCCTCAGCTCTGCCGGTGCCATCCTGTATGGGGCACGAGAAATGGCTGATGTCCCTGGCAGCAGCTCAATAGCAAACTCCACATCCCTGACAGGCGGAAATCCCGGAATCTCATCTGGAAACACATCACTGAACTCCGCCACAACTGGAATGTCCTTGGCTCTCACTTCCTTCTCCTCTGAAGCATCCATAGCATAAATAAGGTACCCAGTATGGCCACGTTCCAATAACCGCGACATCTTAACCGCCGAGATTACTGGTATCCTTGGACGAGAGCCGTCCCCATAAAAAGTCCACTGGAACCCCTGATCACACAGAAAACGAACCATCCTCTTTTGGCAATCTACCATAGCTCGGTATCTGCTCAACACATCAATGCCGATAATGCAGTCAAAGTCTGCCATCTCTAACTGAATCAAATCGGCCCTCAGATCATTGCCCTCAAAATAAATGAGGCAATCAGATAACTGTCGATCCGCAATCACATGCTTCCCCGTGGGTGTCGAGACCATGAGAGGCGTGGGTAACAGAGACGAGCACAAATGGTGTCCTTCCACAAAGGCAGTAGATACAAAGGAATGGGAAGCACCTGTATCTATCAATATAAGTGCAGGGTACGTAAGTAAATGACACGTACCAGCAATGACCTCCTCTGGGGCTGCCTCGGCCTGCTCCCTGGTCAGTGCATACACCTGTCCCTGCGGCGGTCCTGTCGTCTGACCTCCCAGGGGTCGTGGTGCAAACTGCTGCTCTGTGGTGCCCTCCCAGCATCAAACCTTGGCTTATTCGGCCCTGAATCCGTCTGAACTGCCCGATTGGGGCAACCCCGAGCTATGTGGCCCATCTTGCCGCAGATATAGCAACCTCGACAGTCACGTAACAAATGCCATCCTCCACAGTTGGTACACCTGGTTACCTCTGTCCTGCTTCCCTTTGGGTGCCCCCGGGTGTTCTGCTTCTGTCCATGAGACTTCTTCCCACTAAACCTGGAAGATGATGAGGCCCCACGAGCCTTAAACTGATCCCCTCGTGGCCTCAGACTATCAGTAGTAGGCCTCTGTGATGGTACAAAAGGGGGTACAACATCCTTGTATGCGCCTACGGCAATCTCTGCCAACTCTGCCCGTGTCAGGGCGTCGTCAAACGAGCTGGGGTTGTTAGAGATAACCCTATCGAATAGCTCCGGCCTCAGACCCTTCAGAAAGTTCCTCATCTTGGCATGGCTGCTGACAGCAATATGAGGTACATACCTCAGCAGTGAGGAATACTGCATAGCGTAGTCTGCTACGGACATGCTACCCTGCTTCAAACTGTTGAACTCATCCTCCTTCAATTGTCTGGCAGCTGTAGAGAAATACCGGTTAAGGAACCGGGTCCGGAATACAGTCCAGTCAACTGCCATACCTAGAGCTCTCAGCTCCATCACGGTGGTCTTCCACCACATAGCAGGCTTCTTAGCCAGCTGAAACTCTGCTAACCTCAGCCATGCCGTGAGTGCACAAGGTGCAGTCACAAGTATCTGCTCTATACGTTCCAACCACTCCTCAGCTACTTCACCAGACTCAGTCCCCTCAAACATGGGCGGATGGAAACTCAGAAACTGCTTCAAACTGAGCTCCCCTGGCAGTAATATCTGTACACTGGGCTCCACGCCCACAGCAGGTGGTGGTAAAGGGTTCGGCTGAGCAATACTTGCATTTCTACTGTCCACATCTCATACCTCTTCATTGAGGTTCGCCATGCTGCAACACAATAGTTAACAACAATACCAAAAGCAGTTCATAATATAAGCCGTTAGATAACAAGAGTAAAATATTCAAAGCATGTTAGTATATCACGTATACAACCATATGCATCACATGCATAAGCATGCCTAAATGAATACCTAGCCAACTTGTCTCTAAAGGCTACCCTTCACTCTTCCCTGGTTATCTAACCACTGCTCTGATACCACTAAATGTGAGACCCCGTTATCACATCAAGATATTAAGGTGCAATTTAGAGAACTAAACATACATGTGATTATATCAGAGTAATGTGCCGTGTTGATTAACCTGAGCTTTAGAGATTACAGTACCAAAATGTTCCAAAAGGAAAGACATACTTCCTACAAAGGTACTACATCATAGTCTTACTCTACTCAGTAGAAGCTATACAAAAACTCTAACATGCTACTCCTGTAGCACTCCTTAAAGCTCAGCATATCAACCCCGGCCCTGGTTCTCGTCAACAAAAGCACCTACAAAGACAACCCCCAACACCTGAGCATAACACAATTCATATTTAACATAATATGAAAGTAAGGCATAAATGCAAATCTTAAACACAAGCCCTTCCTGTATTTCCAGCATTTATATCGCCCATTGGTTGTCCCTGTACCATAATTCATAATAGAAACACATTATATGAATGTATGGATATGCAATGTCATGACATTCCTTTTTCCTTAAATCCTTATTTCATCCCGAGCCCTTATCATTAGTACATTTTAATGCTTCTTGCTACTCCATGTAAGCGGAATTCTTCTTCGCTTCCAATGGACTTTAGCGTTGCTACTCCATGTAAGCGGAATTCTTCCTCGCTTCCAATGGACTTTAGCGTAAGCCATTAAAATCCTTACTAAGATAACTTTGACTCGTGAAATACACCTCTTATATTTCACAACATACATATGCAAAACAATGCATAAAACATGTATCATAATCTTAATGCACCATATTGCATTCATCATGTGTCATAAAGACAAACATAAAGTACATGTTACCGTTGGGATGCCCGTACGTCGCTTACGTACCTTTCAAAAGATAGAGGAGTCAATCGACTTTATCTCCTCGGCTGTGCTGGCACCTGGGATGGTTCTACATAGCCACACAACACAATATTAGGCACCTCATAATAATACGGAAACAAAACTAAATTTAAAACCACACAAATCCTTTAATATCATCTCGCGATCGATCGCCTATGAGTCCCGATCGATCGCGAGATGCTACTGCCTTGCATACCAAAAAAATTCAATCCGCGATCGATCGCCACTATATTGGCGATCGATCGCCAAAACTCACTGGAACGTCGCGATCGATCTTGCCTCCTTGGCGATCGATCGCCAACCTTGTTCCTTTGGCGATTTTTCCAGAATTGCTTAACACCGATATTCATACCCTTAAATCTAACATGTAAGACATAATACATGCCAAGACCAACATGCTAGTAGTTGCACTACACTACCCTGAGTGTATTCAATTCAATTTTACTCCTTAAACATAAGCCCACATGCTTAAACGTCGACCACTTATACAAGAACCGAATCAACTTTTTCTGGAAACAGGGCACATTTTCATTTCCAGAATTCTTGAGCACCTCTTTACATGCTATTAAAACTAACACATATAACATAAACCGTGCTCAACTAAACATGCCATGGGTTTCACAAAACTACCAAGCATATTTTTACATCAAAGTTTTTCCAAAACTTAAGTTTATCATGCATGATAACACCTTCATAAAAGTACTCTTCGCACATATATTTCCAGAAAACAGGGCACTTGAACCTTGCCCAGAATTTTCGAACACTACCTTTCACATGATTAAATCTTTCACATAACACATGCAACATGCTCAAGGAAATATACTGGTACCTTCAACAAGTTACCATACATAAAAACACATCAAAGGTTCAACCAAAACCTAAGTTAGCATGCTTTGAAACATCATGGTAAAACCCTTCCTAACATGGAAAACAGAGTACTTCTCTGCTCGGATGTTCGAGGAGCCCTTATCTCTACCACAAATCTAGCACATAAAGCATGCAAGTTTCTTAACTAAACATGCTAAAGGCTTCACAAACATCTCATAAAGGTACTCATAACAATATAACATCATATCCTAAACTAGCATGCTAAATCTGCTACTAAGAACAAGCATGCCAGGAAACTGAAAACTGGGAAGAAAACGTGATTCCTCACCACTTTTGCCCTTCAATTTTCTATATGCAAGGAAGAATAAAACCCGATCACTTTTCTCCTGGGACTCGACCAAGTTGCAGAGAAATGAAGGGAAAAAGAAGGAAGATTTGTGGAAGAGGCAAGAAGAAAATATCTTCAAGTAAAGTTGCTTGCTTAGTCAATGCTTTCCCAGAAAAACAGGGGTGGGCGTGGGTTTGGCTGCAAGTGGGGGTTGGGTGGTTGCATGTGGGGTGGTTTGTGGTGTTTAATTGTGTCCCGGTATTTCATACGATGTATAAAAATATCCCTCCTCGATATTTTATTATTCTACCACATCAACACAACAATTAAAAACACCTAACATGCTTCCTAAACCACATCATCAAATTAAATAAATTAATCCCACATACAAACGCTTTAAACATATAGGTTCATAATTAACCACCCTTAAATGCATGATTACCCACATAATCTTTTCGGGGATATCACAGAATTTCCACCGATCGATCGAGAATTTGAAAATTTCAGCTCCGAGGTTACTGCCTTTCTCGATCGATCGATATTTCCACCGATCGATCGAGACTTCAAAAATTCTGACTCTCGCTTCTGGCTGGCTCGATTGATCGAGAATAAATCTCGATCGATCGAGATCTGAAAAATCATCTTCTTCATTTTCTCATCTTTTATGCCTCGATTTCGCCCGTTATCTTCATATAAGCTCATTTCTTCCACTTCCGATCTAATTTCCTGAAACAAACGAATAAACACCAAAAAGCATAATATCATCCAGGAAAAATACGGAAAATGAGAAGAAATTACAGTTAAAATCACTCAAAATCTAAGCCTATCAACGGATCCTTGAGATTGGGTAACCGTTGGGTGGTTCCGAGTACGCCGGAGTTGCGTAGAGGGATCTTGGAGCGAGCTCATAGTAGCAGACTTAGCATCCACCCAGGCGGGAAGAAGATGTATAAAGATCTGCGTAATCAGTTCTGGTGGAAAAGGATGAAATCTGATGTCGTCACTTTTGTTAAGAGGTGCTTGATCTGCCAGCAGGTTAAGGCAGAGAGACAGAGACCTGGCGGCGAGTTGAAAAGTTTGGAGATACCGAAGTGGAAGTGGGAACACATTTCCATGGACTTCGTGACTCACCTGCCGAGGAGTGCTTCAGGCTTTGATGCTATTTGGGTGATTGTGGATCGATTGACTAAGGTAGCTCATTTCATCCCCTATAGCATGACTTTCACCTTTTTGAGGATGGCTCAATTGTATATTCGAGATGTGGTGAGATTGCATGGGATCCCCATTTCCATAGTGTCGGATCGAGATCCACGATTCACATCTCATTTTTGGGAACTGAAGTTAGATTGAGCACTGCTTATCATCCTCAGACGGATGGCCAGACCGAGCGTACTATCCAAACGCTCGAGGACATGTTGAGGGCTTGTGTATTGGAGTTCGATGTTTCTTGGCAAGATTCAGTGGCCTTGGTAGAGTTCTCTTATAATAACAGCTACCAGGCAAGCATACAGATGGCTCCTTTTGAAGCTCTTTATGGCAGACGGTGTAGATCACCCTTGTGTTGGGATGACTTGGACCGCAAATCGGTCAGAGGACCGGAGTTGATTCGGGAGATGGAAGAGAAGATAAAGATGATAATGCAGAAAATGAAAGCAGCCCAGGACAGACATGCAGCTTATGCGAATATCTCACCTTTCAGAGGCGTTGTGCGATTTGGGATGCGCGGAAAACTGTCTCCGAGGTATGTTGGACCGTACGAGATTTTGCAGCGCATTGGCACCTTAGCTTACCGACTAGCTCTGCCGCCTTCTTTATCGGGTATACATGATGTGTTTCATGTATCGATGCTGCGGAAGTATGAGCCGGATCCATCTCATGTGTTGCAGCCTTCCGAGGTTCAGTTAGAATCCGATGTGTCTTATGTGGAACTGCGTGTTAGAATTCTGGATCGAGCAGACCGTAGACTTCGGAACAAAGTGATACCTATGATCAAGGTTCAGTGGGATCGCAGGGGTGTCGAGGAGGCTACGTGGGAGACGGAGCGTCATATGGTGCAGCACTACCCGGAACTATTCTCTGGTATGTGATTATGTTTAGTCTCCTTATGGGGTAAGTGCATGTGATTTCGAGGACGAAATCTTATAAGTAGGGGAGTATTGTGATATCCCCAAAATAATTAATTGCAATTTGGGCATTAATTGTGTTTATATGATTAATTATGGTGGTAATAAATTAGGTGCTGGATTTATTTATCATGTTGAAGTGCTTAGTCACATGGTAGGCCTGACCGGGAATGCATTTCGGGGTGCATGTGATGCATGTTGGGTAATTGAGTGTTTTAATGACTTACATGTGTTGGTAGTCATTTATTTGGTGAAACATGCATTTATTTGAGATTGTGGAGCATTGTGGTGTTATGCTTTTAAAATATCATGTTGGGGTGTTTTATACACCATGGTATTATAGAATGCACTCTATTTTAAATAACCCACTTTTATACCCCAAAACCCCCACCATACCTTCACTCTTACTTTTAACTTTCCCAAAATATCACCTCCCAAACCCTTCCTCTCTTATTTTCGAGTTTGAGCTTAGGGGTGAAGAGAATCCTTCCAAAAACCTTGATTTGTGGAGTTTATTGGGAGATTTGAAGTCCCCAAGAGGAATGGATACCTCATTGTTGATTTTGTAGTGTTTTATTTGAGTTTGAAATGGTTTTGAAGGGTTTTGAAATGGGTTTGTTGGGGTTGGTATTATTTTGGTTGAATGTTGAATTTTTGAGATGTTTAAAGTATATATGGAAGATTTTTAGTGGTTTAGTATGGTTGGTATTTTAATATTTGATTTTGTTTGAGTTGGGGAAGGAGATGGGTGAATAGTGCCCGAAAATCGGGTGTGCAGGACTCGGCGATCGATCGGCGCCTTCCACCGATCGATCGCGAGTTGCAGGGCTGAAGGCAGTAGCCTTCGGCGATCGATCGCGAGTTTGGCGCGATCGATCGGCGAGGCCACGATCGATCGGCGCAAACTCGGCGATCGATCGCGAATTGAAAGATTTTGTTGGGCGAGGCAGTGTAGTCTCGCGATCGATCGGGGTTATATGGCGATCGATCGCGAGACACCAAAATTGGTGTTTTTGGATATTTTTGTGGGATTTTTGGTATTGTACTATTATTGGGTTCTAATATTGATTTGTGTGGATGTGTAGAACCATCCCAGGTGGCGACACAGCCAAGGAATTGAAGTCCTACCACATCCTACTTTTTGGAAAGGTACGTAGAAGACGTACGGGCACCCAACGGTACATGTATCTAATATACTCATTGTTTATGCATTGTGGATGCGAGTATATGTGGAATTATGCATTGTGGATGCAAATACATGTTGAACTATGCATGATGATTGTATATGCATATGGTTATTGGTGCACATCCCATGAGTCGTGGTCATCCCTTGATGATTTTAATGCTTGCCGCTATTTGATTTGGTGCCGCTAAATGTGAAGCTAGGGGTGGGAGCGCCGCATGTCACATTTAAGCGTGGTTATCATGTGAGGCGAGGAAAGAATATTTGCCGCTCAATGTGAGGCGAGGGGTGGGAGTACCGCATGTCCATTGAAGCGAGGTTATTCTATGCCGCCTATATGTGAAAAAAGCGAGGGGCATTAAAATACATTGTGATGGACAGACTAGGGATTGGTGACTGGTATTTGGTATTGATGAGATGGTATTATGTCATGACATGTGTAGACAATTAAATAATCTATTGATTATACTCATGAGTTATGGTACAGGGACAACCAAACTGGAAGCGTTTGAAATGCATGGGAAAACAGGAAGTGTTTTATTGTGATTATGCATTTACGCTTTATATTCATATTGTGTTGAATATGAATGTTATCATTGCTCATGTTTGGGGGTTGTCCTTGTAGGTACTTTTGGCATGATATAAAGGGGCTAAAGCGGGTTGAGGCAGTGAGCTTGTGAAGAGCACTTTTGGTGGATGAAGGATGGGATTACTTTGTATAGTGTCTACTCTAGGAGTAGTGTAAAGCTATAGTAAATACATTCATTTGATTGGGAATGTAACTAATCCATTGATGGTCCTTATTTTTTGGCATGTAATTCTTAAAGTTCATAGTCTCAACACGATCATTTTACTCTGATAAATTATGTTAGCTCTAATTATGCATTTAATCCGCACTTAAGGAACTAGGGTCCTTACAAAGGGCAACCCCCAAATCATGAGCATATAATAATCCATATTAAGTGTAGCATGATTAAAAGCGTAAATGCAGAAACCGTAAATACAAAAACACTTCCTGTTTCCCAATTGCATTTTAAACGCCCCCTTTTTGGTTGTCCCGGTATAATAACTCTTGAGTATAATCAATGGATTATTCAATGGTTTCATAAATGTCACGACATATCACCAATTACCAATCCCTAGTCTGTTATAACAGTGTATTTTAATGCACCTCGCATGTCATGACAGCGGCACCAATACCCCTCGTTTTGACATATTAGCGGCATTGAATAACCTCGCTCAAATGCGACATGCGGCAATACCCTCGCTTCAACGTTTGGCGGCAAATATTCATTCCTCGCTATAATATGACAGCGGCAAGTATTCTATCATCGTTTCAAGTTACAGCGGCAAAGCATTAAAATCATCACTCTAATATAACCATGACTCATGGGATGTGCACCAATCAATCAACATATACATATGCAATCATAATGCATAGATCAACATGTATTTGGATCCAGAATGCACAATTCAATATACACTTGCATCCACAATGCATATCCCAATGCGTATATAAATTACATGTTACCGTTGGGTGCCCAGGATCGTGATACCAGGGCTTGATGGAGCACGGTATCGTATATAGTACTTATATACACCCGAGATTTATATACACATTTATGATGCTCGCATGTGAGCACGGATATTCTTGTATATGGGTTGTATATAAAGGCATGAGCCTTTCTCTCTTTCATTATATGTTGCATGCAATTGTGGTAGAATTGCTAATGATATGAGAGTCGTTAGTGTATTGTGTGGGTGTTGAGACCCATTTATGTCGTCATATGTGTGGTGTCTTCCCTGGCTGGGAATTTACTTTGTGTACTATATTCTGTTGAGTATTGTGTATTCCCTGGCCGGGAATTATATTATGTGATGTGCTTGTGTTTTGGGATAGCTCAATTTATGGGGAGACTCTGCCCAAATTTTTATAATAGTCCACAATGTAAAAAGTGGCAAAATGGGGATGGTAATGGGCAACTCTATGAGTCTATATGTTAGTAGAGATAATCTTATAACGTTGAACATTAAAGAAATTTTGTAGTTGCCATTCAATGGTAAAGTATCATCTGAGCTTCCCGATTGGCTTTTTATTGAAAGCATGTGCCACACATAGTGGTTAATACACTAATTAAGGGTTAAGGGCTTGGGGTCCTTACATGGTTCATGCCATGATATGGTTTTTAAATGTGTATCATGACACAAGCATGATATAGAAAATACTTCAACATGATATTTTAAAAGCATTTTACCACAATGCATCAAAATCCCTATAAAAATTATGTTTTCCCAAATAAACACAACCCATATCATTTAAACCATTTTAACACCCAAGATTCTTCACATGTATAACATGCATCCCGAAATGCTCTACCGGGTCACTCCTACCATGTGACAAGCATTGTACCAAGATAATTAGTCCAAACATATAATCTAATTATCACCATAATATCGCATAAACATAATTAACGTCCAAAATGCAATTAATTATTTCGGGGATATCACAATTAGCCTCGACCAACAGCATGGAATAAAAGTCCCAAATGTAGCATACTCAACGTAAAATAGCAGGGGAAGGAAATGGAGGGATGATCTTCAAGTTATAACACTACTAAATCAATGAAAAATAAGGCCAAACAAGAACCAGTTGATTTCTGGATAATCCCACCATAATCGACAGCAACAATTGTCCCAAAAACATAGCAGAAAAAAATCGACACTATCACAATTGAGAATTAAAATTTATACAACCCCTCCAACAGAAGATTACTCAAGCTAAAATATAATCCAAATGGGATAGTTAATCGACTAAACATGAATCAACACTTCCTGTAGCTTGAGCAAGAACCGATTACCAAAACTGCCAAAATAGGGCATAAAAAAAATCGAACAAAGGTTGGGATTTTCAGGGAAAATGGGAG
Source organism: Haberlea rhodopensis (assembly GCA_907163345.1). NCBI lineage: Eukaryota > Viridiplantae > Streptophyta > Magnoliopsida > Lamiales > Gesneriaceae > Haberlea > Haberlea rhodopensis. The sequence goes on along the minus strand of CAJQUN010000379.1, from coordinate 71,441 downwards.
ATCACAAAGTGCTACAAGTTTACACATACAAACACAAGGCTAGACATCTTACAATAATACCCAACCAAAAAATCGAAGCCATAGTGAACAAAAAGGGAAAATGTAGCAGCCATTCTTTCCCCAAAAAAAACAAACCAGAATCGCACCAGAATAAAAATATAAAAGTTTAATCGATCATGGAACCATAAAGCATCGATTATACACGAACCTGGACAAGAAATCGGGTCTGAAATGGTGAAAGGATTCAGCCTTCATGGCCGAGAGAGAGAGACATCGTGCGAAGAGGGGAAAAATATGAGAGAATCGATTTTTTTTTTGTTTGTGAAAATGGGAGAGAGTATTTAACCTAGTGTTATATTTAATCCCTACCACTCAAATATCTTATCTCAATACTAGGTTTAATCCCCACTCTCCAATTTCTATCTCAAAATTAAATAATGTATAAGCCCCTTTTTAAAATTTAGTTTACACTACAAGTTCATCCGGAATTATTTATTCTCATCCCGTACTAAAATGACATTCCCAACCATTATAATCTCCTTGAATTTAATTAACCTTATAAATACAATCCCGGAATCTTTTATCCCAACTCCGCTCCCAATAAAATTCCCGATAGTTGAATTCTGTAATTATCTTATAATTATCGCAATTATCATCAAATAAATAATTAATTTATTCCGGGCATTACACTCGTACGTCATACGTACCTTATAATTCCGTAGCTCGAGTCCAAACTTTGCTTGAGTTCCTTACCTCGAGAGGTATGTGCTAAAACACATAAACAACTCACAATCAAGTATAAGCATGCAACCACGTGTCCAAGCACGTTCAAGATTCCCAATCATATCGTCAATCCATGACGATTACCAAAATAATAGCCCCCCGGCTAAGCATGCATAATACCCAAAATATACCATTTAAGAAGTTTAAAAGATAACCAAGAATTCAACCGGGAATTCCGTTTTATTAGACTTTGGCCTCAACCAATCCATTTTAAAAGCATAGCATTCCCATTGGAATGTAGACATTGCCCCGGAAACGGCCCCTTAAAACCTCGATTTCAAAATCCCGACAATTTTCCAAAATTACAAAAATATAAAACCTTACGGGCAGCGATCGATCGCCTTATTTAACGCGATCGATCGCCTAGACCACGCGATCGATCACCTGCACTGTTCATCTTCTTCGATTTTCAGCAGCTGCTCGTCGCGATCGATCGCCCCACCTCGGCGATCGATCGCCACCTGCAATTTCCGAGAAATTCGAGCTTCCATGGTGTTTTTCACACCCAAACTCAAAACCAACACCCCAAACAACACCAATACCTCAAATACATCATTAAAACTCAATAAAAAATCCCAAAAACTCAACATTGGATTTTAAGCAAAAATCCCCAAAACCCATAACCAACCAAAACCTCAACTCAAAACTACCATACCACAATCAAAACGAAGCTAAATGCGAGGGGATGAATAATACCTTATTATCTTCGAGAAATCCGGCTCCTAGGATGAGCCTCCGTCGATTTGCTCATCAAAGGAAAAGGGGGAAAGGGTTTGGGTGAGGGAGTGGCGTGAGAGGGAGAGGTGAGGAGAGAAATGGATTCCAAATGACGGAATCCCGAGTCCAACTGGTATATATAGCAAAAAATACCTCAAAATACCAATACCTTCACCAATACATCATGATTCATTAAAAATCATCTGTTTTCAAAAACTCTCTCTCCAACATCAAATCCCCAGACTAGCCCCAACAAAAGGCACCCCGGACACCAAGTCCCACTAAAAACCCAACTCAAAGGTTTTCCACCAAAATGAGAATACAATCTCAAATCTTTGGATCCGACGATCCCAGATGTCCGATTAAACAACCTCGGGAGACACAAAACCGTAATTAATTCCTAATTGCCACAATTAAAAATCCATCAAGGATTAATACCACCCCGGGATTAACACCATAAATCCCCGGACATCACAATTATCCCCCACTAATAAAATTTCGTCCTCGAAATTTGCACCGGCATACCCTACGTAACACCAGGGTAACACAAACAAAGTAACGCCACAACCCCGATTCTGGACCACATTAGAATCGAATCATCAACTACGAGAATACCAATCTCGCACCAAGCTCTACAATAGAGCAACGCCAAAACCAATATAAACCTGAAAGTTAATAACATACCTCGATGTGAATCATCCCGGAAGTCAGTCCACCATGACTGCAATCAATCAAAACCCCATTGGTTTTAATATAGATATCTCTCTGTGATATCCACCACTCGCCCACGATGCTTAACGCACATCGTTATGATGGGAACCACTAGTATACAATCAGTATACTCCCGGAAAATCCGGTTTCGCTTCCCAGTCCATCTCCTCCAAAGGAGTAGTTGCACCACTTGCAATCCGGATCGGGTATACCACGGTCACTAAACCACACAAAACAAATCGCTACAGATGTCTACAACCTTGTGTTCCAAGAAATCCCATCTTGGTCCAAAACACACTATCGAGACTCTACAAGGTCTCAAGTTCCACAGGGGACATGCAAGACGAACAATTGCATTCCCAAACACAAGTCAACCGTGACACTAAACAAATCCGAATCCTCGCCATCCCTCATTTATCCTGGGATTCAACAATCCTAAAATAGGAAGGCTATCGAATTATCCAACAAGAACTACCATGGTTCTAAAACACGACAATCCCTCCAAAGGGGAAGTCAAACGGACCTCACGATTATTCCTCAGAATACATCGTGCCATCGAGATTACCAATCTCAAATTGCCACAATCTCCCACCGGAGATTCATCAAACCAAACACACTAACCCGACGTTCAACAAGGAACGAAATAGAGTTGGCATTCGTATACACACACGGGTATACATGTCTAAGCACCAACACAACAGGCACACTCAAAGCAATAGGCTCGGGTATCTCCAAACATACCCAAAGTCCCAAAACCTACTGCCAAGCCTCGATTATTCTCACTCCACGGAGAATAGTGGTCAACAGACCAAAGCCAAAGGGTGTGATTCCAACATCAACACCACACAATCAAAGCAACGAATCTCCCAAAAGATTCAACCGGCAGGTATATCAATACCGCCTTTCCCACAAGGATAGTGTCATGAATCCATGACCTTCCAACCTCGAACCACCGTCCGGAAAACTGGATATACATACCAACATATATCTCGGAACCAAAATATGCAATTGGTTCAGAATAGTGCATCGAAGCCACTATCATCAAATCGAAACTCGTATACGCCATGTATACTCAAACAACGATGCCCTGTACCATTGCCATAGTACTCCACACTTGAGCATCATCCCAGAGACGTCTCCTCGAACGTCTCACTGGAAGTACGAAGCCATTACCTAGTCCAACACTAGTAGGGCTTACCCTGGTTGATTCACGATCAACCCTCAACCAAAACTGGCTGCCTTCATGACAGTACAACCCAAATCTCTCCAAGAGATAAAGTCAATATAGTAGTGTCACTCCACTAACTATACCACACAATTTCAATTGTGACTTCCGTCGCATACCATATGCAAAGATGCTCAACCAGAGCTAACAACGACTTGTCGACGCTCACGTTGGTATTCCAACAAAATTGAGTCGTCCCAAAACAAGCCTCTTAAAACATTGACCTATAAACGTCTCCGCGAGGTATTCCCTGCCTCAATCATCATGCTACAAAGAGACTACAAGAGTCTACCAAAAGTCCTCATCGTATCATCATACGATTCACTGAACTCGAATCCAACAAGCAGTATAACGGCTATCAAAAGCACGTTATAACATTGCCACGATATCTGGCTAACAAGCGCTGCCTCCAAAGGCTCATACCAAGCCTACCAACGTCTCATACGTTCCACCCGGTATACCATACCGTAACATCCATTTAGAGTAGTGGGCCATCACCCAAAATTTCTCTAAAACCAAAGCATAATGGACATCCCGGTGTCCTTGCTCAACCACAAAGCAATCCTAATCCCTTAGGACTTATCCCACACCCTCAGGGTGGGTGTGACCACGCCTACCGCAGATCACAACAACACGCGAGTAGTTTCCTCAATGACTACTCTTACAACCAATTACTTGGCCTAAGCCAAACCAGCGAGTATACCCAAGGGTATCATTACTCGAACAATATATACACCAAAAATGTGCTGCGGTACAATCCCTGTACGGTGCACCCAATAATTCTTTGAGCAACTTGCTCGGCATAATGGTCTCGTCAACTAGTGACCCAGACACTACCATGTGTCCACCAAAGGCACTCAAGCCATACAACTCAATACATAACATAAATGTATTAATCATCAAAATGACGCTACACGTCTACATAGAACATCAACTATGTCATCGTCATCCCATGACGGCATATGTCAACATATGACATCCAATTAACATCGTCAAACATATGACGGTACATGTCAATACACGACATCCATAATCTCATCGTCAAACACATGAAGTATATAACATGTAGTATCCACAATGATGCTAACAAAAGTAATACGCCATACCTCATCGCTATCAAGATAGCGGAATACCTGTATCCATCGTCCACCAGCGGTACACAAGTAGCATCCATCGCTCGTAGGCGACATAATGCAGCGCTATGCACATAGTTGTATAACCCATCACTATAGAATCAGCGGCATGATCTCTCGTCATAGAGTCAGTGGCATAAGACATCGCTATAGATATCCGGCGGTATGAACCATCGCCATAGGTGTAGCGGAATGACCCGTCGCTATGTAATATCCGGTGACACGAATCATCGTCAATAGAATACCCGGCAGCATGAACCATCGCCAATAGAATAGCGGAATGAGACATCGCTATCAATATATCCGGCGGCAAGAACCATCGCCAATCAATATAGCGGAATGAACCGTCGCTATCAATATACCTGGCGGCATAAACCATCGCCAATCAATATAGCGGAATGAACCGTCTCTATCAATATACCTGGCGGCATGAACCATCGCCAATCAATATAGCGAAATGAGCCGTCTATCAATATACCTGGCGGCATGAACCATCCCCAATCAATATAGCGGAATGAACCGTCGCTATCAATATACCTGGCGGCATGAACCATCGCCAATCAATATAGCGGAATGAACCATCGCTATCAATATACCTGGCGGCATAAACCATCGACAATCAATATAGCGGAATGAACCATCGCTATCAATATACCTGGCGGCATAAACCATCGCCAAAGAATAGCCGATCCCTAGTCATTGTCACGGTAGTGTATTTTAATGCCACTCGCTCAATTAAAACATGCGGTTCTCCCACCCCTCGCTTCACATATAGGCGGCATAGAATAACCTTGCTTAAATGGACATGCGGCGCTCCCACCCCTCGCTTCACATTTTAGCGGCAAATATTCTTTCCTCGCCTCATATGATAACCACGCTTCAATGTGACATGCGGCGCTCCCACCCCTCACTTCACATTTTAGCGCCACAAAACAATAAATAGCGGCAAGCATTTAAAATCATCACTCATCCATAACAATGACTCATGGGATATTCACCAAGTATTTCATCCATACCTGCATCACAAAGCATAATCCATATTCCAACATACATCATCATGAGTGTATTTTAATGCACCTCGCTCAAATGCGACATGCGGCACTCCCACCCCTCGCTTCAACATTTGGCGGCAAAGCATTAAAATCATCACTACATGTACACATGCAATCACAATGCATAATTCTATGATGTATATAAAACGCAGGTTACCATTTCGTGTCTTTCAACCATGGCCTTAGCCTTTCGTGTCATAGTGTCCCTACAGGAACAATCCCAAACCATGAGCATACGATAATCCATATTCCCCACAATATGATTATAATGAGTAAATGCATAAACTATGAGTACAAAGTACTTCCCGTATCCCAATGCATTTCAAAATGCTCCATTTGGTTGTCCCTGTGTCACAACTCACAATCATAATCAACAGGTTATATTATGATTCTATAGATGTCATGACATATAATCGTTTCACTATGATGACATATCACAAATGCACATAAGCAAAATAGTTGTGTCACACAACACTAACTACTATCATGCATAAATATGTGCTACTCATCCCTATCAGCGTGTTCCAGGCCTTCAACAACCCCAAAGAGCTAACCACTGCTCTGATACCACTAATGTAAGGACCCCCGTGCCCTTAACCCGTTATTAGTGTATTAAGCCATGTCACTAGTGTATATAATCATACTATCAGGGGAAAACCATATGCAAGTGCAACACCATATGCTATCCAGAAAATTTCTTGCATTTAAACCACATAATATTCAAATTCCCCAACCATGATTATCCATATAACATGCACCCTCATAATACACTAACATACTCTTAGTTCATTTAGCAATTCTATATCTAATTGCGTGCAAACCATAAATGAACAGAGAAGAGCCGTAGCCCGTTTATACATTCCATATACACGTAATATGTACTCACATAAGAGCACCCAATGAATGAGCGTGTATCTAATGTATAAAACACTCTGCTGGATACCGTTACTGGTGCTTCGATCCTGGAAGCACCTCTCGAGCGCAACTCGATCTCGACTCTGGATCTGAGTGCCTGTCCATCCAGCTCTGGTACCTCAATCCTGGAAGTACTTCAATCAATAGCCGAGCTCAACTCCAAAGCTGCTGCTACACCTGTACCACCTGCCCCAACAGAGACAGCCCCCACACGGGGTGATCATACCAATATTCCAAATCCAATAACCATAACAATACAATTCATAATTTACAACAATGTAAATGCAATGAAATACAAAATATACTCCCTGGATGGTATCATCCTCATCCGGGGTTTCCTGTACTGTCCCTGTTCTCAAAACACTGAAACCATCAAATTCCCAAATGCCAGTTAATCATTACATTGATTAACAATTCCATGAGCCATATACCAATATCATAATCAATAATATCAAATCATTAAACAATGATTATAGACAATCCATGTTTCTCACTTATGGTTTCATAGCTCTATTTCACTGCTCGCTCTACAATTGTGGCATTCCAGTTCTACGCATTCTCGATGGCAGCGGCGTCATAATCGATGTTCGCTCACAGGCGACAACATCCCAATCATCGCTCGCTCAAAAGCGGCACCATGAAATTCTCAATGCATATATAGACATTTAAGGCAAGTACCATAAACCATGCATTTCAATCTCCGTTTATTGCTAATACCATGTGTCATGCATTTCCACACACATTCATTGCAATACAGTGTACCAAGCACTCAACAATTGCAATTATATTAAAGGGCTATGCTCGTACGTCATACGTACCTTATAATTCCGTAGCTCGAGTCCAAACTTTGCTTGAGTTCCTTACCTCGAGAGGTATGTGCTAAAACACATAAACAACTCACAATCAAGTATAAGCATGCAACCACGTGTCCAAGCACGTTCAAGATTCCCAATCATATCGTCAATCCATGACGATTACCAAAATAATAGCCCCCCGGCTAAGCAAGCATAATACCCAAAATATACCATTTAAGAAGTTTAAAAGATAACCAAGAATTCAACCAGGAATTCCGTTTTATTAGACTTTGGCCTCAACCAATCCATTTTAAAAGCATAGCATTCCCATTGGAATGTAGACATTGCCCCGGAAACGGCCACTTAAAACCTCGATTTCAAAATCCCGACAATTTTCCAAAATTACAAAAATATAAAACCTTACGGGCAGCGATCGATCGCCTTATTTAACGCGATCGATCGCCCCTGTCCAGTGGGCAAAAACGCCTACACGCGATCGATCGCCACCCCTCGCGATCGGTCGCCAACATGCTCGCGATCGATCGCCTAGACCACGCGATCGATCGCCTGCACTGTTCATCTTCTTCGATTTTCAGCAGCTGCTCGTCGCGATCGATCGCCCCACCTCGGCGATCGATCGCCACCTGCAATTTCCGAGAAATTCGAGCTTCCATGGTGGTTTTCACACCCAAACTCAAAACCAACAACCCAAACAACACCAATACCTCAAATACATCATTAAAACTCAATAAAAACTCCCAAAAACTCAACATTGGATTTTAAGCAAAAATCCCCAAAACCCATAACCAACCAAAACCTCAACTCAAAACTACCATACCACAATCAAAACGAAGCCAAATGCGAGGGGATGAATAATACCTTATTATCTTCGAGAAATCCGGCTCCTAGGATGAGCCTCCGTCGATTTGTTCATCAAAGGAAAAGGGGGAAAGGGTTTGGGTGAGGGAGTGGCGTGAGAGGGAGAGGTGAGGAGAGAAATGGATTCCAAATGACAGAATCCCGAGTCCAACTGGTATATATAGCAAAAAATGCCTCAAAATACCAATACCTTCACCAATACATCATGATTCATTAAAAATCATCTGTTTTCAAAAATTCTCTCTCCAACCTCAAATCCCCAGACTAGCCCCACCAAAAGGCACCCCGGACACCAAGTCCCACTAAAAACCCAACTCAAAGGTTTTCCACCAAAATGAGAATACAATCTCAAATCTTTGGATCCGACGATCCCAGATGTCCGATTAAACAACCTCGGGAGACACAAAACCGTAATTAATTCCTAATTGCCACAATTAAAAATCCATCAAGGATTAATACCACCCCGGGATTAACACCATAAATCCCCGGACATCACAGATACACTACGAATTATGTAGAGGGATGTTGACTGATCGAGATAGGATTTGTCCCTCCTATATAACAGGAGATGTGTTTGGCCCTTGATCAAGTGAGAACTAAAATGCATGGCCATGCTCGAATGAGTCGATATGAGATATCGAGCTTATTCGTTTATTCTTGTTCTACTTGGGGATCAAGAAATAGAGATTGAATATACGAGTATGACTATTCCATGACTCGTGTTCAATCTAAACACAAAGGACAAAGCGATTAAATTACATGGTTAATATTATCACAAGTTCTAAAGGTTATGTCGAGTCATTGACATTCTTGTAATTTGGGTAGCCTCGATGTGTTGCTAGACACCGCTCTTAGCTTGTAACGTAAAATGAGATTTTATGTCACTGCCAACATTACAAGATCCTATCGGGTCGCACAAAAGATTAAATCGATAAGGGAAATTAAATTCATTGGATGAATTAATTAATTAAGAAGAGTCTTAATTAAGTGATTAAAAGGTTTTAATTAAATCATGGGTTTGGGCCCATAAGACTTTAAGAAAGTCTTGAACCTTAATTAAAAGCCTTATAATATAAATACAAGGTTTTGATTAATTGTTAATTATACTTTCATATCATACTTTTGATATTAAAACCTAGCCACTAAAACCTTGAGCTCTAGGCCACCTCAAGTGGGAGACCTAATCGCCGCCGCCTCACTCTCCATCTCTCGGCCGTCGCCGCCGCTAGTTAGGGAAGGAGATCGGTTGCCTTTAGTTGGTTTTGATCCGTGGTTTTGGTTTTGATTCAAGAATAAGTCTAGCAACTTATTCTTGAATATCCCTTTTCGATTTGATCGTGTGGATACCGTAGAGGCAAGACCAATGGAGGTGTTGCTTGTGACTCGGAGTTCGTTGGACGTGCTGCTCCGTGGAATCTGCTCAAACACAGTACAAGGGTGAGAATTTTGTAAACCTTTATCCGATATGATATCCTATGTATAGATCCATTGTTCTAGTAATCCAATAATTTTATTTCGCTGCGTTGTATGCTCTAAGGATTACTTACAGTGGTATCAGAGCCGTGTACAAGGCTCATATCGGATTTATGTGATTAAATAGTTTAATCATATTAGAATTAATATTGCATGCTATTTAAAACTGTATGAACATATGTGATATGTTAATATTTAGTTTGTGAAAATCATCGTAAAATTGTATTTGATATAATTGGCGAATAATCAAATTTATTGGGCAATATTTTCGGCCATCACCATCACAAATGACACCACGGCTAGCCACATGAGGGCTAGGGTTTTCGAACCCTTGGCTCGAGATGGCTTAGTCGTTGTGGCTAATAATTGTGCAGGGAAGTGTCGAAAATTGATTAGGGTTTAGAACCCATTGGCTCGTGACGGCTAGCTCATGACGGCTAGGGTTTCGAACCCTAGTAGCCGTGCATGGGCTCGGCCATCGTCGCCTCTTATGCTAAGGTTTTGAGATGTGGATGAGTTTTGAACTCTTTGGCTCGATAATGGTTCACGCATGCATGGATTAGTAGCTTTACCGCATGAGAGCAAGGTTTTTCGAACCCTTAGCTCGAGATGGTTGAGCCAACCCCGTGCATGGCCTGACCGTGACTCGTGGCTAACAAATTCCGGCGTTTCGAACAAGATGGCTCAATGAAAACCCAAGGTGGTGCGTGGCGGCTAGGATTTGGAACCCTAGCGCCGCCGCCGCTCGAGCTTGGCTCGGCCATGGGCTAGGGTTTTGAACCCTAGGCCCATTATTGGTCCAGCCGTGTGCTTTTGTGATTTGAACCATGGTGGTTCGTGTCTTAGTCGCTTAAGTTCGTGGCATGTGATGTCCCGAGCGTACGATAATTTTTCAAAAATTATTTTACAGTTTTAATTAGAATTAAATTTAAAATGTTTAGAATTTAATTAATTAAATTTTAATGCATGCTTTATGTGTTGTTTGAGCATGGTGCGTGGTTATAGCCCTTTGACCTATTAGATAGGATTTGTGGATGTTTGTAATATATAATACGACCTGCGTGTCGTGCCTTCTCTATTTCATTCTAAATGTAATCCCTCCCCTATGTTCCCCTCGAATGTGTTGTTTGAGCATGGTTCGTGTCTTAGTCGCTTAAGTTCGTGGCATGTGATGTCCTGAGCGTACGATAATTTTTCAAAAATTATTTTACAGTTTTAGAGGAACCCTTGCCATGGATATTTATATTGTAGATATCCATGGCAACTAACAATGTATCAAACACATTATCACTGCGATCGGTCCTTGAGAAGGACAAACTAAATGGGACAAATTTCCTAGACTGGCATAGGAACTTGAGGATAGTCCTCAAACAAGAAAAACAATATGTCCTAGAGGAACCCTTGCCCGCTGAGGAACCTCCCCTAACGGCTACAAGAGCCGAAAAAGATGCTTACAAGAAGCATCAAAGTGACGCACTTGATGTTGGGTGCCTTATGCTTGCCACCATGAACTCTGAGCTTCAGAAGCAACATGAGGAAATGGAGGCGTTCGATATGATCGAACACTTAAAGCAATTGTACCAACAGCAAGCAAGACAAGAGAGGTATGACGTCTCTAAGGCGTTATTTCAGTGCAGGATGGTAGAGGGAAGCCTAGTTGGAACTCACGTGCTCAAGATGATTGGGTACATTGAGAATCTGGACAAACTGGGTTTTCCATTGGACCAAGAGTTGGCCACCGATGTGATCTTGCAATCGTTACCTGAGAGCTTCAGTCAATTTGTAGTAAATTACAATATGACTGACATGGAAAAGACTCTACCACAATTGCTTGGTATGTTGAGAAAATATGAAGCAAATACAAAGAAGACTAAGGTCAAATGTTCTTATTGTGAATAAGGGCAAAGGAAAGGCCAAAGCTAAAGGCAATAAGAAAGCAAATAAGGTCTTTGTTAAATCTAAGCCAAAGTCTTATGCACTGAAATCAAAGGGAGGGATAGCAAAGGAAGGGAACTGTTTCCATTGCGGTGAGACCAACCATTGGAAAAGAACCTGCAAAGTATATCTGGAGGATCTAAAGAAAGAAAGTGTGACTTCCACTTCAGGTATTTTTGTTATAGAAGTCAATTTATCTACTTCTTCATCATAGGTATTAGATACTGGATGTGGATCTCACATTTGTGTAAATGTGCAGGACCTCAAAAAGAGTAGATTATTGGCGAAAGGCGAAGTTGATCTCCGAGTTGGAAATGGAGCAAGAGTTGCTGCATTAGCTATAGGAGATTATAGTTTAGCTTTACCTTCTGGTTTATCATTGATTTTAAAAGACTGTTATTTTGTGCCATCTATTACTAAAAACATAATTTCTATTTCTTGTTTAGACAAGTATGGTTTTTCATTTATAATAAAGGACAACTGTTGTTCTATTTATTTAAATGATATGTTTTATGCTAGTGCACAAATGGTGAATGGTCTTTATGTATTAAATCTTGATATGCCTATCTATAACATAAATACTAAAAGGATTAAAAATAATGATTGTACTCCGACTTATCTCTGGCACTGTCGCTTGGGCCACATAAACAAGAACCGCATATCTAAACTTCATAAGGATGGAGTATTAGATTCATTTGATTTTGAATCATATGAAACATGCGAATCTTGTTTAATGGGCAAGATGACTAAAGCCCCTTTCAAGGGACATGTTGAAAGGGCAAATGTTTTATTGGGACTAATACATAGTGATGTATGTGGACCAATAAGTACACAAGCTAGAGGTGGTTTTCAATACTTCGTTACATTTACTGATGACCTCAGTAGATATGGGTATGTTTACCTAATGAAGCATAAGCATGAAACCTTTGAAAAGTTCAAAGATTTCAAGAATGAAGTACAAAACCAACTTGGCAAAAGTATCAAAATCCTTCGATCAGATCGAGGAGGTGAATACTTAAGCCAAGAGTTTCATGACTATCTAAAGGAGTGTGAGATAGTCCCACAACTCACTCCTCCGTATACTCCACAATGGAATGGTGTATCCGAGAGGAGAAATCGAACCTTGTTAGACATGGTTAGATCAATGATGAGTCATGCAGATCTTCCGATATCGTTTTGGGGACACGCTCCAGAAACATCGATTTTCTTACTGAACCGTGTTCCATCTAAATCAGTGGAAAAGACACCATATGAGATATGGACTGGGAAGCGTCATAGTATGTCTTTTATGAATATTTGGGGTTGTGAGGCTTTCGTTAGACGTCACGCCACTAACAAACTTGGACCCAAATCTGATAAGTGTTTATTTGTGGGGTATCCTAAGGAAACGAAAGGATACTATTTCTATTATCCCACCGAGAACAAAGTAGTTGTTGCTCGGACTGGTGTATTTCTTGAAAGAGAATTTATTTCTAGAAAAACCTGTGGGAGAAAAATAGAACTTAGTGAAGTTCAACCACAAGAAAACACTGAACCTGAGATTGAGATGGAAACAGAGCAGGCACCGCAAGCTGTTGTGGAAGAAGCACCTGCTCAAGAGACACAAGCCCAGCGTAGGTCTGTAAGAGAACACCGGGAGCCGCAGAGATATGGATTTCTTGTGACTCAACAAGGTGACTTACTACTTATTGATGAGGATGAGCCGTCATCTTATCAACAAGCTATAATGGGCACTGATTCTGAGAAATGGCAAGAGGCCATGAAATCTGAGATGGAATCCATGTATGCAAACCAAGTATGGATTTTGGTTGATCCACCTGAAGGGGTACGACCCATAGGGTGCAAATGGATTTTCAAGAAAAAGACCAATATGGATGGTAACGTACAAACCTATAAAGGTCGGCTGGTTGCAAAAGGATTCAAACAAATTCATGGTATTGACTATGATGAAACCTTTTCACCAGTGGCCATGGTTAAATCCATAAGGATCTTGCTTGCAATAGCTGCATTTGATGATTATGAAATCTGGCAGATGGATGTCAAAACAGCTTTCCTTAATGGAAATCTGCTCGAGGATGTGTACATGACACAGCCCGAGGGTTTTGTCGATCCAAAGGATGCTAGAAAGATATGCAAGCTACAACGATCCATTTATGGATTTAAGCAAGCTTCTCGGAGTTGGAATCTTCGATTTGATGATGCAATCAAAGAGTTTGGTTTTATCAAAAACGAAGATGAACCTTGTGTCTACAAGAAGGTCAGTGGGAGCGTAATCATTTTCCTAGTGTTGTATGTAGATGACATACTTCTCATTGTAAATGATATCCCTGCCTTACAATCTGTAAAGATTTGGCTAGGGAACTGCTTTTCGATGAAAGACTTGGGAGAAGACACCTATGTATTAGGAATCAAGATCTATAGAGATAGATCAAGAAGGCTTCTTGGTCTGAGTCAAAGTACATACATAGACAAAGTGATTAAAAGGTTTAGCATGCAAGAATCAAAGAAATGATTCGTGCCTATGACACATGGTATTTATCTCTCGAAGGAACAGTGTCCTTCAACATCAGATGAGAGACAACGCACGAGTAAGATTCCATATGCGTCAGCTATTGGATCTATCATGTATGCCATGATATGTTGTAAGGACCCCAAGCCCTTAAACCTTGATTAGTGTATTAACCACTATGTGTGGTACATGCTTTCTATAAAATGTCAATCGGGAAGCTCTGATGATACTTAATCATTGCCTGTCAATGAAAGACTCATATGTTTGCCCTTTACCAACCCCTTGGTGCCACTTTTCACATTGTAAACTTTTATAAAAATTTGGGCAGAGTCTCCCCATAAATAGAGCTATCCCAAAAAAAAAAGTACAACACATAACCAAATTCCCGGCCAGGGAAAGCATAATACTCAACAGAAAGCAGTAATACAAGTAGATTCCCAGCCAGGGAAGACACCACACATATGTCAACAAAAGTGGGTTCCAACACCCACATAATACACCAATGACTCTCATATCATTCTAGCAATTCAACCTAATTGCATGCAACCTTAAATGAAAGAGAGAAAGGCTCATGCCTTTATATACAATCCATATACAAGTATAATCGTGCTCACATGCGAGCATCATGAATATGTATAAATCCTCAGGTGTATATATAGGTACTCTATACGATACCGTGCTCCATCAAGCCCTGGTACCACGATCCTGGGAGTACCTCAAATCAACAGCTCGAGCTCAGCTCCATAGCCATCGATGTACCTGTCCACCTGTCCCAACAGAGACAGCCCCCAACGGGGTGAGCATACCAATACACAAAATCCCATAATCATAATAATGAAATTCATAATTTACAACACAAGTAAATACTAATGAATTTAAATGATACTCCCTGGATGGCAACATCCTCATCCGGGATTCCGTGTACTGTCCCTGTTCTCACAACATCAAACTCATCAAATCTCATAAATCAGTAAATCAACACATTGATTTACACATCGCATGCCTGATTCTCAAATATCAAGAATGAATGATTCCAAGTTCATATATATGCAAATATAGATATATCAATATCTAATATTGATTTCATAACCTTGCTTTCCATTATACTTAGACATCTCATATGTCTTATAATGAAAACATGAGTCTATGAACCTAGACATCTCAAATGTCTCATAATGAATACATGATTCTACGAACCTAGACATCTCAAATGTCTTACGAAGAATGCATGATTCTACAAACCTAGACATCTCAAATGTCTCATAATATAGTCATATAAACCCAGTACCCCTTATATCATGTAAGAGTCATCCTACTCTAATGTCACGCACGCTACAAGCGGCGATATCAAGATTTGGGTCATTCCTTGGCTATATCAACATATACGTATAACCATACGCAAAACATTCAATGCAATCAAAAATACCTTATGCATTTCACATATATATAGTAATGCTCGTACGTCGCACGTACCTTAAATCTCCGAAGTCCGAGCCAAGCCTTGCTCGAGTTCCATGCCCCGAGGAATGATGTGCTAACACGATAAATAATTCACAATTATTTACGAACATGTAACCTATGCTCAAGCACACCCATATCCCTCACAACATTGTCAATACACGACAATTATCCTCTTAAAAGACCCGGGGCAGGGTACATGCAGGGAAGGAAATAAATGAGACAATCGAAATTTGTTCAAGAATGCCCTACAAAAATCGAACCTTAATCTCACAATTTCGAACCCAATAAAATACCATAATTCATCTAAAATGTCAATTAAGCTATCCAAGCAAGAATCAACATCCCTTGACAAAAACTCCCCATTTTTCGAATTCAACCCCCTTAAAATCGAACCCAAACAAGCCTTTAAATCCCAACTCTTAAAATCCTTCAAATTCGAACCAAAGCTTCTCAATTCGATCTCAATCAAGCATCATAATACTCTTAAAACATGCAATAATCGATCCATTGCACGAATTAACACCCCTGCCAAAAACCCCCAAATTTTCGAAATCAAACCCTACAATTTTCGAAAATTATTTCGAACCAAAATCACCAAAATAAGCAGGGAAATGCACGAAAAAGAAGAACAAGGGTTAAGGGAGATTACCCAACGAAATCGGAAGCAAAAACAAACGAAAATCGAAGAACCCTAGAAATTGGGGATCGACGCTTACCAGCAAAATCCGACTCCAGGACGCGACGAAACCTTCAATTGGCAGAGGGGAAAGGAGCGCCTCGTCGAGACGAAGCCGTGGGTAGGTCGCACGCGCCGATCGGCGGCCGGACGGCGGCGGGCGCACCGCTTGAAGCGGCGGGGGTGCTGTAGCAGACGGGAATCGCGCGGGAGAGAGGGAGGAGAAATAAATTGGGCTGAAATGATAATTTTCTTAAAATTTCGGGTTCAACTGCTATTTATAGCAAAAATACCCCGAAAAAATAATAGCCCCACAAATACATCGTGATTCCTTAAAAATCATCTGTTTTCAAAAACTCTCTCTCTAACTCCAAAATCCCCTACCGGTGCTCACCCAGCACCCGAGATCCCGAGACACACCAAAAACCCAACTCTTAGGTTTTACACCGTAATGTGAATACAATCTCAACCTCTGGGTCCAACGATCCCAACTGCCCAAATAAACGAGCCCAGAAGGCCCAACACCTCTCCTAAATCCCAAATCGCCACGTAAAACCACTTTAGGGATTATTAACACTACGGGATTAACACCTATAATCCCTGGTCATCACAATATCCCCCACTAAAAGAATTTCGTCCTCGAAATTAGCACTGGTGTATCACGTAACACCCAGGCTACACAACAACATGAAGCCATAACCTCGATTCCTGACCATATCAGAATCGTATTAATAAACGCGAGGATACTTACCTCTCATCTAACTCTGACAGAGCGACATACCAAAACCAACATATCACCCAAGAGGTAAAACGTACCTCGATGCGGGTCATCCCAAAAGTCAGTCCCTCATGACTGCGAAACAACTGATACTTACGACTGTAGATCAGACAGTCATCCTTCGTTCTAATACAACAGTACGAACACATCCTGAATGACACCTCAACCGTAAGAACGTTGACCTCGTGTCAAACTCTGGAGTGGAATAGACTTCCAAATCCATCATAACGTCAAAGAGCGTCAGCACAACTCAACGCTAACAGTCCAAAAGCAGTTAGTCAACTGAAACTGCAAGGATTCGAATCGCTCTTGATTCTATCGTAGATATCATCCAATGATATTTTACTATGACTTACGATGTCTAACATACATCGTTACGAGGGAAACACTAGTACAACCACGGTGTACACATATCAAACCTGGTTTCCACTTTCAAACTTCCTTCATCGAAGGAGTAGTCGCCTCATTGCAACTTAATTTGGGCAACTCACGGCCACAAATTAAAACAAAAGACATCTCACAAGATGTCCACCTACGGATGTTCCAAGAATCACGTCCTGATCATAAATAACAACCGAGACTCCGCAGAGTTTAAAATTCTTAAGGGGCATGCAATAAACCCATTGCATCCTCAACGCTTGTGTCGTCAGCGACACTCAACCAATCCGAAATCCTGCCATCCCTTGAAAATCCTCGGATTTAACAATCCAAACTTGGGAAGGCTGTCACATAACTCGAAGGAAAACACCAACAAGGGAAATACCTTAACCCTCACAAGAAAATCCCTCTTCAAGGGAGTCAACTAACTTTACGATTGTTCCTCATAAACATCGTGCCATGGAGATTCCCAATCTCAAGGTGTTCCATATCTCTCATCAGAGATTTAACCATCCAAAAATAGCATAACTCTATGCTTAACAGAGAGGAAATCTATAACTGGCATCCGTATACTCACCGGTATACCTGCCTAAGCACTGACATCACATGCATACTTAATGCACTTGGCTCGGGTATCTACAACCTACCCCTAAGCCCCAAACACAACCGTCAATTCTGAGTCATTCCTTACTCAGTGGAGGATGATAATCGACGATTAACAATACACGGTGTGATTCCCAAAATCAACACCACTTGCACCAACTTACCGAATCTTTCAAAGATTCCCAAATAGGTATAATACTACCTCCTTCCTCGCAAGGGAAATGCCATCGAACTCGAGATCCACAAGTCTCGAACCATCGTTCAGAAAAACTGGATACAATAACACCCGTTGTATCCCAATACACGGGTTCCTTTAGATTGAGTCAATAACAACCTGATGACTCTCTTGTTGGTACTCCAACATCCTGAGCTGTCCCAGACAAGTCTCCAAGATTAAACATAAACGTATACACGTTTCAGCGAGGCACGCACAACCTCAAATGATGTGGTGACTATTAGAGTCCACCACGATCCACATCGCATCACCTTACGATTGCCAAACTTGGTTCCAACGAGCAGTATAACGGCTCTAGCAAGCCCATCACGATACTACACACACGTGGCAGACAGCCTAGTCTCTGCCTCTCTAGGTTCACCTCAAACCTACCAATAAGACGGACGTTTCCACATGGTATAACATACTATGGGAAGAAAACTCAATAGAGTAGTGGGTCTTTATCCAACACTCCTCAATGCCGATAAACCCTGGACACTCCAATGTCCCTATGTACTTAACATAACCTGATCCTACTCCCTTAGGACCCATCCTACACCCTCAAGGGTGGTGTGACCATGTCTACCACATGTCACATCGACAGAAAGCGAGTAATTTCCTCCATGATTACTCCTGTCGTCAAAAACATGGCCAAAAAGCCAATCCAACGAGCATACTTCTAGGGTATCACCACTCGTAATATGATCGCCCCAATCGTAAGCTGCGGTACAATCCCATGTACAGCGCATCCATCCATTCCTCGAGCAACCCGCTCGGTATAAGGGTCACGTCCATCGGTGTCGCACACACCACCTTGTGCTCGGTACTGGCACCCAAGGCATACCACTGAATACGTATACTCAACGCATCGATCTTCGTAACGATGATGCAGGTCTAATAAGACATCTCCTACACCATCGTCATCGTCATCCTGTGACGACACATGCCAACTCATGGCATCTAAAACATTGTCAACTAGTGACGATACATGTACATCAGCGTATGTCAATCCACTATCATGCTAGTAAAAATGGGCATAATAAAACATGTATATCAATGCATGCCAGCTAAAATAAAGCTAATAAAATAGCAATATCTCATACCTCATAGCTAGCAATATAGCGTCATACCTGTCTCCGTCGCTCAATAATAGTGCGTAATCAGCACCCATCGCTCGAAGGCGGCAAAAATCCTGTGCTGAGTACATAGCGGCAAGATCCCTCGCTATAGAATCGACGGTATGACACCTCGTCAGATAATAAGTGGCATGAAACCTCGCTATACCCTGAGCATGAATCATCGTCCACATAGTAGCGGAAAGAGGCATCGCTATCAATACACCTGGCGGAATAAACCGTCGCCAATCAATATAGCGGAATGAACCGTCGCTATAAATACACCTGGCGGAATGAACCATCGCCAATAGATATAGCGGAATGAACCATCGCTACAAATATACCTGGCGGAATGAACCATCGCCAATAGATATAGCGGAATGAACCGTCGCTATAAATACACCTGGCGGAATGAACCATCGCCAATAGATATAGCGGAATGAACCATCGCTACAAATATACCTGGCGGAATGAACCATCGCCAATAGATATAGCGGAATGAACCGTCGCTATAAATACACCTGGCGGAATGAACCATCGCCAATAGATATAGCGGAATGAACCATCGCTATAAACCGTGTCCTCATAGAGAAATGAATATAAATCGACACAGCGGGACACATCACCGCTATCATCCGTGTCATCACAAAGGAATGAATCATCATCCCAACAAGCGGCATCTCATCCTCGCTTCTTCATACAAGCGGTATCTCATCCTCGCTTCGTATGGCATACCCCGCCTCCATGTGCAAGCGAGCATCCCCGCCCGCTCCACATTTTTAGCGGTACAAGCATAAGCTTCTTCATACAAGCGGTATCTCATCCTCGCTTCGTATGGAATACCCCGCCTCCATGTGCAAGCGAGCATCCCCTCCCGCTCCACATTTTTAGCGGTACAAGCGTAAGTATAAAAATTCTCACTGTCATAAGCAGGACTCCTGGAATGTATAATCATCATTCCTTTTTATACTCCATATTTCCTGTAACCTGCAACCATCAGGGTTAACAACAATAGCCATATACGCTATGCATCCACATTCAATTCATAATAAAAACACATTATGAGAATGTATGGTTTCACAAATAAATGTCATGATATCCTTCTTTAAATCCTTATTTCAATCCCGAGCCCTTATCATTAGTACATTTTAATGCTTCTTGCTACTCCATGTAAGCGGAATTCTTCCTCGCTTCCAATGGACCTTAGCGTAAGCCATTAAAATCCTTACTAAGATAACTTTGACTCAAGAAATACACCTCTTATATTTCATAACATGCATATGCAAAAACAATGCACAATAACATATACCATAACCTCAATGCACCACTTTGCATTCATCATGTGTCAACAAGACAACGTAAAATACATGTTACCTCGGAAATATCCCTTTATCTGATTTTTTTAAAACCAGCTTCCTTGGCACATAACACACGGAGTGCCAGACATCCCCATAAATGTCATCCTATCGTGTTCCACACGATTCCTGCACCCACAATGGTTAGCAATACCACTTTTCATATCATAAGAGCACATAAACAATTTGCTATGTCATACAACATTAATGCCATCATGCATAAATATGTGCTATCAATAACTTCCTAGGCCCTTAACAGCCCCAATGAGCAACCACTGCTCTGATACCACTAATGTAAGGACCCCAAGCCCTTAAACCTTGATTAGTGTATTAACCACTATGTGTGGTACATGCTTTCTATAAAATGTCAATCGGGAAGCTCTGATGATACTTAATCATTGTCTGTCAATGAAAGACTCATATGTTTGCCCTTTACCAACCCCTTGGTGCCACTTTTCACATTGTAAACTTTTATAAAAATTTGGGCAGAGTCTCCCCATAAATAGAGCTATCCCAAAAAAAAAAGTACAACACATAACCAAATTCCCGGCCAGGGAAAGCATAATACTCAACAGAAAGCAGTAATACAAGTAGATTCCCAGCCAGGGAAGACACCACACATATGTCAACAAAAGTGGGTTCCAACACCCACATAATACACCAATGACTCTCATATCATTCTAGCAATTCAACCTAATTGCATGCAACCTTAAATGAAAGAGAGAAAGGCTCATGCCTTTATATACAATCCATATACAAGTATAATCGTGCTCACATGCGAGCATCATGAATATGTATAAATCCTCAGGTGTATATATAGGTACTCTATACGATACCGTGCTCCATCAAGCCCTGGTACCACGATCCTGGGAGTACCTCAAATCAACAGCTCGAGCTCAGCTCCATAGCCATCGATGTACCTGTCCACCTGTCCCAACAGAGACAGCCCCCAACGGGGTGAGCATACCAATACACAAAATCCCATAATCATAATAATGAAATTCATAATTTACAACACAAGTAAATACTAATGAATTTAAATGATACTCCCTGGATGGCAACATCCTCATCCGGGATTCCGTGTACTGTCCCTGTTCTCACAACATCAAACTCATCAAATCTCATAAATCAGTAAATCAACACATTGATTTACACATCGCATGCCTGATTCTCAAATATCAAGAATGAATGATTCCAAGTTCATATATATGCAAATATAGATATATCAATATCTAATATTGATTTCATAACCTTGCTTTCCATTATACTTAGACATCTCATATGTCTTATAATGAAAACATGAGTCTATGAACCTAGACATCTCAAATGTCTCATAATGAATACATGATTCTACGAACCTAGACATCTCAAATGTCTTACGAAGAATGCATGATTCTACAAACCTAGACATCTCAAATGTCTCATAATATAGTCATATAAACCCAGTACCCCTTATATCATGTAAGAGTCATCCTACTCTAATGTCACGCACGCTACAAGCGGCGATATCAAGATTTGGGTCATTCCTTGGCTATATCAACATATACGTATAACCATACGCAAAACATTCAATGCAATCAAAAATACCTTATGCATTTCACATATATATAGTAATGCTCGTACGTCGCACGTACCTTAAATCTCCGAAGTCCGAGCCAAGCCTTGCTCGAGTTCCATGCCCCGAGGAATGATGTGCTAACACGATAAATAATTCACAATTATTTACGAACATGTAACCTATGCTCAAGCACACCCATATCCCTCACAACATTGTCAATACACGACAATTATCCTCTTAAAAGACCCGGGGCAGGGTACATGCAGGGAAGGAAATAAATGAGACAATCGAAATTTGTTCAAGAATGCCCTACAAAAATCGAACCTTAATCTCACAATTTCGAACCCAATAAAATACCATAATTCATCTAAAATGTCAATTAAGCTATCCAAGCAAGAATCAACATCCCTTGACAAAAACTCCCCATTTTTCGAATTCAACCCCCTTAAAATCGAACCCAAACAAGCCTTTAAATCCCAACTCTTAAAATCCTTCAAATTCGAACCAAAGCTTCTCAATTCGATCTCAATCAAGCATCATAATACTCTTAAAACATGCAATAATCGATCCATTGCACGAATTAACACCCCTGCCAAAAACCCCCAAATTTTCGAAATCAAACCCTACAATTTTCGAAAATTATTTCGAACCAAAATCACCAAAATAAGCAGGGAAATGCACGAAAAAGAAGAACAAGGGTTAAGGGAGATTACCCAACGAAATCGGAAGCAAAAACAAACGAAAATCGAAGAACCCTAGAAATTGGGGATCGACGCTTACCAGCAAAATCCGACTCCATGACGCGACGAAACCTTCAATTGGCAGAGGGGAAAGGAGCGCCTCGTCGAGACGAAGCCGTGGGTAGGTCGCACGCGCCGATCGGCGGCCGGACGGCGGCGGGCGCACCGCTTGAAGCGGCGGGGGTGCTGTAGCAGACGGGAATCGCGCGGGAGAGAGGGAGGAGAAATAAATTGGGCTGAAATGATAATTTTCTTAAAATTTCGGGTTCAACTGCTATTTATAGCAAAAATACCCCGAAAAAATAATAGCCCCACAAATACATCGTGATTCCTTAAAAATCATCTGTTTTCAAAAACTCTCTCTCTAACTCCAAAATCCCCTACCGGTGCTCACCCAGCACCCGAGATCCCGAGACACACCAAAAACCCAACTCTTAGGTTTTACACCGTAATGTGAATACAATCTCAACCTCTGGGTCCAACGATCCCAACTGCCCAAATAAACGAGCCCAGAAGGCCCAACACCTCTCCTAAATCCCAAATCGCCACGTAAAACCACTTTAGGGATTATTAACACTACGGGATTAACACCTATAATCCCTGGTCATCACATATGTACTCGTCCCGATGTATCGTATGCTTTGAGCATGACGAGCAGATATCAAGTTGATCCAGGTGAAGGTTACTGGATTGCTGTCAAGAACATCCTGAAGTACTTGAGAAGGACTAAGGATACATTCTTGATTTATGGAGGTGAGGAAGAGCTCAATGTAATGGGTTACACTGATGCAAGCTTCCAAACCGACAAAGATGATTTTCGATCGCAATCAGGATATGTGTTTTGCCTAAGATATGCAAAGTACCAACAGATGATAATGTATCTGACCCATTGACGTAGCCACTGTCACAGCAGTAGCATGATCGTCATACTAGATCTCTAGGCATTAAGTGTATTTCTGATTGGTCTTAGTGCAAGTGGGAGATTTGTTGGGATATGCCCTAAGACAAGTCATTAGATGATTGTTTATGACATACAATGTAATATGATTTTATTAATGGCAAATCATTAGTATATATTATTCGAATATCTGTGCAATATGAATTGATATATAAGTTAATGTCCCTAGAATAATATAGTATTATTCTTAAACATTGTCCCTAGTCAAGTATTATCATGAATTGGGATAATGATAATACATAGAGACTAGTATGTGTTGATTGATGAATTGTTCATTGATATGAGATATCAAATCAACACATGGGTACATGTTAGAGAACGATGTACTGGAAAGACCCACCATGAGAATGCAACATGGATAGTTATATGATTGTCATATGCAATTCTCATAGTGATAATAATGTATGTAATCCTTACGACTTGTGATCATCAGAGATCCCAACATAAGGAGTTATGTATCATGATATTGTCAAACGTTACCCGTAACAGGGTATACTATAAAGGCGACTATTGGATACACTACGAATTATGTAGAGGGATGTTGACTGATCGAGATAGGATTTGTCCCTCCTTTATAACAGGAGATGTGTTTGGCCCTTGATCAAGTGAGAACTAAAATGCATGGCCATGCTCGAATGAGTCGATATGAGATATCGAGCTTATTCGTTTATTCTAGTTCTACTTGGGGATCAAGAAATAGAGATTGAATATACGAGTATGACTATTCCATGACTCGTGTTCAATCTAAACACAAAGGACAAAGGGATTAAATTACATGGTTAATATTATCACAAGTTCTAAAGGTTATGTTGAGTCATTGACATTCTTGTAATTTGGGTAGCCTCGATGTGTTGCTAGACACCGCTCTTAGCTTGTAACGTAAAATGAGATTTTATGTCACTGCCAACATTACAAGATCCTATCGGGTCGCACAAAAGATTAAATCGATAAGGGAAATTAAATTCATTGGATGAATTAATTAATTAAGAAGAGTCTTAATTAAGTGATTAAAAGGTTTTAATTAAATCATGGGTTTGGGCCCATAAGACTTTAAGAAAGTCTTGAACCTTAATTAAAAGCCTTATAATATAAATACAAGGTTTTGATTAATTGTTAATCATACTTTCATATCATACTTTTGATATTAGAACCTAGCCACTAAAACCTTGAGCTCTCGGCCACCTCAAGTGGGAGACCTAATCGCCGCCGCCTCACTCTCCATCTCTCGGCCGTCGCCGCCGCTAGTTAGGGATGGAGATCGGTTGCCTTTAATTGGTTTTGATCCGTGGTTTTGGTTTTGATTCAAGAATAAGTCTAGCAACTTATTCTTGAATATCCCTTTTCGATTTGATCGTGTGGATACCGTAGAGGCAAGACCAATGGAGGTGTTGCTTGTGACACGGAGTTCGTTGGACGTGCTGCTCCGTGGAATCTGCTCAAACACGCTACAAGGGTGAGAATTTTGTAAACCTTTATCAGATATGATATCCTTTGTATAGATCCATTGTTCTAGTAATCCAATAATTTTATTCCGCTGCGTTGTATGCTCTAAGGATTACTTACAGGAAGCTGCGCCTCGGAGAGACGAAGCCAGCGGCGGTCCGGATGCGCCGGATGGTGGCCGGACGGCGGCGGGCGCACGGCTTGAAGCTGTGGGGGTGAGGGAGACGGGAATGGTGCAGACGCGAGGAGAGAGAGAGACGGCCAAGG
Organism: Haberlea rhodopensis; assembly: GCA_907163345.1. Classification (NCBI taxonomy): domain Eukaryota; kingdom Viridiplantae; phylum Streptophyta; class Magnoliopsida; order Lamiales; family Gesneriaceae; genus Haberlea; species Haberlea rhodopensis. Next base: position 45,769 of record CAJQUN010000379.1, on the reverse strand, counting down.
TGAGGAAAATGGTTTCTAAAATTAAAATCTCGGGTTCAACTGGTATATATAGCAAAATTACCCCGAAATACTAATAGCCCCACAAATACATCATGATTCATTAAAAATCATCTGTTTTCAAAAACTCTCTCTCTAACTCCAAAACCCCCTGCCGGTGCCCACACAAAGCACCCTAGATCCCGAGACACATCAAAAACCCAACTCTTAGGTTTTACACCGCAATGAGAATACAATCTCAACCTCGGGATCAAACGATCCCAACTACCCAAATAAACGAGCCCAGAAGGCCCAGCACCGCGATTAAACTCCAAATCGCCACGTAAAACAACTATAGGTGTTATTAACACTCCGGGATTAACATCTATAATCCCTGGTCATCACAATATCCCCCACTAAAAGAATTTCGTCCTCGAAATTAGCACCGGTGTATCACGTAACACCCAGGCTACACAACAACATGAAGCGATAACCTCGATTCTTGACCATATCAGAATCGTATTAATAAACGCGAGGGTACCTACCTCGCATCAAACTCTGGAATGAAATAAACCTTCCAGTCCACCAAAAACGAAAGAGCGTCGGCACAACATAACGTTAACAATCCAAAAGCAGTTAGTCAACTGAAACTGCAAAGATTCGAATCGCTCCCGATTCCATCGTAGATATCATTCAATGACGTCTCTACCATGACTCACGATGTCTAACATACATCGTTACGAAGGAAACACTAGTATACCACGGTGTACACATACCAAACCTGGTTTCCACTTTCAAACCTCCTCCACCGAAAGAGCAGTCGCATCATCGCAACTCAATTTGGGCAACTCACGGCCACAGATTCACACAAAAGACATCTCACAAGATGTCCACCTCCCGATGTTCCAAGAATCACATCCTGATCATAAATAGACAATCGATACTCCACAGAGTTTCAAATTCTGAAAGGACATGCAATAAACCCATTGCATCCTCAACGCTTGTGTCGTCAGCGACACCCAACAAATCCGAATCCCTGCCATCCCTTGATAATCCTAGGATTTAACAATCCAAACTTGGGAAGACTATCGAATTAACCAACAAGAACTACCATGGTTCCAAAACACGACAATCCCTCCTCAGAGGAAGTCAAACAACCCTCACGATCATTCATTAGAATACATCGTGTCATCGAGATTACCGATCTCAAGTTGCCACAATCTCCCACCGTAGATTCATCAAACCAAGCACGCTAATCCGACGTTCAACAAGGAACGAAATAGAGTTGACATTCGTACACACATACGGTATACATGTCTAAGCACCAACACAACAGGCACACTCAAAGCAATAGACTCGGGTATCTCCAAGCGTACCCAAAGTCCCAAAACCTACTGCCAAACCTCGATTTTCTCACTCCATGGAGAATAGTGGTCGACAGACCAAAGCCAAAGGGTGTGATTTCAACATCAACACCACACCACCAAGGTAATGAATCTCCCAAAAGATTCAACCGGCAGGTATATCAATACCGCATTTCCCACAAGGATAGTGTCATGAATCCATGACCCTCCAACCTTGAACCACCGTCCGGAAAACTGGTTATATACATACCAACATATAACTCGGGACCAAAATATGCAACTGGTTCAGAATAATGCATCGAAGCCACTATTATGAAATCGAAACTCGCATACGCCAGGTATACTCAACTAACGATGCCCTGTACTATTGCCATTGTACTACACAACTCGAGCATCACCCCGGAGACGTCTCCTCGAACGTCTCACTGGGAGTACGAAGCCATCACCTAGTCCAACACTAGTAGGGCTTACCCTGGTTGATTCACGATCAACCCTCAACCAATACTAGCTGTCTTCACGACAGTACAATCCAAATCTCTCCAAGAGATACAGTCAATATAGTAGTGTCACCCCACTAACTATACCACACAATTCCAATTGTGACTTCCGTCGCATACCATATACAAAGATGCTCAACAGAGCTAACAACGACTTGTCGATGCTCACGTTGGTATTTCCAACAAAAATGAGTTGTCCCAAAACAAGTCTCTTAAAACATTTGACGTATGAACGTCTCCGTGAGGTATTTCCTGCCTCAATTATCATGCCACAAAGAGACTACAAGAGTCTACCAAAAGTCCTCATCGTATCATCATACGATTCACCGAACTCGAATCCCACGAGCAGTATAATGGCTATCACAAGCACACTATAACACTGAAACAATACCTGGCTAACAACTCTGGTCCCTTAGGCTCATACCAATCTATCAACGTGACACACGTCCCATTTCGGTATACTATACCGTACAAACCATTAGAGTTGTGGGTCACCACCCACACATCTCTAAAACACCAAAGCATAATGGACATCCCGGTGTCCTTGCTCAACCACGAAGCAATCCTAATCCATTAGGACTTGTCCCACACCCTCAGGGTGGGTGTGACCACGCCTACCGCACATCACAACAACAAGCGAGTAGTTTCCTCAATGACTACTCTTACCACTAATCACTTGGCCTAAGCCAAACCAACGAGTATACCCAAAGGATATCATCACTCGAACAATACATACTCCGAATATGTGCTGCGGTACAATTCCCGTACGGCGCACCCAAAAATTCTTCGAGCAACCTGCTCGGTATAATGGTCTCGTCAACTAGTGACCCAGACACTACCATGTGCCCACCAAAGGCACTCAAACCATACAACCAAATACACAATCATAAACGTATTAATCATCAAAACGACGCTACACTTCTACGTAGAACACCCGCTATGTCATCGTCATCCGGTGATGGCATATGTCAACATATGACATCCAATTAACATCGTCAAACATATGACGTATATAACAACACGTAGTATTCACAATAGTGCTAACAAAGTAATATGCCATACCTCATCGCTATCAAGATAGCGAAATACCTGTATCCATCATCCACCAGCGGTACACAAGCAGCACCCATCGCTCATAGGCGACATAATCCAGCGCTACGCACATAGCGGTATAACCCATCGCTATAGAATCAGCGACATGATCCCTCGTCATAGAGTCAGCGGCATAAAACATCGCTATAGATATTCGGCGGTATGAACCATCGCCATAGGTGTAGCGGAATGACCCGTCGCTATGTAATATCCGGCGACACGAACCATAGCCAATAGAATATCCGGCGGCATGTACCATCGCCAATAGAATAGCGGAATGAGACATCGCTATCAATATAGCTGGCGGCAAGAACCATCGCCAATCAATATAGCGGAATGAACCGTCGCTATCAATATACCTGGCGGCAAGAACCATCGCCAATCAATATAGCGGAATGAACCGTCGCTATCAATATACCTGGCGGCAAGAACCATCGCCAATCAATATAGCGGAATGAACCGTCGCTATCAATATACCTGGCGGCATAAACCATCGCCAATCAATATAGCGGAATGAACCGTCGCTATCAATATACCTGGCGGCATAAACCATCGCCAATCAATATAGCAGAATGAACCGTCGCTATCAATATACCTGGCGGCATAAACCATCGCCAATCAATATAGCGGAATGAACCATCGCTATCAATATACCTGGCGGCATAAACCATCGCCAATCAATATAGCGGAATGAACCGTCGCTATCAATATACCTGGCGGCATAAACCATTGCCAATAGAATAGCCGACCCCTAGTCATTGTTACGGTAGTGTACTTTAATGCCCCTCGCTCAATAAAATATGCGGTACTCCCACCCCTCGCTCCACATATAGGCGGCATAGAATAACCTTGCTTAAATGGACATGCGGCGCTCCCACCCCTCGCTTCACATTTTAGCGGCAAATATTCTTTCCTCGCCCCATATGATAACCACGCTTCAATGTGACATGCGGCGCTCCCACCCCTCGCTTCACATATTAGCGGCACAAAACAATAATTAGCGGCAAGCATTTAAAGCCATCACTCATCCATAACAATGACTCATGGGATATTCACCAAGTATCCCGTCTATACCTGCAACACAAAGCATATACTATATCTAATATATATCATCATGAGTGTATTTTAATGCACTTCGCTCAAATGTGACATGCGGTACTCCCACCCCTCGCTTCAACATTTGGCGGCAGAGCATTAAAATCATCACTCCATGGTACACATGCAACCACAATGCATAATCCATGATGTATATAAAATGCAGGTTACCGTTTCGTGTCTTTCAACCCTGGCCTTAGCCTTTCGCGTCATAGTGTCCCTACAGGAACAATCCCAAATCATGAGCATACGATAATCCATATTCCCCACAATATGATTATAATGAGTAAATGCATAAACTATGAGTACAAAGTACTTCCTGTATCCCAATGTATTTCTAAATGCTCCATTTGGTTGTCCCTGTGTCACAACTCACAATCATAATTAACAGATTATATTATGATTCTATAGATCTCATGACATATAATCGTTTCACTATGATCACATAACACAAATGCACATAAGCAAAATAGTCGTGTCACACAGCACTAACTACTATCATGCATAAATATGTGCTACCCATCTCTATCAGCATGTTCCAGGCCTTCAACAGCCCCAAAGAGCTAACCACTGCTCTGATACAACTAATGTAAGGACCCCAAGTCCTTAACCCTTGATTAGTGTATTAATCATTATGTGTGGCACATGCTTTCAATAAAATCAATCGGGAAACTCAGATGATACTTTACCATTGAATGGCAATTACAAAATTTCTTTAATATTCAACATTAAGATCATCTCTACCAACAAATAGACTCATAGATTCCGCCCATTTCCATCCCCATTACACCACTTTTTACATTGTGGACTTTTATAAAAATTTGGGCAGAGTCTCCCCATAAATAGAGCCATCCCGAAATAAAAGCACATCACATAATATAGTTCCCGGCCAGGGAAAACACATACTCAACAGAATACAGCAACACTAAGTAAATTCCCAGCCAGGGAAGACACCACACATAAGACAACATAAGTGGGTTTCAACACCCACATAATACACCAATGACTCTCATATCATTAGCAATTCTACCCTTAATTGCATGCAACATAGAATGAAAGAGAGAAAGGCTCATGCCTTTATATACAACCCATATACAAGTATAACCGTGCTCACATGCGAGCATCATAAATGTGTATATAACCCTCGGGTGTATATAAGTACTCTATACGATACCGTGCTCCATCAAGCCCTGGTACCACGATCCAGGGAGTACATCGAATCAACAGCTCGAGCTCAGCTCCACAGCCATCGATGTACCTGTTCACCTGCCCCAACAGAGCAGCCCCCAACGGGGTGAGCATACCAATACACAAAATCCCATAATCACAATAATTAAATTCATAATTTACAACAAAAGTAAATACTAATGAATTTTAAATGATACTCCCTGGATGGCAACGTCCTCATCCGGGATTCCGTGTACTGTCCCTGTTCTCACAATCATCAAACTCATCAAATCTCAAAAATCAGTAAATCAACACATTGATTTAACTCATCGCATGCCTGATTCTCAAATATCAATAATTAATGATTCCAAATTCATTATACATACAAATATAGATATCTCAATATCTAATACTGATTTTCAACTTTGCTACCAATCACAGATAGCTCAAATGCCTAGCATTTATTTTACCAATTCTCCATTATACTTAGACATCTCACATGTCTTATAATGAATACATGCTTCCACGACATTCTCAGGCATCACAATGCCCTACGATGGTCATATACATCCAGTACCCCATATATCTTATGAGGTCATGCAACTCTAAAATCACGCACGCTTAAGGCGACGATATCAAGATTAGGTCGTTCCATAGCTATGTCAACACATATATATATAACCATACGCACAACCATCTAATGCAAATAAAATACACTATGCATTTCACAATGCTCTCATATTAAGTAATGCTCGTACGTCGCACGTACCTTAAATCTCCGAAGTCCGAGCCAAACCTTGCTCGAGTTCCATGCCCCGAGGAACGATGTGCTAACACGATAAATAATTCACAATTATTTACGAACATGCAACCCATGCTCAATCACACCCATAACCCTCAAACAAATTGTCAACACACGACAATTAATCATTTTAAAAGACCCGGGGTAGGGCATATGCAGGGAGGGAAATCGAATGAGACGTCAACAAAAATTGCTCAAGAACCACCTCTAAAATTTCGAACCCTAACATCACAAATCGAACCCAACCAAACACCATAATTCACCTAATACATGAATTAAACGACCAACAACAAGAAAAATCGCCCTTCCTGCCAAAACCCCAAAATCGAACCAAACCCTCACACCAACAGCAAGAATTCGAACTAATTTAAACACAAAAATGGCAGGGAATTACATGAAAAGCATGAAAAAGGGGTAAGGAAGGTTACCCAAACGAAAATTGGAAGGAAATCGCTCAAAATCGAAGAACCCTAGAAATTGGGCATCTGCGCTTTCTTCAAAAATCCGAACGCAAATCGCGACTAAACTTCGAATTGCTGGTGTGGGAAGCTGCGCCTCGGAGAGACAAAGCCAGCGGCGGTCCGGACGCGCCGGATGGTAGCCGGACGGCGGCGGGCGCACAGCTTGAAGCGGCGGGGGTGAGGGAGACGGGAATGGTGCAGACGCGAGGAGAGAGAGAGACGGCCAAGGTGGGGAAAATGGTTTCTAAAATTAAAATTTCAGGTTCAACTGGTATATATAGCAAAATTACCCCGAAATACTAATAGCCCCACAAATACATCATGATTCATTAAAAATTATCTGTTTTCAAAAACTCTCTCTCTAACTCCAAAACCCCCTACCGGTGCCCACACAAAGCACCCCAGATCCCGAGACACATCAAAAACCCAACTCTTAGGTTTTACACCACAATGAGAATACAATCTCAACCTCGGGATCCAACGATCCCAACTACCCAAATAAACGAGCCCAGAAGGCCCAGCACCGCGATTAAACTCCAAATCGCCACGTAAAACAACTTTAGGGGTTATTAACACTCCGGGATTAACATCTATAATCCCTGGTCATCACAAGCAGACACATCATAATCAAATCCCAAATGGCAGTATGAGCCCAACATAGCTGATAGACACATGACATCCTCTGCTGTGCTCCTCACCTTCCGACTCAAAGCGTCGGCTGTCAAGTTTGCTTTCCCGGATGGTATTCGATTTCACAGTCATAGTCCTTCAGCAGGTCCATCCATCTCCTCTGCCTCATATTCAGCTCAGCCTGTGTAAACAAGAACTTCAGGCTCTTGTGATCAGTGAAGATGGTAAATGAGGTACCATATAAGTAGTGTCGCCATATCTTCAAGGCGAACACTATAGCTGCTAACTCCAGATCATGGACTGGATACCTCGTCTCGTGTGGCTTCAACTGTCTCGAATCATAAGCCACTACATGTCTGTCCTGCATCAGTACGCATCCTAGGCCCTGTAGCGATGCGTCAGTATAAAGAACAAATCCTTTATTCTCCCTGGGAATCACCAAAACTGGTGCAGTAGTCAGTCTGTGCTTTAATTCCCGGAAACTCTGCTCGCAAGCCTCTGACCAACAAAATGGGACTCCCTTCTGAGTCAGCTGTGTAAGTGGCTTGGCGATCTTTGAGAAACCCTTGACGAAACGTCGATAATAGCCAGCCAACCCAAGAAAACTTCGAATCTCACTGACTGAAGTAGGGGCAGACCAATCCATAACTGCCTCTATCTTCCTCGGGTCTACTGATATCCCCTCTCGTGATATGATATGGCCTAAGAATGCCACACTGCTCAGCCAGAACTCACACTTGCTGAGTTTGGCGTACAACTGGTGATCTCTGAGAATCTGTAGTACTGTCCTCAAATGTAGGGTCTTCCTACCTTAACCACGTATAGTACACATATATTGGATAGAACATGCATTTATAACCTCTTAAGGGTTCCGGTTGTAGCTTGAGCTAAAAAGATTACAGGCCAAAATAAAATTTCCAAAAGCTACTTAATTACATTCTCAACAATGAATGTTAAAGTTATAGGTTTACACTACTCCTAGAGTAGAGACTATCAAAATCCTGCAATCTAAAATCATCTTGTTCCCTTTTAGCTCACCGCCTCAACCCGACCCTAGGCCCTTCGGTCCAAAAGTGTACCTACAGGGATAACACATCGTGAGCATATACATATTTACTTAACTTTATATAAAAAGGCATACACTAATGCATAACATCTTAGTTAAGTAAAAGTTATTGGTCCTTCTTCAACTTCCTTTGTTATCCCTGACTCTTATTCATATATAAGGGCATCTTACCCCATTGTATGGCATCTTACCATAATATAACCTTCGTGTGGCATCTTACCACATGGGCATCTTACCCAATCATATGGCATCTTACCATATCATAAACATTACGTGGCATCTTACCACAGGGGCATCTTACCCACTCACATACTTTGGGTGGCATCTTACCACATGGGCGTCTTACCCAATCATACACGTCGTATGACCTTATCATAAACTTCATCATCATAAACGTCATCATAAACATCATCATCATAAACATCATCATAAGCATCATCATCATAAACATCATCATAAGCATCATCATCATAACATCATCATAAGCATCATCATCATAAATATCATCATAAACATCATCATCATAACATCTTCATAAGCATCATCATAAACATCATCATCGTAAACATCATCATAAACATCATCATCGTAAACATCATCATAATATGTAAGGGTATGGTTTACCGTCCGATGCTCGTACGTCTCTTACGTACCTTAATTCCAAAAGAAGGAGAAATCGTAGAACTTTATCTCCTTGAAGTCGTGGGTACCTTGAACGGTTCTACATAACCATACAAATTGATATTAGAAGCTAAACAATAGCCCAATACCAAAAATTCAACAAAAATCAACATTTTTCAACTTTTGAACAGTGGCGATCGATCGCTTAAAATGAGGCGATCGATCGCCCGATTTTTCACTTAGCGGCGATCGATCGCTTAAAATGAGGCGATCGATCGCCTGATGCTCATTTGGCTACTGGACGTTGGCGATCGATCGCTGCTTTTGTAGCGATCGATCGCCACTTCCAGTGGCCGCGATTCCACCATTTTTGTGTGCATTTTCCAAGCTTATCCTCATACCTTTCAACACCAAACTTCCCAACAATAACAATAACATCATAACCCACTAAAACCCACTTAAAACACTTCAAAAATCATACCGCAACCATAAACAACACATACCCAAAACAAACCCAAATAAAACATCAAAAATTAACCCATTTCAACACCAAACATCATAAAACTTTTAGGAATGGTTCCATACCTCTTGTAGGCTCCAAATCCTAGCAAAGATCACACAAACAAAGTTTTTGTGGAACTTTCCTTCTCCTCCTTTGGTGGATCTCGAAAATGGGAAGGGTTTAGGGTTGGGAAGTGATTTTGGGGATTTTTAAAAGTGAATGTTATAGAGGGGTTAAAGTGGTGGGTAAAGGATTAAAAGGGGTTGTCTTAACTTAAATTAAAAATTGTACACCAAACTTAACATGATTTATAAAATACTCCAACATGGTATTTTAAAAGCATTTTACAAAAATGCTCTAAAAACTTCAACTAAAATCACATCTTCCTCATATTTAATAATCAAAACAATTAAATCATGTTAACATCTTAATACCCAACACATAAATCCATTATCACATGATTCATCATATAAACATAATTAATGCCTTAATTGCAATTAATTAATTTCGGGGCATCACATTACTCCCCTACTTACAAGATTTCGTCCTCGAAATCGCATGCACTTACCCAAAATGAAACTAAACATAAATCATACCAGAAAATAGTTCCAGGTATTGCTGCACCATATGCCGTTCCGTCTACCACGTAGCCTCCTCGACACCCCGACGATCCCACTGAACTTTGACCATCGGTATAACTTTACTTCGTAGTCTGCGATCCAGAATTCTGACCGGTCGTTCAACGTAGGATACATCTGAATCCAACTGCACTTCAGTAGGCTGTAAAACATGAGACGGGTCTGGCTCATACTTTCTCAACATAGAAACATGGAAGACATCATGAATTCCAGATAAGGACGGTGGTAGAGCCAGACGGTAAGCCAATGTACCAATACGCTGCAATACCTCATACGGTCCGACATACCTCGGAGATAACTTTCCCCGCATACCAAAACGGACCACGCCCCTGAAGGGTGAGATTTTCAAGAAAACCTTGTCTCCTACTTGGAATTCTAGCGGCCGTCGCCGCCTATTGGCGTAGGCTGCCTGCCTATCTTGGGCCGCTTTCATCTTTAAGCGTATTATCTTAATCTTTTCCTCCATGTCCTTAATCATATCCGGTCCTCCGACCGCTTTACTTGTCAAGTCCTCCCAATACAGCGGTGACCTATATCGTCGTCCGTAAAGAGCTTCAAAAGGGGCCATTTGAATGATCGCCTGATAGCTGTTATTATAGGAGAACTCTACCAGTGGTATAAACTCTTGCCATGGAGTATCAAACTCCAAAACACATGCCCTCAGCATATCTTCGAGCGTCTGAATAGTACGCTCCGTTTGGCCGTCTGTCTGAGGGTGATAAGCTGTACTCAATCTCACCTCGGTGCCCAAAGCTGTCTGGAGACCTTCCCAGAAATGAGAAGTAAACCTTGGGTCTCTGTCAGACACGATCGAGACTGGAACCCCATGCAACCTCACTACATCCCGTACATACAATTGGGCCATCTTTAGATACGTGAAAGTCATACTGTAAGGGATGAAATGAGCTACTTTCGTCAGCCTATCCACGATCACCCAGATCGCATCAAATCCAGAGGCCGACCTTGGCAAGTGGGTTACGAAGTCCATAGATATATGTTCCCACTTCCACTTAGGTATCTCCAAGCTCTTCAGCTCGCCACCAGGCCTCTGCCTTTCTGCCTTTACTTGTTGGCAGATCAAACATCTCTTGACAAAACTGATCACATCGCGCTTCATGCGTCTCCACCAGAATTGACCACTCAGGTCCTTGTACATCTTTCTTCCTCCTGGGTGAATACTGAACCGACTACTGTGAGCTCGCTCCAATATTCCTTTACGTAACTCTGGTGTATCTGGGACTACCCATCGGTTGCCCAGTCTTAATGAATCATCTTCAGCCACTCTAAACTTTGTTGGCTGACCTCGAAGTACTATCGATAACCATCTCTGAACTTCATCATCCGACCTCTGGGATGTCCTGATAGCCTCAAATACGTCTGGTTCGGCCAATAAGGTCGACACTCGCACCGACGACGTGTCCACATCAAAGTCATAGCCCAGGTGGCAGTAAGAGGTCATCATCGCTGATAAACACATAACCTCCTCAGCAGTACTCTTCACCTTCCGACTTAAGGCGTCTGCTATCAAATTTGCTTTACCGGGATGGTACTCAATTTCACAGTCATAATCCTTGAGCAAATCCATCCACCTTCTTTGACGCATATTCAGTTCAGCCTGAGTGAATAGAAACTTTAGGCTCTTATGGTCCGTAAAGATGGTAAACGTAGTACCATAAAGATAATGACGCCAAATCTTCAAGGCGAAAATGATAGCTGCCAGTTCCAGATCATGGATTGGGTATCTGGTCTCATGAGGCTTCAACTGTCTCGAAGCATAGGCTACCACTTGTCTGTCTTGCATCAATACACAGCCCAAACCCTGCAATGATGCATCCGTGTACAAGGCAAACCACTTATCCTCAGGCGGGATCACCAACACTGGCGCTGTCGTCAAACGACGCTTCAATTCTTGGAAGCTTTCCTCACAAGCTTCGGACCAAAAGAATGGGACTCCTTTCTGAGTCAGCTGTGTCAATGGCTTAGCGATCTTAGAAAATCCCTCGACAAAACGTCGGTAATAACCTGCTAAGCCAAGGAAACTCTGTATCTCGGGTACAGAAGTGGGTGCTGCCCACTCCATTACAACTTCAATCTTCCTGGGATCCACAGATATCCCGCTGCTAGATATAACATGACCCAAGAACACGACACTGCTCAGCCAGAACTCACACTTGCTGAGCTTTGCATACAACTGATGATCCCTAAGGATCTGAAGTACTGTCCTCAAGTGCCGTACATGATCCTCTTCGGTCCGGGAGTAGATGAGTATATCGTCAATGAAAACTATGACGAATTGATCCAAATATGGTTGGAACACCCTGTTCATCAAACTCATGAAAACAGCCGGGGCATTTGTCACCCCAAAAGGCATGACTAGGAATTCATAGTGCCCATACCTAGTCCTGAAGGCTGTCTTCTGGACATTATCTTCCCTTACACGAATCTGATGGTACCCCGACCTTAGATCGATCTTACTGTAGAGTCTCGTACCCTGCAACTGATCAAACAAGTCATCGATCCTCGGAAGTGGGTACTTATTCTTCACTGTAGCTTTGTTCAGTTGTCTGTAATCGACGCACAAGCGCATCGAACCATCTTTCTTCTTCACAAATAAAACTGGCGCTCCCCAGGGCGACACGCTAGGGCGTATATAGCCCTTATCAAGGAGCTCTTGTAACTGAAGCTTTAGTTCCCTTAGCTCCGCTGGTGCCATCCTATAAGGGGCACGAGAAATGGCAGACGTCCCCGGTAATAGTTCAATCCCAAACTCGACCTCTCTCGTCGGTGGGAATCCGGGAATCTCCTCCGGGAAGACATCAGGGAACTCCGCCACTACGGGCAGATCCTCAACTTTTACTTCTTCTTTCTTTTTCGTAACATCAATGGCATATATGAGGTAGCCTGTATGGCCCCGTTCCAACAACTGTGCCATCTTGACAGCAGATATCAATGGGATCTTAGAGCGAGAACCATCCCCATAGAATGTCCATGGAACTCCCTTATCAGATTTGAATCGTACAGTTCTCTGCCTGCAGTTCACAACTGCCTGATACCTGTTCAGAACATCAATGCCCATAATGCAGTCAAAATCTGACATTCCCAGAACAATCAAATCTGACCTTAGTTCTTTATCCTCAAAATAAATGAGGCCATCGTAGACGATCCAATCAGTAATCATACTTCTTCCAGCGGGGGTCGAGACTATAAGAGGCGTGGGCGACGGAGAAGTGCATATGTGGTGCCTTTCCACAAAACTTGTCGACACAAAAGAGTGTGATGCACCTGTGTCGATCAATATAAAAGCAGGGTGCGTAAATAAAAGACACGTACCCGCTATAACCTCTTCCGGAGCCGCTGAAGCCTACTCCCTTGTCAATGCGTAGACTTGTCCTTGAGGTGGCCCCATAGGCTGACCTCCATACTGTCGCGGCACAAATGGGGGTCTGTGCTGTGCTGTCCTATCCGCAGGCCTCCCCGCAGGACCCTGTTGACTTCCCTGTTGGGACACTGTCTAGCAAAGTGGCCCTTGTCGCCACAAACATAGCACCCTACACAATCTTTCGTCAGATGTGGTTGCCCACAAAGAGTGCATTGGATCTTCCCGGATCTGTCTCCCTGAGACTGCCCCCTTCCAGATGGGGCATCACTCCTTCGGTTCCCTTTCCATCTATTGTCAGACCTCTTACCACTGAACCTTGACGCCGATGTGTTTCCTCTTGATTTGAACTGCTCACCCCTTGGCTTCAAATTATCATGAGTGGATTTCTGAGGGGGTGCTTGCGGTGGTACAACATCAGGGTATGCACCCACTCCCAGTTCGGCTAGCTCAGCCCGTGAGAGTGCATCGTCAAAGCAAGTAGGGCCATAAGTAATCACCCTATCGTACAGCTCCGGCCTCAAGCCCTTCATGAAGTTCCTCATCTTTGCTTGAGTGCTCGTGGCGATGTGAGGCACATATCTGAGTAAGGAGCAAAACTGAAGAGCATAATCTGACACTGATATATTACCTTGCTTGAGGTGAGTGAATTCATCTTCCTTAGCCTGTCGTGCAGCAGCCGAGAAATAACGATTCAGAAAGCGAGTTCGAAACATTTTCCAATTAACTTCATGACCTTGAGCCTCTTGCTCTACCACGGTGGTCTTCCACCACATTAGCGCCTTCTTGGCCAATTGGAACTCTGCTAACCGTATCCATGCTGTCTTCGCACATGGGGCTGCCACAAAGATCTGTTCTATTCTTTCTAACCATTCCTCAGCTCGTTCCCCTGTTTCAGTTCTTTCAAAGGTTGGGGGTCGGTATGCAAGAAACTGAGTTAAGCTTAGCTCCCCTGGCAACAACTGTTGTTCGGATGGTTCATCATCAAAAGCTGGCGGGGGTAGGGGATTCGTACGTCCCGCACTTGCATTGACGCTCACAGCGTCACCCACTTCTGCGTTTGCTGCCATACTGCAAGACAAGGGTTAACAAGAATACCCAAAAGCAGTTCATATAATACCTCGTTAGATAAACAAAATATGTTAGCACAACATCATATACTGCATATGCAATTCATGCACAAACATGTTTAGAAAGAAGCACTTAGGCAACTTATTGCTAAGGCTACCCTTCGCTCATCCCCGGGTTATCTAACCACTGCTCTGATACCACTAATGTAGGGTCTTCCTACCTTAACCCGTATAGTACACATATATTGGATAGAACATGCATTTATAACCTCTTAAGGGTTCCGGTTGTAGCTTGAGCTAAGAAGATTACAGGCCAAAATAAAATTTCCAAAAGCTACTTAATTACATTCTCAACAATGAATGTTAAAGTTATAGAGACTATCAAAATCCTGCAATCTAAAATCATCTTGTTCCCTTTTAGCTCACCGCCTCAACCCGACCCTAGGCCCTTCGGTCCAAAAGTGTACCTACAGGGATAACACATCGTGAGCATATTCATATTTACTTAACTTTATATAAAAAGGCATACACTAATGCATAACATCTTAGTTAAGTAAAAGTTATTGGTCGTTCTTCAACTTCCTTTGTTATCCCTGACTCTTATTCATATATAAGGGCATCTTACCCCATTGTATGGCATCTTACCATAATATAACCTTCGTGTGGCATCTTACCACATGGGCATCTTACCCAATCATATGGCATCTTACCATATCATAAACATTACGTGGCATCTTACCACAGGGGCATCTTACCCACTCACATACTTTGGGTGGCATCTTACCACATGGGCGTCTTACCCAATCATACACGTCGTATGACCTTATCATAAACTTCATCATCATAAACGTCATCATAAACATCATCATCATAAACATCATCATAAGCATCATCATCATAAACATCATCATAAGCACCATCATCATAACATCATCATAAGCATCATCATCATATATATCATCATAAACATCATCATCATAACATCTTCATAAGCATCATCATCATAAACATCATCATAAACATCATCATCGTAAACATCATCATAAACATCATCATCGTAAACATCATCATAATATGTAAGGGTATGGTTTACCGTCCGATGCTCGTACGTCTCTTACGTACCTTAATTCCAAAAGAAGGAGAAATCGTAGAACTTTATCTCCTTGAAGTCGTGGGTACCTGGGACGGTTCTACATAACCATACAAATTGATATTAGAAGCTAAACAATAGCCCAATACCAAAAATTCAACAAAAATCAACATTTTTCAACTTTTGAACAGTGGCGATCGATCGCTTAAAATGAGGCGATCGATCGCCCGATTTTTCACTTAGCGGCGATCGATCGCTTAAAATGAGGCGATCGATCGCCTGATGCTCATTTGGCTACTGGACGTTGGCGATCGATCGCGCCATTTGAGGCGATCGATCGCCTATCCTCATCTTCGCGTACTGCCTCTCGGTGATCAATCGCTGCTTTTGTAGCGGATCGATCGCCACTTCCAGTGGCCGCGATTCCACCATTTTTGTGTGCATTTCCAAGCTTATCCTCATACCTTTCAACACCAAACTTCCCAACAATAACAATAACATCATAACCCACTAAAACCCACTTAAAACACTTCAAAAATCATACCCCAACCATAAACAACACATACCCAAAACAAACCCACATAAAACATAAAAAATTAACCCATTTCAACACCAAACATCATAAAACTTTTAGGAATGGTTCCATACCTCTTGTAGGCTCCAAATCCTAGAAAAGATCACACAAACAAAGTTTTTGTGGAACTTTCCTTCTCCTCCTTTGGTGGATCTCGAAAATGGGAAGGGTTTAGGGTTGGGAAGTGATTTTGGGGATTTTTAAAAAGTGAATGTTATAGAGGGGTTAAAGTGGTGGGTAAAGGATTAAAAGGGGTTGTCTTAACTTAAATTAAAAATTGTACCCCAAACTTAACATGATTTATAAAATACTCCAACATGGTATTTTAAAAGCATTTTACAAAAATGCTCTAAACTTCAACTAAAATCACATCTTCCTCATATTTAATAATCAAAACAATTAAATCATGTTAACATCTTAATACCCAACACATAAATCCATTATCACATGATTCATCATATAAACATAATTAATGCCTTAATTGCAATTAATTAATTTCGGGGCATCACATCAAATGATCGGCATGTTCCTCCTCACTCCTTGAGTAGACAAGGATGTCATCAATGAACACGATCACGAACTGATCGAGGTACTCTTGAAATACTCTGTTCATCAAACTCATAAAAACTGCAGGTGCATTTGTCACACCGAAAGGCATCACCAAGAACTCATAGTGTCCATACCGAGTTCTAAAAGCTGTCTTCTGGACATCATCAGCTCTAACCCGCACCTGGTGATAGCCCGACCTCAAATCTATCTTTGAGTAAACCTCTGTACCCTGAAGCTGATCGAACAGATCATCAATCGTCGGAAGTGGATACCTGTTCTTCACTGTGGCCTTGTTCAGTTGCCTGTAGTCAATGCACAGACGCATTGACCATCCTTCTTTTTCACGAACAAGACTGGTGCACCCCAAGGCGATACACTAGGACGAATGTATCCCTTGTCGAGGAGCTCCTGTAACTGCACTTTCAGCTCTCTCAGCTCTGCCGGTGCCATCCTGTATGGGGCACGAGAGATGGTTGATGTCCCCGGCAGTAGCTCAATGACAAACTCCACATCTCTGATCGGCGGAAACCATGGAATCTCATCCGAGAATACATCAATGAACTCCGCCACAACCGGATTGTCCTCGGCTCTCACTTCCTTATCTTCTGATGCATTCATGGCATAAATAAGGTAGCCCGTGTGGCCGCGTTCCAATAACCGCGACATCTTAACCGCTGAGATTACTGGAATCTTTGGACGAGAGTCGTCCCCATAAAGAGTCCACTGGAACCCCTGATCAGACAGAAAACGTACCATCCTCTGTCGGCAATCTACTACAGCTCGGTATCTGCTCAACACATCAATGCCGATAATACAGTCAAAACCTGCCATCTCTAACTGAATCAGATCGTCCCTCAGATCATTGCCCTCAAAATAAATGAGGCAATCAGATAACAGTCGGTCTGCAGTCGCATACTTTCCCGTGGGTGTCGAGACCATGAGAGGCGTGGGTAACAGAGACGAGCACAAGCGGTGTCTCTCCACAAAAGCAACAGATACAAAGGAATGGGAAGCACTGTTGGGATATGCCCTAAGACAAGTCATTAGATGATTGTTTAAGACATACAATGTTTATGGTTTTATGAATGGCAATTCATTATTATATATTATTCTTTTAACTGTGCATTGTGAATTAATATATATGTTAATGTCCTTAGAATAATATTGTATTATTCTTAAAGATGTCCCTAGTCAAGTATTATCATGAATAGGGATAATGATAATACGTAGAGACTACTATATGTTGATCGATGAATTGTTCATTGATATGAGATATCAAATCAACATATGGGTACATGTTAGAGAACGATGTACTGGACAGACCCACCATGAGAATGCAACATGGATAGTTATATGATCGTCATATGCAATTCTCATAGTGATAATAATGTATACAATCCTTACGACTTGTGATCATCAGAGATCCCAACATAAGGAGTTATGTATCTTGATATCGTCAAACGTTACCCGTAACAGGGTAATCTATAAAGGCGACTATTGGATACACTACGAATTATGTAGAGTGATGTTGACTGATCGAGATAGGATTTGTCCCTCCTGTATAACAGGAGATGTGTTTGGCCCTTGATCAAGTGAGAACTAAAATGCATGGCCATGCTCGAATGAGTCGATATGAGATATCGAGCTTATTCGTTTATTCTAGTTCTACTTAGGGATCAAGAAATAGAGATTGAATATACGAGTATGACTATTCCATGACTCGTGTTCAATCTAAACACAAAGTGTTGGGAAAACGATTTCTAAGTTTTGGTGATTACAAACACCTACTGGATGTTAAAGATCAACCGGATGCTAAAGACCTACCGGGTGAATACACCTACCGGATATTAAAGTCTCACCGGGTAAAGACATCAACTGGATAGACACCAACCGGACAAGACATCAACTGGATAGTCATCAACCGGATGAAGACATCAACTGGATAGTCATCAACCGGATGAAGACATCAACTGGATAGATACCAACCGGACAAGCTATCAACTGATAAAGACACTAACCGGATGAAGTCATCAACTGGTATGAAGTCATCAACCGGATAAAGACATCAACCGGATGAAGACATCAACTGGATAAAGTTATCAACTGATCAAGACATCAACCGGATGAAGACATCAACTGGATAGATACCAACCGGACAAGCTATCAACTGATAAAGACACTAACCGGATGAAGTCATCAACTGGTATGAAGTCATCAACCGGATAAAGACATCAACCGGATGAAGACATCAACTGGATAAAGTTATCAACTGATAAAGACATCAACCGGATGAAGACATCAACCGGATGAAGACATAAACTGGATATCTATCAACTGCAAAGTCTCTCACTGAACAAGGACATCAACTGGTCTTAAGAGGATGAACGACCAGTTGAACAAAGAAACCAGCAGAAGTCTAAGCAACAAGACAAAGTAAGTACAACATTCTCTGACAAAGGTACAACAGAGCGGCGCACCCTGCTATATCTCCGCCACCATTACCGTCAGAGTGAAAAGAGCCGTTGTTTTCCAAAATAGGAAAGAAGACAACAGGTATTTGGAAAGCTAATCCATTCCATATACAAAAAGGCTACCGTTGGACAACAAAACCTATAAATACGTCCAAACAGAGAATGAAGAGAAGCTGAGCAACTTTCAAACTAAGAGAAATACTTCAAAGCAAGAAAGCTATACAACTGATATTTCAAACGTTCAGCAAAGAGCAGACAAACCGCAAAACTGAATCTGTGACAGATTATTTTCAATTGAAGTCTGCTGCTTAGAAACTCTCAAAGCTAGAAAGTTTTATTCTAGAGAGTGTTGTAAAATCACTTGTATCCAAAAGATAAGAAGAGTGTGATTGCTAGGAGTTTAGGCCAAGTGTGTTAGTGCCTAAGGAGGTTGTATACTGTAAAGTGTAAACCAAGTCTTCTAGTGAATCCTTCCTGCAAAGGAAGAAGGGGAGACGTAGAAGCGTTGTGCTTCGAACTTCCAGAAACAACTCTCGTATTATTCGTTTATTGCTTTATTACTTCAGTTTTATTCCTCACAAGTTTTGTAGACGTCTTCCGCACTATAATAAGTGTCTACTGACTTGCCTGTTATTGAGAAGCAACTGTAACACTTAACAGTTTACAGTTAACCAGAAAAGAAATCGAAATTATATCTAGTGTTTATTCAACCCCCCCCCCCTTCTAAACACTACCCCGATCCTAACAAGTGGTATCAGAGCCTAGGTCTTCTCAATCTTGAGAAACTACTATTTACCAAAAACTGATGGCCTCATTCAGCAAGATTCCAATGTTCAAGAAAGACGAATATGATGACTGGAGAATCCGTATGCAAGCACATCTAAGTGCTCAAGATGATGATATGTGGTATGTGATCACCGAGGGACCATTGAAGATCATGAAAATCAATACAACTGCCTCTATCACAAGTGGTGATCCACAAATGGTAGAAAAGGAAAGATCTCAATGGTCAAATGAAGACAAAAAAAGGCAAACCTAGACAACGTGGCTAAAGACATTTTGTTCAAAACTTTGGACAAAAATATGTTCAACAAAATCAAAATGTGCCCAACAGCCAAAGAGATCTGGGAAAAGATTGCTCAACTCTGTGAAGGAAATGATCAAACCAAGGAGAACAAGCTTACTGTGGCTTTACAAAAGTTTGAGCATATCAAAATGATAAATGGAGAAACTCTCAACGAGTATGATGAAAGAGTGACTGGAATAATAAATGAGCTAAGCAGTCTGGGTAAGGAGTTACCCAACAGAGAAGTCACTCTCAAAGTGATGAGAGGTCTACCAAGAGAATGGGATGTCAAGACCATTGCTATGAGAGAATCGAAGGATATCAACAAGATAGATCTACATGATCTGTTTGCTGATTTAAAAGCCTATGAATTCGAATTAGGCATTCGGGTTGAAGATGAACCAAGTACAAGTCAACCAACAAAAGCTCTCACTGCATCTGAGTCTCTGCCTACTCCTACTGAAATGACTCCAGAAAAGATGTGTAACGATGCGATGGCAATGTTCGTAAAGAAATTTGGAAAATTCATGAAGAAGAACCAGAGACCTTATCAATCATATCCTCGAAGGCAAAGCTCCAAAGGAAATTCAGAAGAAGAAGAGCGAGTATGCTTCAACTGTCTCAAACCTGGGCACTTCATCGCAGACTGTCCTAAACCCAAAAAGGATGATCACAAAAGAGGATCCAAGGATTACAGAAAATCCAAGGAAACCAGAAGAACATCCAAACGGGACAGAGATCAAAAGGTTTTAGTGGCAGAAGATAGTAAGAGCAAATGGGCTGATTCTGAATCAGAATCAGAGGAGTCAAATAGCTCATCCAGCGAGAGTGAAGACGAAGAAGTCCACTGCTTAATGGCGAATGATGAAAATGAGGTACGTGAAACCAACCTATCTGAATTTACACATCATGAACTCACCAATGCATTGCAGGACATGATAAATGAGTATCAGACGCTATACGAATCTTTTGAAAGCTATAAGACTGAGCACTCAATTCCAACTAAAACGCTTGAAAACAAACTTGATTGTGAACAATCAAGGGAGTTGAATTGCTTAAGGGAAGCAGCCAGTCGCCTAGTGAAAGAAAGAGATGAAGCCAAGTGTGCGTACCAGAAACTCAGCAAACTGGTTAGCACTTGGAATGCGTCGACTACCAGAAAGGATGAAATGCTTGAGTCTATAAGGCTTGCTGGTGATTTAACTGGCATAGGCTTTAATAGCAATGACAGCAGATCATCTGGTAATGAGCCTCAACTGTGTCTAACAAAAGGCAAGTTCAATCAATGAACTTTGTAAGATCTAGCACAGTATATGACCCGTATGAACTGGTTAAAGAACCTGTTAAAGCAACACTCATCAAGGAACAGGTACAGCACAGAGGTATCGGTTATGTAGAACCACTCAAAGAGGCTAAACCAAGGCAAAAGTTCAGAAATGAACTTAAAACCACTGGTCGAGCAGCTAGAGAGGTTAAACCCAACTGGTACTACAACTGTAAACCTGTCCAGAAGAGGTATATGCTGAATAACAGGAACTACAAACCAAAAGCACATGCATACACATATTATCACACTCCACAGCTAAAATCATCACCTACATTTATAAATGCACACACATTTCAGAACACACACCGACCTAAGTCATTCAGGGTCATACAAGTGTGGGTTCCGAAAGGACTAATCCTACCAGGACCCAAGTAGGATTGGGTACCAATCAGTCTATCGCTTTAATTGCAGGAAACTAGAATGCATCCAGTTCGGAGCTCAGAATGGTTCCTAGACAGCGGATGCTCTAGACATATGACAGGGAATGCAAGCTTATTGTCTGAACTAGTGGACTCCACTGGACCCAGAATAACGTTTGGAGATAACGCGAAAGGTAGAACCGTAGGTAAGGGTAAGATTATCTACGGTAACCTCATCATTAAAGATATTCTCTTAGTTGAAAATCTATGCTATAATTTGATTAGCATAAGTCAATTATGTGACAATGGTCATTCCGTAGAATTCAATCAGCATTCATGCACAATTAAATCTACTGATGGCAATGTATTGCTTATAGGAAGAAGGCATGATAACACATATAAAATTGATTGGAATCTTAATCAGCCTACTTCCTTTACTTGCTTAGCTGCCCAGAATACTTCCAAAAATTGGCTTTGGCACAAACGGTTGAGTCACTTAAATTTTAAAACTATTGCTAGTCTGCGTAAACTTGATCTAGTTGTTGGACTGCCCCAAATTGAGTTCTCAAAGGACAAGATCTGTGCAGCATGCCAACTCGGTAAGCAAATCAGATCCTCCTTTAAGAACAAAGGGAGTAAATCTTCTTCTCGGTGCCTAGAGTTGCTGCATATGGATCTGTTTGGTCCTATACCAGTAACAAGTCTAGGGGGAATGAAGTACACCCTAGTGTTAATAGACGATTACACTCGTTTCACGTGGGTCTTGTTCCTAAGTGGTAAAGATCAGGCTACTCCAAAGCTGATCAAATTACTGAAAAGACTCCAAAATGAGAAATCGTGTGGGATAGATAGAATTCGCAGTGATAAAGGTACTGAGTTTACCAATCAATCACTCGAATCATATCTAGATGACCTTGGTATTAAACACGAATACTCTGCAGCTAGAACTCCTCAACAAAACGGAGTTGCTGAGCGTAGGAACCGCACTTTAAAAGAAGCTGCGCGAACTATGCTCGCGGAATCAGAAATATCGCAGAAATTTTGGGCGGAAGCTGTCAACACAGCATGTTATACGCAGAACAGATCGATGATTAATAAGCGAGCCAATAAAACCCCTTATGAGATCTGGAATGGCAGTAAGCCAAATATTTCTTATTTCCATGTGTTTGGTTGCAAATGTTTTATTCACAACAATGGAAAGACTCATCTCACCGCCTTTGATGCCAAATCTGATGCTGGAATATTTCTTGGCTATTCAACAGTTAGTAAGGCATTCAGAGTATTTAATAATAGAACTCTTAATGTAGAAGAATCAGTGCATGTAAAATTTGATGAACCTACTGACTGTACACTATCCGATATACAAATCAACAACTTGAGTAATCGACTGGAAAGCACTTATATTGACGAAAATGTTGATGATGAGATTGATTACAGAAGCAGGGCTGACTGCTCCTTAGAACCAGAAATCCCTGAAGCTCAAGCAGAGGAGTCTGCTGGCCAGCAAGCACTGCAGCCAGCCATCAATGAAACAGTGGCATCCACCTCTACTGCAGTTGAAGGAACCAATGAGAAAGATGGGTCTATCAGAATCTCTGATTTACCTACTCACATCCAATCAACTGAAGAACTCAACCCACTAGGACCTTCGCTCCGGTGGAAGAAGGATCATCCACCCGAGCAGGTCATCGGTAACCCTCTTGCTCCTCTACGCACCAGAGGACAAATGATTAACGAATTTCTTCATGCTGCATTCATATCTCATATAGAACCTAAGAAGATTGATGAAGCTATATTAGACCCAAGTTGGGTAGAAGCAATGCAGGAAGAACTAAACCAGTTTGAGCGAAACAGAGTATGGTATCTAGTACCACGACCACTGCATCACACTGTAATTGGCACCAAATGGGTATTTAGAAATAAATTAGACGAAAACGGAACAGTAATTAGAAATAAAGCAAGATTAGTTGCACAGGGCTACAGACAGGAAGAAGGAATTGATTTCGATGAAACCTTTGCCCCTGTAGCACGACTAGAAGCAATTCGCATATTTCTTGCATTTGCTGCATTTAAAGACTTTAAAGTCTATCAGATGGATGTTAAGAGTGCATTTCTTAACGGCAAACTCCAGGAAGAAGTTTATGTTGAACAACCTCCTGGATTTGAAAACCATCAGCAGCCATCTCATGTTTTCCGTCTGAATAAAGCTCTGTATGGTCTAAAGCAAGCTCCTCGTGCCTGGTATGAAACTTTATCAAAATATTTGACAGAGCACAACTTTGTTATTGGCACGGTGGACAAGACCCTTTTTAAATTTACAAAGGGAGATCATACGTTGCTAGTTCAAATATATGTTGATGATATTATCTTCGGGAGTACTAACCCAAAACTGTGCGAAAGATTTTCTAAAATCATGCAGGAACAATTCGAGATGAGCATGATGGGAGAGTTATCATTTTTCTTAGGATTGCAAGTCAAGCAATCTAGTGAAGGAATTCTGATAAATCAGTCCAAGTACACTAAAGAGCTACTGAAGAAATATGGAATGAGTACCAGCTCAGCTGCTGCTACACCAATGAGCTCATCCGCCAAACTCGACTTGGATAATTCAGGAATACCAGTCGAAGTCACAATGTATCGAGGCATGATCGGATCTTTACTATACTTGACAGCCAGCCGACCCGATATTATGTTTGCAGTATGTATGTGCGCCCGGTTTCAAGCAAATCCCAAGCAGTCTCACTTCACTGCTGTCAAGAGGATCCTAAAATACTTAAAAGGAACCGAGAATGTTGGTCTATGGTATCCAAGAGACTCAACTTTTAATCTCATTGGATACTCAGATGCTGACTATGCTGGATGTAAAATTGACAGGAAAAGCACCAGTGGATATTGTCAATTTCTTGGTGATCGGTTAATATCATGGGGATGCAAGAAACAGACATCCATCGCAACCTCCACTGCAGAGGCAGAGTACCTTGCTGCTGGAAGCTGCTGTGCCCAACTGCTCTGGATTCAGCAACAACTCAGAGACTATGGAATTGCGTCCACAGAGGCTCCTATTTTCTGTGACAATACGTCTGCCATTGCCATTACATACAATCCAGTTCTTCATACTCGTACTAAACATATTGACATTCGTCATCATTTCATCAGAGATCATGTTATGAAGAAGGAAATACGGCTGGAGTACATTTCCACAGAACAACAGGCAGCAGACATCTTCACAAAACCCCTACCGGACGCTAAGTTTTCTTACTTTCGAAATATTCTTGGTTTAATTGAAATTACTTCTTGATTATTTTGATTGGGTAATGGATTCAGGGGAAATTTGTTAGTTTAGTTGCATTTATTTAGGGGGAATTTCTGTTTTAATTTTATCATGGTTATTTAAGCTAAGCTGGTAATACAATGGTCAACTGCAGTGGGGGTATTCGTACCAGTAGGACTCTGCATCAAGTAGATGTTCTCCTACCAGTCGAACCCCACATACCAGTTGATGTTACCAAATATGCTTTGACAAAAATAACCCTCGATACTAATTAACCTAATGAACGTCGGAATTCAAAATTACTTTTGTGTAAAATAAATTATTTCACTCCCGCCTAAATCCTGTCCTTTTATTTTTGGTTAAAATCTTTTTAATCGTTAGATGATTGCCACGTATACATGTGTCCGCTCATCTACAGTACGACGTTACATATACTTCCTTTTTCACCGCCTTTAGTTTTCTCTTCTCTTCATCTTCTCCAAACATCTTACTGCTACAATCGTCTCTTTCAGAAAAATTTCCTTTAACAGATTGCTGCTGCTCCTTCACCTCAATCATTCAAAATGACGAAGACTGTTCAACCGAGTTTTATCACAAATGCTGTTCACGTCGATTTTAACTCCATATATACTTCATCTGACGAGGAAACAAAGGATTTAATTCAAAAGCTGGATACCTCAGGGCTATTAGTGATCCTAAGCCAGGCTCCCTCATTTTACCAGGATGAACTACAAGAATTCTTTGCCACAGCAACTGTTGTGGATGACACCGTTGTGGCATCCATCTCTGGGCAGTCAGTCACCATCACTCAACCAGAATTTGCCACTCATCTGTGCCTACCCTCCACTGGACTCACTGACTTTTCGACTATTCCGGCAGACCTAAGAGAAGAGATGCGGCTCACAGTGTCGGACTCTGACCATCGTATTCAACGACCTCCTTTCAGGAAGGTATTAATGAAGAGCCACTATCGACAACTGGCAGACATCATCTCAAAGGGGATCCTCTGTAAGGCAGGATCATTTGATATAATTACCCCTGAGAAGTTTGACGTCATGAGCGCCATATACAAAGGGTTGGAGATCAACTGGTCAGCTGTACTATTTCAAATACTGACTAGCCTCGTCGTATCTGGCAAGGGTCAATCCTGTTTTGCTCTCCCACTAAGCAGTCTATTTGAGAGCAAAGACATCAAGACAGGGGCTCTCTCTCATCTTCATCCAGGGAGACTCGTCACTCACAAGTACCTTCAGCTTCATCGCCAACGAAGTGGCAGAGAAGGTGGAGCAACAAAGCGCCGGTTGACTCAAGTCATTAGTGACTCGGAACAGACTGTCTCTGAATCCGCTGAGTCTCCTCCTCCTAAGAAGCCAAGGACCAGAAAAATTGCATCTCTAGATGCTCGTCAGAGAGACACTGCCGCCTCCGACACTATCTCCTCTGCCGGACCTACAGGTGTTATTTCTGACAGAGAACCCAGCCCTGTCCTCCCTTCAACTGAGGAACCCACTGCTGCATTAGCCATGGTGTCTGCTCCATTAATAGACACTCCTTCAGCTCAGGTGAGCTCTCAGTAGGCCCCAGGCTCCATCAGCTTCAGAACACCCAAGTCTACTTGTCCTTACTGTCATCCCAAGGCCACTCCAGCTGACAAAGGAAAATCTCTTATTGCTCCAGTGTCCACTCCTGTTGCATTCGAGATTCAAATGGTCATGGATGCAGTTAAAGCCCAACTGGAACCCCAACTGGAGATTTTTGATCGTTGGGTAAAGGCTCGAGTACAGGTTCGCTTTGATGATATCGATCCCATTCTGGCTCAGGCAAAGCAAGACGAAAACAAAATCCTGACCTATCTTCAAATTCCCGAACCTGAGAAAAGTTTGAAGCTGCGTGATGTCTTTAGTATCATGAACTATGTGGGCGGACTCCAAGCTCTTGTTACATCCCGCATTCAAGTGTTTGATGGACATTCAAGAACAGCGAATCATGATCGAGCAGTTCTAAACGCTCTAGGCCTCAAGCCGGAAATGGCTGAGCTTGCTCTTCATGATCTCCGCATATCCACTGGGATTCATTCATGCTCCTCTTCTGAAATTGTTGCAAGCCCTGATCAGCCAGATCTACAAATGGCTATTGCAAATTTAGAGGTTGTCCCTCCTACTGTGGAGCTTACTTCTAATGTTTTGGAGACCTCTCCTACTGGAGCAGACGCCACACCAACTACTTTGGAAGCAGCATCCTCTGCTCCCAGCTCTCCACATGATCAACAGCCCCACCAAATGATTGTTGATCACACCAATGTCGATTCAGTTATTCAGAATGTGGTTCAGCTGGTCACCATCTCCTCTGCAAATAATGAACCAAGTGAATCCTCTCATTCCAATGATCATACTCAAGCGTCTGTTGCTGGGATTGATCAAGACAATGCTGAACTGGATGCTCCGCACGTGGAAGAAACTGGAACTGTGGATGTAGCTATCTCCGCCTCAACTGCGGCCCCTCATATTGACGCTACTACTTTACCATCCACTGCAGTAGTCATTGCTCATCCCAATGCGCTTGCCCCTGCTGCTGATATCCCAATGCTTGCCGGAGATCCGTCCATAGATCGGGAACTATCCGAGGGTTTCTTTGTCTTCACAAACCCTCTGGACGAGCCACCAAACATCGCTGCCCAGCTAGCTCAACTCTCCACCGCTATTACAGCACTGACCAACGATGTTCATAAGCTTAAGCAGGAAGAGAGGGCTGCAACTCTTATTTTAGGAACTCTTCAGCAGCAAACGGACTCTAAATTTCAGCAAGTCTACGCTGACCTAAGTAGTTTAACTACTACTGTCACTAGACTTCAAACCTTTGCTGAGAATACGGTTGCAGAAGCAGTTTCTCATATTAGCCAGGCGCGTCTTCAGATCAATCAGAACAATGAATCTCTTCATACTGCCACCTCAATGGCTCTTGGAGAAAAGATTGACGACGCCAAAAAGATTTTGACTGATCAATTGGCCACCATGCAAGCAGCGTTTGCATCTCAAATTCAAGATATCTGCAACAGTCTGCCTGCTGCTCCTAAAATTATCCGCAGGCTGCCTGAACCCAGTCGAACTGCTCCCTCTTCTCAGAGAGCTTCAAGTTCAGCTGCTCATTCATCCCCTGCACCTGGAGCACTCCCTCAGTCCAGACCCACTGCTCAACAAAGATCTCGAAGTCCGCGCCAACCGCCAAGCGCCAAACGCGACTATTCCAAACATTGGTTAGGGCGCAAATAGTATCATTTTCTGACTCTCTCTTACTTACTCCTATTTACTTCTGTGTTAAATTGACTGTCTCTCTGTATTCACTATTTAACATAAATGCATTCACATTTATTGCTACCTTGTTTTTCCTATAAATAGAGGTTCTTGTTTGATCACATAACACACATTCACTCATCATGCTTACTTTTAAGTTATTTCTCATTCCCTGGTTTTCTGTTAGATCCTTTCCTGCTTCATGGGTTTATTACTTATCTAAATCAACCCCTCATGGGTTGATTACTTATCTAACCCAGCTCTGATAAGCTTCAGCGCTTTGATCCTGTTCTGGTGCTCCTCATCAGTCAGGAACTACTAACAGCAGATGCCTGGGTGCTGATGACAAAAAGGGGGAAGATAGAGATAGAGTATTCTCAACAGAGATAGAATATTTTTATTAGGTGATTCCATAAAAACTAAAGGAGCTGCCTGATGAATATTCATATGACTCTTCCTCTTCCCGACCTCTCTCTGAAACAAGGTGGATCGAGCTCTTCCTCTCCGCAACTAGGTGGATCGAAGCCTTCCGGTCTACTTTGTTTATTCAAAGAGAAATTTGTCATGTATCATCTATTTTATGTAAAACTAGACTTGTCTTAGATTCTATTCAAAGTGTAAGAATTCATCTTATATAAAGATGAATTTCTCTCAATTGTCCAGTTTGATTACAACTTGTAATCTGCTTATATTTAATGAAAATTTCTTTTCCATGATGTCTTCAAGTATTTTCAGGACTCTTATCTTATTTACTCTAGTAGGAAATCGATTACTGCTTAGTTTTGTCATCACCAAAAAGGGGGAAATTGTTGGGAAAACGATTTCTAAGTTTTGGTGATTACAAACACCTACTGGATGTTAAAGATCAACCGGATGCTAAAGACCTACCGGGTGAATACACCTACCGGATATTAAAGTCTCACCGGGTAAAGACATCAACTGGATAGACACCAACCGGACAAGACATCAACTGGATAGTCATCAACCGGATGAAGACATCAACTGGATAGTCATCAACCGGATGAAGACATCAACTGGATAGATACCAACCGGACAAGCTATCAACTGATAAAGACACTAACCGGATGAAGTCATCAACTGGTATGAAGTCATCAACCGGATAAAGACATCAACCGGATGAAGACATCAACTGGATAAAGTTATCAACTGATAAAGACATCAACCGGATGAAGACATCAACTGGATAGATACCAACCGGACAAGCTATCAACTGATAAAGACACTAACCGGATGAAGTCATCAACTGGTATGAAGTCATCAACCGGATAAAGACATCAACCGGATGAAGACATCAACTGGATAAAGTTATCAACTGATAAAGACATCAACCGGATGAAGACATCAACCGGATGAAGACATAAACTGGATATCTATCAACTGCAAAGTCTCTCACTGAACAAGGACATCAACTGGTCTTAAGAGGATGAACGACCAGTTGAACAAAGAAACCAGCAGAAGTCTAAGCAACAAGACAAAGTAAGTACAACATTCTCTGACAAAGGTACAACAGAGCGGCGCACCCTGCTATATCTCCGCCACCATTACCGTCAGAGTGAAAAGAGCCGTTGTTTTCCAAAATAGGAAAGAAGACAACAGGTATTTGGAAAGCTAATCCATTCCATATACAAAAAGGCTACCGTTGGACAACAAAACCTATAAATACGTCCAAACAGAGAATGAAGAGAAGCTGAGCAACTTTCAAACTAAGAGAAATACTTCAAAGCAAGAAAGCTATACAACTGATATTTCAAACGTTCAGCAAAGAGCAGACAAACCGCAAAACTGAATCTGTGACAGATTATTTTCAATTGAAGTCTGCTGCTTAGAAACTCTCAAAGCTAGAAAGTTTTATTCTGTAGAGAGTGTTGTAAAATCACTTGTATCCAAAAGATAAGAAGAGTGTGATTGCTAGGAGTTTAGGCCAAGTGTGTTAGTGCCTAAGGAGGTTGTATACTGTAAAGTGTAAACCAAGTCTTCTAGTGAATCCTTCCTGCAAAGGAAGAAGGGGAGACGTAGAAGCGTTGTGCTTCGAACTTCCAGAAACAACTCTCGTATTATTCGTTTATTGCTTTATTACTTCAGTTTTATTCCTCACAAGTTTTGTAGACGTCTTCCGCACTATAATAAGTGTCTACTGACTTGCCTGTTATTGAGAAGCAACTGTAACACTTAACAGTTTACAGTTAACCAGAAAAGAAATCGAAATTATATCTAGTGTTTATTCAACCCCCCCCCCCCCCCCCCCCTTCTAAACACTACCCCGATCCTAACACAAAGGACAAAGGGATTAAGTTACATGATGAATATTATCACAAGTTCTAAAGGTTATGTCGAGTCATTGACATTCTCGTAATTTGGGTAGCATCGATGTGTTGCTAGATACCGCTCGATGCTTGCGACATAAAATGAGATTTTATGTCACTGCCAACATTACGAGATCCTATCGGGTCGCACAAAAGATTAAATCGAGAAGGGAAATTAAATTCATGGGATGAATTAAATAATTAAGAGGAGTCTTAATTAATAATCATAAGGATTAATTAAATCATGGGCTTAAGCCCATGAAGCTTTAAGAAAGCCTTTAATTAATCATATTTAATATGATTGCAAGGTGATTAATTGTAAGAAAACTTTGATATCATACTAACCTAAAAACAAAAGAAGCACACGGCCTCCATAACAAAAGGTGCTCTCGGCCTCTCTTCATAGCCGAAGAGAAATTTTGAGTTTTGAGCGAGCCATTCGATTTAGAATCGAGTGTTCTTTCTTGTTCCGTTTTAATAACTTGTCTAGCAACTTGTTATTAAATCGTCCCTTCATTCGATTTGATCGTGTGGATACCGTTGAGGCAAAACCAATCGAGTTTTGCTTAGTGACTCGGAGAAGGCGTAGGACGTGGTGCAGCTCCGTGGATTCTGCTTCAAACGCGCTACAAAGGGTAAGACACTTGTAATTCTCTAATCCGATATGAATCCCTATGTATAGATCGCTGGTTTGTAATCCCAAAATTTTATTCCGCTGCGTTGTATGCTCATGGGGTTACTTACAGTGGTATCAGAGCCGTGTACAAGGCTCATATCGGATTTATGTGGTTAAATAGTTTAATCATGTTAGAATTAATATTGCATGCTATTTAAAACTGTTTAAATTCATATTTGATATGAAATTAATTTTAGTTTATGAAAATCATCGTATAATTGTATTTGATATAATTGGCGAATAATTGTATACGATACATGAAAGCGTAAAATCGAGGTGTTAGCTCACCATGGCTCACGGCCGAAGCCACCAAAGGGCTAGGGTTTCGAACCCTAGTCCCATGGCTCACGGCCGCCGCACAAGCTAAGGGTTTCGAACCCATTGGCTCGTGCATGGCCGAGTAGCCACCGCTTAAGGGCTAGGGTTCGGACCCTGGCTCGAGCGTGGGCCGAGCCGCCGAAAAAAAAATTAGGGTTTTTGAACCCATTGGCACGTGACGGCTAGCTCATGACGGCTAGGGTTTCGAACCCTAGCAGCCGTGCATGGGCTCGGCCGCCGCCGCTAAATGGTTCGGCCATGGGCTAGGGTTTCAAACCCTAGGCCCATAATTGATCCATGTTGGCTCGAACCATGGTGGTTCGTAGCTAAGTCGAATTAAGTTCGTGGCATGTGATGTCCCGAGCGTACGATAATTTTTCAAAAATTATTTTACAGTTTTAATTAGAATTAAATTTAAATTGTTTAGAATTTAATTAATTAAATGTTAATGCATGCTTTATGTGTTGTTTGAGCATGGTGCGTGGTTATAGCCCTTTGACCTATTAGATAGGATTTGTGAATGATTGTAATTTATAATACGACCTGCGAGTCGTGCCTTTCTCTATTTTATTCTAAATGTAATTCCTCCCCTATGTTCCCCTCGAATGTGAATCGAGGAATTCTATATCTTGTAAATAGTATAGTTTATTTTATTGATGGTGATCAATGAAGATGGAGCATCGTGCCGGGATGAGGAGGCCATTCACAAATTGGAGCCAAAGGAAGGAGCTTATGAAGTTACCTTAGGTTGACTCATAGGAGTTTCTCATTGGCTTGAGAAACTCATTAGTAGGGGCTATAACCATGTCACGTTTTAATTATGTATGTTGATGCATGATTTATCTTATGTTTTAGTTTGATAATAGTATTACACATATATGTAGATATGTATACAACTATATGTAGTGGACATATTTTAAATTATCAAATTAATCATGAGATCAATAAATCCCTCTAAAATATTAAGTTTTAGATGCATTCCAAATAAAAGTACTCGTCAATAACTTCGATTGTACATATGTGGGTTTGCCAAAGCAAAGCACCGTGGCAATCTTAGTAAGGCGCGAAAGGATAAAAGTGATATCCGTCATACTTTAATTGGGTACGACTTAACTAGGTTATCTCAATAGGATTGGGAACCTAGAGGCATGGGTTGGATCATAATTCATTTGATGAATTGAACAAAGTGTTGTTCGTTCAACTATCCAAGAATTATATGTGATGTAATTGACAAAGTGTTGTCTACCTAAATAACCGAGTCTTGGGCGATTAGCCAAAGCTAACTCAAGATTAGGCGAAATATGGATCTTGGCCCACTAAAAGTAACGAGGGTTGATATTTTTCAAACAAAATAGTGGGAGTATCATTTAATATAAGACCATGTTAAATGATTTAAATCATAAACTTATTTTGCATATTTATATTGTAGATATCCATGGCAACTAACAACGTTACTAGCACTTTATCACTGCGATCAGTCCTTGAGAAGGACAAATTAAATGGGACGAATTTCCTAGACTGGCATAGGAACTTGAGGATAGTCCTCAAACAAGAAAAGAAACAATATGTCCTAGAGGAACCCTTACCCGCTGAGGAACCTCCCCTAACGGCTACAAGAACCGAAAAAGATGCTTACAAGAAGCATCAGAGTGACGCACTTGATGTTGGGTGCCTCATGCTTGCCACCATGAACTCTGAGCTTCAGAAGCAACATGAGGAAATGGAGGCGTTCGATATGATCGAACACTTAAAGCAGTTGTACCAACAGCAAGCTAGAAAAGAGAGGTATGACGTCTCTAAAGCGTTATTCCAGTGCAGGATGGTAGAGGGAAGCTTAGTTGGAACTCATGTGCTCAAGATGATTGGGTACATTGAGAATCTGGACAAGCTGGGTTTTCCATTGGACCAAGAGTTGGCCACCGATGTAATCTTGCAATCGTTGCCGGAGAGCTTCAGTCAATTTGTAGTAAATTACAATATGACTGATATGGAAAAGACTCTACCCCAGTTGCTTGGTATGTTGAGAACATATGAAGCAAATACTAAGAAGACTAAGGCCACAAATGTCCTTATTGTGAATAAGGGCAAAGGAAGGGCCAAAGCTAAAGGCAACAAGAAAGCAAAGAAGGTCTTTGCTAAATCTAAGCCAAAGTCTTCTGCACTGAAGCCAAAGGGAGGGATAGCAAAAGAAGGGAACTGTTTCCATTGCGGTGAGACCGGCCATTGGAAAAGGAACTGCAAAGTATATCTGGAGGATCTAAAGAAAGGAAGTGTGACTTCCGCTTCAGGTATTTTTGTTATAGAAATCAATTTATCTACTTCTTCATCATGGGTATTAGATACTGGATGTGGATCTCACATTTGTGTAAATGTGCAGGATCTCAAAAGGAGTAGGACATTGGCAAAAGGTGAAGTTGATCTCCGAGTTGGAAATGGAGCAAGAGTTGCTGCATTAGCTATAGGAGATTATCATTTAGCTTTACCTTCTGGTTTATCGTTGATTTTAAAAGACTGTTATTTTGTGCCTTCAATTACTAAAAACATTATTTCTATTTCTTGTTTAGACAAGTATGGTTTTTCATTTATAATAAAGGACAATTGTTGTTCTATTTATTTAAATGATATGTTTTATGCTAGTGCACAAATGGTGAATGGTCTTTATGTATTAAATCTTGATATGCCTATCTATAACATAAATACTAAAAGGATTAAAAATAATGATTGTAATCCGACTTATCTCTGGCACTGTCGCTTGGGCCACATAAACGAGAACCGCATATCTAAACTTCATAAGGATGGAGTATTAGATTCATTTGATTTTGAATCATATGAAACATGCGAATCTTGTTTAATGGGCAAGATGACTAAAGCCCCTTTCAAGGGACATGTTGAAAGGGCAAATGTTTTATTGGGACTAATACATAGTGATGTATGTGGACCAATAAGTACGCAAGCTAGAGGTGGTTTTCAATACTTCGTTACATTTACTGATGACCTCAGTAGATATGGGTATGTGTACCTAATGAAACATAAACATGAAACCTTTGAAAAGTTCAAAGATTTCAAGAATGAAGTACAAAACCAACTTGGCAAAAGTATCAAAATCCTTCGATCAGATCGAGGAGGAGAATACTTAAGCCAAGAGTTTCATGACTATCTAAAGGAGTGTGGGATAGTCCCACAACTCACTCCTCCGTATACTCCACAATGGAATGGTGTATCCGAGAGGAGAAATCGAACCTTGTTAGACATGGTTAGATCAATGATGAGTCATGCAGATCTTCCGATATCGTTTTGGGGACACGCTCTAAAACAGTAATTTTCTTACTGAACCGTGTTCCATCTAAATCAGTGGAAAAGACACCATATGAGATATGGACTGGGAAGCGTCCTAGTATGTCCTTTATGAAGATTTGGGGTTGTGAGGCTTTCGTTAGACGTCATGCCACTAACAAACTTGGACCCAAATCTGATAAGTGTTTATTTGTGAGGTATCCTAAGGAAACGAAAGGATACTATTTCTATTATCCCACCGAGAACAAAGTAGTTGTTGCTCGGACTGGTGTATTTCTTGAAAGAGAATTTATTTCTAGAAAAACCAGTGGGAGAAAAATAGAACTTAGTGAAGTTCAACCACAAGAAAACACTGAACCTGAGATTGAGATGGAAACAGAGCAGGCACCGCAAGCTTCCAAATCGACAAAGATGATTTTCGATCGCAACCTGGATATGTGTATTGCCTAAATGGGGGTGCTGTGAGCTGGAAGAGTTCAAAGCAAGAAACAGTAGCCGATTCTACAACGGAAGCTGAGTATATTGCTGCCTCGGATGCAGCAAAGGAAGCTGTTTGGATGAGGAAGTTCATTTCTGAACTTGGAGTGGTGCCTAGCATTAAAGATCCGATAGAACTCTAATGTGACAACAATGGAGCGATCGCATTGGCTAAGGAACCAAGATCTCACCAAAGATCCAAGCACATACTTAGGCGTTTCCATTTCATTCGAGAAATCGTTGAAAGGGGAGATGTTAAAATATGCAAAGTACCAACAGATGATAATGTATCTGACCCATTGACGAAGCCGCTGTCACAGCATAGTGATAATAATGTATACAATCCTTACGACTTGTGATCATCAGAGATCCCAACATAAGGAGTTATGTATCTTGATATCGTCAAACGTTACCCGTAACAGGGTAATCTATAAAGGCGACTATTGGATACACTACGAATTATGTAGAGGGATGTTGACTGATCGAGATAGGATTTGTCCCTCCTATATAACAAGGAGATGTGTTTTGCCCTTGATCAAGTGAGAACTAAAATGCATGGCCATGCTCGAATGAGTCGATATGAGATATCGAGCTTATTCGTTTATTCTAGTTCTACTTGGGGATCAAGAAATAGAGATTGAATATACGAGTATGACTATTCCATGACTCGTGTTCAATCTAAACACAAAGGACAAAGGGATTAAGTTACATGATTAATATTATCACAAGTTCTAAAGGTTATGTCGAGTCATTGACATTCTCGTAATTTGGGTAGCATCGATGTGTTGCTAGATACCGCTCGATGCTTGCGACATAAAATGAGATTTTATGTCACTGCCAACATTACGAGATCCTATCGGGTCGCACAAAAGATTAAATCGAGAAGGGAAATTAAGGATGAATTAAATAATTAAGAGGAGTCTTAATTAATAATCATAAGGATTAATTAAATCATGGGCTTAAGCCCATGAAGCTTTAAGAAAGCCTTTAATTAATCATATTTAATATGATTGCAAGGTGATTAATTGTAAGACAACTTTGATATCATACTAACCTAAAATCAAAAGAAGCACACGGCCTCCATAACAAAAGGTGCTCTCGGCCTCTCTTCATAGCCGAAGAGAAATTTTGAGTTTTGAGCGAGCCATTCGATTTAGAATCGAGTGTTCTTTCTTGTTCCGGTTTAATAACTTGTCTAGCAACTTGTTATTAAATCGTCCCTTCATTCGATTTGATCGTGTGGATACCGTTGAGGCAAAACCAATCGAGTTTTGCTTAGTGACTCGGAGAAGGCGTAGGACGTGGTGCAGCTCCGTGGATTCTGCTTCAAACGCGCTACAAAGGGTAAGACACTTGTAATTCTCTAATCCGATATGAATCCCTATGTATAGATCGCTGGTTTGTAATCCCAAAATTTTATTCCGCTGCGTTGTATGCTCATGGGGTTACTTACAAGCACCTGTATCTATCAATAAAAATGCAGGGTACGTAAATAAATGACACGTACCAGCGATGACCTCCTCCAGGGCTGCCTCAGCCTGCTCCCGAGTCAGTGCATACACCTGCCCATGCGGCGGCCCTGCCGCCTGACTCCCTGTGGTCGAGGTGCAAACTGCTGTCTCTGTGGTGCCGTCCTAGCGTCAAATCTTGAC
Source organism: Haberlea rhodopensis (assembly GCA_907163345.1). Lineage (NCBI taxonomy): Eukaryota > Viridiplantae > Streptophyta > Magnoliopsida > Lamiales > Gesneriaceae > Haberlea > Haberlea rhodopensis. The sequence continues at coordinate 8,674 of CAJQUN010000379.1, read as the reverse complement.
CTATTCGGCCCTGAGTCTGCCTGACCTGCCCGATTGGGGCAACCTCGAGCCAAGTGGCCCATCTTGCCACAAACATAGCAACCCTGACAGTCACGTGACAAGTGCCATCCTCCACAGTTGTTACATCGGTTTCCTCCTGTCTTACTTCCCTGGGATGGCCCTCGGTTACTTTGCTTCTGACTTTGAGACTTCTTCCCACTGAATCTAGAAGATGAAGAGGCCCCAGGAGGCTTGAACTGGTCCCCTCGTGGCCTCAGGCTATCAACAGCTGGCCTCTAAGGTGGTACAAAAGGGGGTACAACGTCCTTGTAAGCGCCCACTGCAATCTCTGCCAACTCTGCCCGTGTCAGGGCGTCATCAAAAGAGCTGGGGTTGTTGGAGACGACCCGATCAGACAGCTCTGGCCTCAGTCCCTTCAGAAAATTTCTCATCTTGGCATGACTGCTGACAGCAATATGAGGTACATACCTCAGCAGTGAGGAATACTGCATAGCATAGTCTGACACTAACAGGCTGCCCTACTTCAAATTATTGAACTCATCTTCCTTTAATTGTCTGGCAGCTGCAGAAAAGTACCGGTTAAGGAACCGGGTCCTGAATACAGTCCAATCAACCGTCATACCCTGAGCTCTCAGCTCCATGACTGTGGTCTTCCACCACATGGAAGACTTCTTCGCTAACTAGAACTCTGCCAACCTCAGCCAGGCAGTCCGTGCATAGGGTGCCGATACGAATATTTGTTCCAGTCTCTCAAGCCATTCCTCGGCTGCTTCCCCAGTCTCAGTCCCTTCAAATAGCGGTGGATGATAGCTCAAGAACTGGGTCAGACTTATCTCCCCTGGTAGTAGTACCTGTGCAATAGGCTCCAAGCCTACAACAGGTGGCGGTAACTGATTCGTCTGAGCAATACTAGCGTTCATACTGCCCATATCCCCTACCTCTTCATTGAGGTTCTCCGGGTTAATAGCCGCCATGCTGCAACACAAGAGTTAACAACAATACCAAAAGCAGTTCATAATATAAGCCGTTAGATAACAAGAGTATCATATTCAAAAGCATGTTAGTATAACACTTATACAACAATATGCATCACATGCATAACATGCCCAACAATGAACACCTAGCCAACTTGTCTCTAAAGGCTACCCTTCACTCTTCCCTGGTTATCTAACCACTGCCTGATACCACTAAATGTAAGACCTCGTTATCAAAACAAGATACTAAGGTGCAATTAAGAGAATTAAACATACTTAATCAGAGTATTTAGATCGTGTTGACAAATTGAGCTGAAGTCTACATGTAAGAAAAAGACATGACAAAAGAACTTGTCACACTCTTTAACAATTTGGGTAAAGCTACTTCTACTGTACTCCTAGTAGAACTATACAAAATAGGTCTCTATCTTGTTATCTTGTAGCACTCCTTACAGCTCAGCTTATCAACCTGACCCTGATTCTCTTAGTAAAAGCACCTACAAGAACAACCCCAACACATGAGCACATCATAATTCATATTCAACATAATATGAATGCAAACGTAAATGCATAAATCATAAATACAAACACTTCCTGTATTTCCATCGCATTTACTACGCCCATTGGTTGTCCCTGTACCATAACTCATAAATAATCAACATATGAAATTATGGTTCTTAATAATGTCATGACATATCTTTACTTCTTAAATCCTTACTTCAATCCTGAGTCATTTATCATTAGTGTATTTCAATGCTTCTTACTTCTCCACGTAAGCGGAATTCTTCCTCGCTTCTCATGGAAATCCACGTAAGCGGGATTCTTCCTCGCTTCTTATGGAAGTTCGCGTAAGCATTAAAATCCTCACTAGGATAACCTTGACTCGTGAAATACACCTCTTATATTTCACAACATACATATGCAAAAACGATGCATATCAACATGTATCATATCATGATGCACTATCTTATGCATATCTTGCTTTACCTTGTGTTAAATAAATAAACACATAATACATGTTACCGTTGGGATGCCCGTACGTTGCTTACGTACTTTTCCAAAATGTAGAGGAGTCAACATACTTTATCTCCTCGACTGTGCTGGTACCTGGGATGGTTCTACATAACCACACAACACAATATTAGGCACCTCATAATGATCCAATATCATAAACTTAATAAAATTCCCATTTTTCGAAAATGGAACACTACTGATTTTTTTCCAGAAATGTTCGAGCACCTCTTTTCATGCTCTTTAAACCGCTTCATAATATGTGTAATGTGTTCCAACAAAAGTGCTAGGGACTCCACAATACTTCAATGCAAGTGCTTAAATCAAAGTTTCAACAAAAACTAAGCCCAGCATGCATCTAATAACCCCTCAATTTCAGCACTCAACCATAAATTCCAGAAAAACAGGGCATATGAACCTTGCCCAGATTTTCGAGCATGCATCTTCACAACAACTAAACTACCACATAACCCGTAACTCATGCTCAAGGAAACATGCTAGTAACTTCACAAAACTACCATGTATGTGTTCACGTCAAAGGTTTAATCAAAACCTAAGCTAGCATGCTTCATAATGAGCCCACAAATTCAACACTCGTCCAATTTGTCGTGAAAAACAGGGCATATAATCATAGCCCAGAATTTTCGAACACTTTATTTCACATGATTAAATCCTTCACATAACACATGAAACATGCTCAAGGAAATATACTGGCATCTTCAAACAACTACCATGCACGTATTCACATCAAAGGTTTACCCAAAACCTAAGCTAGCATGCTTCAAATCCTTATGATTAAACCCCTACTCAAACAAAAACAGGGCAGTTTCCCTGCCCAGATTTTCGAGGACCACTTTTCACAATTCGAAATCTAACATATAAAGCATGTAAGTTACGTAACAAAACATGCTAGGGGCTTCATAAACATCACATGCAAGCACTCATAACAAGATATAGTCGAACCTTAAACTGGCATGCCAAATTTGTTATAAAGAAAACATATGCATAAAAACCGAAATCTGGGAAAAACATATGATTCCTCACCACTTTTGCTCTTCAATTTTTGTGAAGAAAAGACAAGAAATTTCTGAGCCCTTCCTTCCTACTAGCAGCTCAGTTTTCAGACAAAAAAGAGAGAAAAAAATGGAGTTCTTGAGGTGAGAGGAAAAAATGGTATAATGAGGTGGAAAGTATGTCCTTGGCCAACCCATGCTGCAGAATTTCAGGGGAGGGGCGTGGGTTTGCATGCTGATAGGGGTGGGGGGGGTGGTTGCATGTAGGGTGGTCAAGTGGTGTTTAATTGTATCCCGGTATTTCGTACGATGTATAAAAATATCCCTCCTTGATATTTTATAATTTTACCACATTAATACATCATCAAAAACACCTTACATGCCTCCTAAACCATATCATCAAAATAAATATAACACCAACCACATACATTAATTCCCCAACTTAATTACATGCTTTTACCACATAAAGCGTAACACATAAACCCCAAATTAAATCACCTCAATACATAATTATCAACACTTTGATATCATGTAAACACATAATCCTTTCGGGGATATCACACTTTCTGTGATGACCAGAGATTATAGATGTTAATCCCGGAGTGTTAATAACCCCTAAAGTTGTTTTACGTGGCGATTTGGAGTTTAATCGAAGTGTTGGGCCTTCCGGGCTCGTCTATTTGAGTAGATCGTTGGATCCCGAGGTTGAGATCGTATTCTCATTTCGGTGAAAACCTATGAGTTGGGTTTTTAGTGTGACTCGGAATCTCGGGTGCTTTGTGTGGGCACCGGTAGGGGGTTTTGAGTTAGAGAGAGAATTTTTGAAAACATATGATTTTTAATAAATCATGATGTATTTGTGGGGCTATTAGTATTTCTGGGTATTTTTGCTATAAATACCAGTTGAACCCGAGATTTTAATTTTAAAAAGCATTTCAGCACCTTACCTTCTCTCTCCCCGCGTCCGCTGCCTTCCCGTCGCCCCCAGCCCCCGCGCACAAAGTGGTGCGCCCGCCGCCGTCCGGCCGCCGTTCGGCGCGTCCGACCCACCGTTGGATTCGTCTCTCCGAGGCGCAGCTTCCCACACCAGCAATTCGAGGTTTAGTCGCGATTTGAGTTTGGATTTTATAGGAAAGCGTCGATCCCCAATTTCTAGGGTTTATCGGATTTCGACCGATTTACTTCCGATTTTCGATTGGGTGACCTTCCTTACCTCTTTTTCGTCCCTCTCATGTAATTCCCTGCTAAATTTGGTGGTATTGTGTTCGAATTTAAGGAATTGGGTTCGAATTTAGGGCTTTGAGTTCGAATTTTGGGGGTTTTGGCATGTGGGGCGATTATTGTTGTTGTTGATTGATTAATTCATGTTTTAGATGAATTATGGTGTTTAATTGGGTTCGAATTGTGATGATAGGGGTTCGAATTATTGAAGGTGTTTCTTGAGCAATTTTTCGATATGTCGCATTCGTTTTCCCTCCCTGCATGTACCCTGCCCCGGGTTCTTAAATGGTTAATTGTCGTGTGTTGACAATATTTTGAGGGTTATGGGTGTGCTTGAGCATGGGTTGCATGTTCGTAATTAATTGTGAATTATTTATCGTGTTAGCACATCGTTCCTCGGGGCATAGAACTCGAGCAAGGTTTGGCTCGGACTTCGGAGATTTAAGGTACGTGCGACGTACGAGCATTACTTTATATGACGGCATTTGTGAAATGCATAATGTATTTTGATTGCATTGAGGGTTGTGCGTATGGTTATATATATGTGTTGATATAGTTATGGAACGACACAACCTTTACATCGCCGCCACAAGCGTGCGTGATACTAGAGTAGTATGACCTTATAAGAGATATGGGGTACTGGGTTTATATGACTATTGTAGGGCATTTGAGATGCCTGAGAATGATCGTGGAATCATGTATTCATTATAAGACATGTGAGATGTCTAAGTATAATGGAGAATTTGTAAAACAAATGCTAGGCATTTGAGCTATCTGTGATTGGTAGTAAAGTTGAAAATCAGTATTAGATATCGAGATATCTATATTTGTATGTATAATGAATTTGGAATCATTAATTATTGATACTTGAGAATCAGGCATGCTATGAGTTAAATCAATGTGTTGATTTACTGATTTTTGAGATTTGATGAGTTTGATGATTGTGAGAACAGGGACAGTACACGGAATCCCGGATGAGGACGTTGCCATCCAGGGAGTATCATTTAAAATTCATTAGTATTTACTTTTGTTGTAAATTATGAATGTCATTATTGTGATTATGGGATTTTGTGTATTGGTATGCTCACCCCGTTGGGGGCTGTCTCTGTTGGGGCAGGTGAACAGGTACATCGATGGCTGTGGAGCTGAGCTCGAGCTGTTGATTGGATGTATTCCCAGGATCGTGGTACCAGGGCTTGATGGAGCACGGTATCGTATAGAGTACTTATATACACCCGAAGGTTATATACATAATTTATGATGCTCGCATGTGAGCACGGTTATGCTTGTATATGGGTTGTGTATAAAGGCATGAGCCTTTCTCTCTTTCATTCTATGTTGCATGCAATTAAGAGTAGAATTGCTAATGATATGAGAGTCATGGATGTATTATGTGGGTGTTGAAACCCATTTATGTTGTCTTATGTGTGGTATCTTCCCTGGCTGGGAATTTACTTTGCGTTGCTGTATTCTGTTGAGTATGTGTTTTCCTTGGCCGGGAACTATATATTGTGATGCGCTTTTATTTCGGGATGGCTCTATTTATGGGGAGACTCTGCCCAAATTTTTATAAAAGTCCACCATATAAAAAGTGGTGTAATGGGGATGGAAATGGGCGGAATCTATGAGTCTATTTGTTGGTAGAGATGATCTTAATGTTGAATATTAAAGAAATTTTGTAATTGCCATTCAATGGTAAAGTATCATCTGTTTTTCCCGATTGATTTTATTGAAAGCATGTGCCACACATAATGATTAATACACTAATCAAGGGTTAAGGGCTTGGGGTCCTTACATTAGTGGTATCAGAGCAGTGGTTGCTCTTTGGGCTATTAAGGGCCTAGGGAGTTATTGATAGCACATATTTATGCATGATGGCATTAATGTTGTATGACACAACTAGTTGTTATGTGCTTTTATGATATGAAAAGTGGTGTTGCTAATCATTGTGGTTGCAGGAATCGTGTAGAATGTGATGGGATGGCATTAATGGTGATGTCTGGCACTTCATGTATTATGTGTTAAGGGATCTGATTTTGTAGGAAAATCAGGAAATGTGAGACGTACGGGCTTCGGACGGTAAAACGTATTGCACATTTGATTATGTATATCATGGATAGTGAACCCTTACATGTGATTATATATGTGACATGATAGTGATATATTGTGATAATGGAACCAAATGTTGTGTTTGATTATTGTGGTGGAATTGATGAATGTTCCGGTAGCCTTTATCTCCGAGCGAGGGAGGTACTTGCCGCTGTCATGTCTAAGCGAGGGGTCCTAAAATTCCGCTGTTGTATTGGGACCGAAACAGTCACAATTCTAGTGATTAATGTGGAATATTGTGGTTATAACTAGAACGTGATATCGATCATTATATTGTGAACTGTGGTATTACCTGGATGCAGGTACATGGAGCTAGTGGAAGTTCCGGTAGTTGTTATATTCGAGCGAGGGAGGTACTTGCCGCTGTCATATGAAGCGATGGTAATATGATATTTGCCGCTGTCATGTCTAAGCGAGGTAACATGCCGCTGTCATTGTCGAAGCGAGGGATATCATATGATGCCGCTATATGTCGAAGCGAGGGGTCCTAAAATTCCGCTGCTATAACAAGACCGGAACAACCACATTATCGATATTGATAGCGATGTCTCATTCCGCTATGTTGGTTGGCGATGGTTCATGCCGCCAAGTGTATTGATAGCGATGTCTCATTCCGCTATGTTGGTTGGCGATGGTTCATGCCGCCAAGTGTATTGATAGTGATGTATTCTCTCTTCCGCTATGTTGGTTGGCGATGGTTCATGCCGCCAAGTGTATTGATAGTGATGTCTCATTCCGCTATATTGATTGGCGATGGTTCTTGCCGCCGGATATATTGATAGCGATGGTTCATTCCGCTATATTGATTGGCGATGATTCTTGCCGCCGATATATTGATAGCGATGGTTCATTCCGCTATATTGATTGGCGATGATTCTTGCCGCCGGATATATTCATAGCGATGGTTCGTTCCGCTATTCCATTAGCGATGACTTATGCCGCCGGGTGTTCATAGCGATGGTACATTCCGCTACACCTATGGCGATGGTTCATGCCGCCAGATGTCTATAGCGATGTGTTATGCCACTGACTCTATGACGAGGGATTATGCCACTGATTCTATAGCGACGGTTATGCCGCTATGTACATGACGCTGGATTACGCCACCTACGAGCGATGGGTGCTGATTGTGTACCACTGTTGGATGACGGAGACAGGTATGCCGCTATATTGTTAGCAATGAGGTATGGCATATTACTGTTTATTTAGCACTATTGTGGATATCATGTGTTAATTTACTTATGTTGTCATGTGTTTGACGATGAGACTATAGACGTCGTGTATCGACATATACCGTCACGAGTCGACAATATTATTTCAAAGTCGTATGTTGACAGGTACCGTCATGGGATGACAATGACATAGTGGATGTTCTATGTAGACGTGTAGCGTCGTTTTGATGGTTAATACAATTATGTTATGTATTTGGTTGTATGGTTTGAGTGCCGATGGTGAGCACATGGTAGAGTCTGGGTCACTAGTTGACGAGACCTTTTGCCGAGCAGTTTGCTCGGTGGAGTATTGGATGTATTGTACCGGTAAATGTACCACATCATGTTATAGAGGTAAATATTTGTCGAGCAATGATACCCTTGGGTATGCTCGTTGGTTTGGCTAGGGTCAAGTGATTGGTGGTAAGAGTAGCCATTGAGGAAACTACTCGCTTGTGTTGTGATGTAGGGTAGACATGGTTACACCCCCCTGAGTGGGTGGGATAAGTCTTAACGGATTATGATTGCATCATAAGTGAGCAAGGACACCGGGTTGTCCATTGTGCTTGGTATTTTACAGATATGTTGGGCGATGACCCATTACTCTAACGGTTTGTACGGTATGGCATACCGAGATGGAACATATGGTTTGTTGGTGGGCTTGATATGAGCCTATGGAGACAGCGCTTTGCTAGCCAGATATTGGGGGAATGATATAGTGTGCTTGTTGGAGCCATGATACTACACGTTGGAACCGAGTTTGGCAAATCGTAAGGTGATACTATGTGGATTGTGTGGGGACTCTAGTAGTCACCACGTCATTTGAGGTTGAGGTTGTGCATGCCCCACTGAAACGTGTATACGTTTATGTTTAATCTTGGTGAGACTTGTCTGGAACAGCTCATGATGTTTGAGTACCAACAAGAGAATCATCAGGTCGTTATTGACTCGATCTGAGGGAACCCGTGTATTTGGGATACAATGGGTGTTATTGTATCCAGTTTTTTTCCGAACGGTGGTTTGAGACTTGTGGATCTCGAGTTCGATGGCTCTTCCCTTGTGAGGAAGGAGGTAGTATTATACCTATTTGGGAATCTTTGAAAGATTCGGTAAGTTGGTGCATGTGGTGTTGATT